>JAHNEJ010001176.1:0-102885 GCA_022559845.1 Amorphophallus konjac
CTCTTTCTCTCTTCTCCTGCGACGGGAGATCGGCGAGGTGCGACGCCTCAGCCCCCGGTGGACTCCGGGGTTCCCCTTTACCCTCTTCTTCTTCGTCTACGGTTCGTGTGCGGAAGATCAGATTTCTACACCGACTTGCAGCAGATCTCGCCCCCTCTCTTGGACGAGTTTGGCTCCCTCCTATTTTCTGGAGATACGTTGGCGGATCAGCTTCGCGTTGGCGCTGGTTTCGCGTCAATCGGAGGTCGGCACCGCCCGTACCGATTTTCTCCGTCGACCTGCGCCAGCACCCCCTTCTCTGCTCGCCCAGCAGGGAGGCCCTTCTTGCGAATTTTCCCCAGGCCTCCACGCTGCGCCTTTTACCCTGGTTTCTTCAGGGTTCGTAGATCTCCAGGTCCTCTGTCCGACGCCGCCGACGGCGTCACGTTTCGACGTCGTCACCGTCCGTGGCAGTCGTTCTAGTGGGCTTGCGCCGGCGGGCCTGCACAGTCCGGCCAGCGAATCAACACCAACTTCCAGCGGCTCCTGCGACTAGTACCAGCGTCATCTGCCCGCGCCGTTTGACCGAGGACGACTTCTACCAGTCAGCTTCCACCTCCAACCGGCCTGGACCTGTTCGGATACCAGAAGGCCGTTTTCCGGATTTTACCGTCGGCGTGCGCTGTTCTGCGACCCCAGAACCAGACCTGAGTTGCAGCAGCGCCCACGGCCACCACCGGCGGAACCAGCGCGTCCCCTCTGACCGGAGCGTACCTGCAGCAGTCAGTGACACGTCCTCCCTGACGGCACCTCATTCGGACGTCGCCTCAGTCCGTGGGACCCATCTTCGTCCAGGCGCGCGCGATACCGATTCTGCAGCATCGTGCCGTCACCGAGTGCGGCCCGTCAACCCGTGCCCGGCAACCCGAATGCTTTGTTTGTAGCCTGTTACCTCCCTGCGAGGAGTGGGCCGTTATTGGGTTGTATTTTATTGGTCTTCAGTGTATCGGGTTGTTGGTCCACGGCCGGGGTTCCTTTCCCACGCCTTGGCGTGGAGGTACGCGTTCCGACTCCTCTCCTGTTGCTTGCTCTTTTAGTATGCTTTTGACTATGCCGCGTGAGAGAGAGTAGGCGCCTAGCTATTTGTTATCATCACTGCGGATTGTGAGTGAGAGCATCCTTCCCTAGCACTAATCAAGCATCGAGTTAGGACTCGATTCCCCTAGTCTTTGGGGTTTGACTACACGCCTAGGCACGTGCGCCTCCCTCATTGGGACGGCCGCGGTCGGAGTGTCTGTTGAGAGACGTCCCTCCATCTGTGGGATATCACGGTGGTCAGCCATTTGGCGACCCTTGTGCGTACTATTGCTGGCCCAGTTAGAGTCTTTGTGACTCTTAGTCCGTGTCGGTCCCCGTCCCCCATCAGGGAGGGTTGGGGAGTGAAGATCTTCCTGATCTCAACCCTCATCTCTTCCAATAAATCTAGGGGTCCTTTGGGTGGTGGGGTTTGGGTCCTAATGGAGGTCTTGGGTTGACTGGGAGGAAACGGGGGAGTGGGAGTGCTCTTCGGGTTATGGTCCTCACGGTAGGAGTGGGAGGGTCGGGGGGCGTAGATCTTCCTAAGCTCACTTTTCTTCTCTTCCCATGATCCTATGGGTTCTTGCCTCCAAATCCTCCTTAAGCTCACTATGCGTTCCCACTCCTTCTTGGCTTGTCCCCGAAGTCGCCCTGTGGCCCTGCGGACTCTAGCGTGTCCATAGACCCTAGTCCTATCAAAGTGTTTTGTCATGAAAGTCTCCCACCTAACATAATCACTAGCATGTGACCCATCAAAGGTGATACTCTCATCTATAAGGATGTCCGAAAATGGGTGGTCGATCGGACCTTTGTGGAGGGCCGAGTGGGACCAAAGAGAGGTAGCCATGTTGATGAATCGAATGACTCTAAATGCTTATGCGCCCTAGGACAAGACTTAGTAGAGACAAGTCTAGAACTTGCTCTGATACCAATTTGATGTGACACACCCTAAGGAGAATGCTCTGATACCAATTTGATGTGATACAATAATGGGATTGCAGCAAGACAGTATGCTCCCTCGGACTTAGTTCGTAAAACACAACTCAAGGTTTGAGATTTCTTTGAAATTGGACCGAACCACCGTGCACACCCGTAACCCGTGGTGACTCGATGATGCCGAGTCGAGGTGGTGGAGAAAGACCCTTGCTGGTAGAGGGCCAACACAACTAAGGTTCACCCTCCCGAAGGTATGATGCCCACAATCAAGGGCGGCCGGGTGCCTTGGGGGCACTAGGTCACTCTCTCACTTTGGCCACGGTGACCACACAAGAGTTAGTGGCTCCGGGAACGGGCGCTCTCTCACCGACCAGCGGACAAGTTTTACGGATATGAAATGAACAGAAGTTAATGGAGCAAGGGTAGAGGCTCACCTGGTTGGTTTGAAGAAACCAACCCCGTTCGGAGACGAGGGCGAGCGGGGAAGTGTGGATTCCCCGCACACTGCGCCGATGAAGCTTGGCCTGTTTAAAGGGTTACAATCACTACGCCTCATGCAGGAGGGTGGACTTGGGGTGGGGACTTCACTGATACAATCAAACACTACCTCCACACAGGGAGGGGCGTTAAGCCAGCCAGGCGGGGAGGGGAGATTCGCTGAGAAACCCAAGAAAAGGAGCCGCTGCCGAATCGACTTGCTTGTTGGGATAGGTGACAGACAGTCGGTGTAGCGGCCGTAGATTTCAATCTGGAAATTTGCTGATGACGAGACCAGAGGGGACCTTTTCGTAACTGGAACCGGACCGCTTCGGAATTATTTTGAATTCGTCTGATGTCGTTGTTGGCCGTGGTGGAGGTTCGAACAGAGCGACAGAATCTGGGTCTGGCAGCTTCTAATCTCACACAGCAGGTTGTAGAGAGTGCCCCGACCGCTTCTGGACTCCGAATCATGAACCGCCAGAATTTCTGGAACCGTGGACGAGCCCTCTTTTCAGAAAAATTGACGGGGAAGCCGTCTGATGTCGGAGAGGACTGGAGGACTCTGAATAGTGGAGGCAGGTCGTTGCAGACTGTGGGAGGCAGACCCGCGCAGCCGAGGGAGAAAAATGGTAACTTCGACCCACAGATGTGGAACGAAGTTCTGCTTCTTGATTCTAAACTTAGACTAGACGAGGGAGATCTTTGTAGAAGAGCTCGTGGCCTGAATCTTTCGCCGTTTGTCGTGGTGTAGCTTCTAACCTGGTTCAGGTACTCTGCAGAGGGAGCCCAGTGCAGTCGGGGGAGAATGGTTCTCCCGGACAGCCCCGAACTCAGAACGGGATGGGATCACCTCGCCTGCAAAGATGATTGGAGGACCTTTCCAGAATGGTATGGTACGCCTTCAGACGTCACTGTATGAATCCGTGAATGCTTCTGCAAATCGACCCTTTCTCTGCCACCTGCAGACTTGGGCAAAGTGACAAGGATGGTGGTGGAACTAGGTTGTTTGAAGTGGAGGTTAGCAATGGTGGGAATGGTGGTGTGATGGTGGATAGGGAAGGGATGTTCAGGAATGGTGAGAGGGGTGGAGCAGGGGATGAGGAGGTCTAAGAGGGTGGAGGGGTGAGAGGGCCGCAGCTAGGAGAGAGATGATGGAGGGGGTCGGCCAAGGCAAGGAGAT
This sequence comes from Amorphophallus konjac, assembly GCA_022559845.1. Classification (NCBI taxonomy): domain Eukaryota; kingdom Viridiplantae; phylum Streptophyta; class Magnoliopsida; order Alismatales; family Araceae; genus Amorphophallus; species Amorphophallus konjac. The sequence goes on from JAHNEJ010001176.1 coordinate 3,653, forward strand.
GGGTTAGGTGGGGGAGGGGGATGCGCAACCTGTGGAGGGAATGGGGTTTAGTTCCCCTAGGGATATGAATGGGGGTGTGGGGGAGTGGAATGGTTGCTTGGGGGAGAGGGAAGGGTGCCTTGGAAGTGGAGAAGGTGTATGGGGAATGGGAAGGGTTGCTTGGGGAAGTGGAGGAATTGATGAGAGTTATAGTTCTTGGGGAGGTGAAAGGGTGGGGGGGGTGAGTTGGCTGATGATGTGGCAAGGGGGGGGGGGGGGAAGGGGAAGGGGCAGGTTCACCCAAGGGAGAGAGAGAGAGGGGTTCGCCCCCTTTAGTGAGAGAGAGAAGAAGAGAGAGAGAGGGAGAGCTAGAGAGACAAGGGGGAGGTGCACTAATGCTTGGCAAATTCTATCAATCTTTCATTAGCTTCAACTGGTGGGATTGGGGTCCTATTCTTAGGAATCCCGCAATTTAACAAAAGACCCTAAGTTTTTGACTAATGACAACTAACCAAGGGGGAAAGGGGTGCCCCTGGGCCAAGCCCATATAACTGGGCCCATTAACCAATCTAACTGACATAATGATAATAAACTTAGGTAGATGACTCATTAACCTAGGGACTTGACTCAAATAAAAGAAAAATTACAATGATATGACTCCAGAAAAATATGAAAATTACATAATTCGACTCAAGAAATCAAGACGAACACAATGGCGATCATCGGGACCCATGGAGAAATGGGAAGTGGTAAGCGATGTCCCCATCACCCCTAGCATGATTCTACGCTCCCGAAACGCAAAATCGCGGCTTAAAATGATGGATCGGGCGAGCTCTTCCCACGACATGTTTTTCCCTTCCCGGTGTGAAAATAACCCCTCTCGGCCTCGCCTCGGGCTAAAACTTGCGGGGAAGGAACGCAAGAGGCTAGAGATCGTCACCCTACCTTCGATTCACGTCGAGACACTCCGGATCGACCACGAATCATGATGAAACCTTTTAGAATCCCTCGCCCCTTCACAAAAACCCACGAGCTTTACGCCGCCACGACCACCTCGCCGCCGCAATCGTCGCCACGCCGTCGCCCACTGCCGTGTACAGCCGGAGGGGGCTCGCCGCGGTCACGTCGGAGGAAGAGAGGGGGAGGGGAGATGGTCACAATGGGGGGAAGAAGAAGAGGGGGGCAAAGAAAGAGAAAAGAAGGGAAGAAAAAGAGAAAAGAAATGGAAATTTATAAAAAATTCAGAAATTCTAGAAAATACCAAAAAATCAAAAATCACATTTCCGTGATCCTCGGAACGCACCGATCGCAACGGTACCACTCTCGCCTAGGTGAACGACCCGGTTCACCCGCAACGAGGTTCCGAAAGAATTACCGAAACACACACCGAGAATCGGAAAACACACGTGGAAAAGCCGCGGAACGCTTTCGGGCCTCCGAAATAACTCCGGATCGTGCCGATCCAAACACAAAAGATGTCCGAAACGAAATTTCGTATAAAATGGAGCCGGACACTCCGAGAAACCAGATCCGGGACCCACGAAGAAGGATCCGAAAGGTCTGGGATATTACAACAGTTGTCAAACAAATGCAATTGACACATGACATTCAATTTATTTTCAGCCCATACAATTTGATCATTAATAAGCTCAACATATGAGATTGCTAACGAAGCGGATTCCAACAATGCAATTATTGCATGAAGATGCAAACATGTGTGCTTAAAATTCTAACTAACAGATTTATCAAGACATACAATTATCTAAACAGAATTAGAGAAAGTTCAGTTAACTAACCTGAGAAGTGCAGGAATGGGGTTTATCATATTCAGGTGCCTTGGTTTATTTACCCATTTTATTTCTCAACTCCAAGGCACACCTACAAGATAGCTTCTTATTTTGCATAAGCAGGTACCCAAGAAGTCTTAGGTCCTGAAATGACAGTGGTACCTTTGCAGGGTGCTCTCCCCATTTTCTGAGCTAACATATCATCAAATTTCATTGAATAACAGTTTGGCATGAAATGCCCAACCTGTCCACAGTAATGACAAGAGATAACAGATTCTGTGTTCTTCCTATTTTGCACATTAACATGATCATAAAGTCTATGTGCCTGTTCATGAAAGTTTCTATATTTATCATGAAAATGTTGCTTTTTATTGCCATCAAACACATCCTCATTTACAGGGAGTCCAGGATATCTAGAATTCACATTCCTTCCCTGGACATGCCAACATCCCTTGACTGTATGACCATACTTCCCATAATGAGAGCATACAGTGTCGATGTGTCTCGAACCAACCACATCTCTGTCCGGAACATTCTTCTTAACAGGAAATTCAACAGAATTTGTATGAGTATTCTTCCTAAACCAGCAGTGAGAAGCAATGTAGCCCATCTTGCCACAACAAAATCATTGAACACCCTTTTTCTGAAATGCATGATTTTTGACTTGAGCTTTCCTATCATGCATTTTTCTAGCATTTAAATCATCTAGTTCCATTAATCTACATTCATGCATTTGATGACCACCCTTGTGACAGTAATGGCATGTCATGAGTTTCTTTTTATGTGCATGTATAGGTGTGTTAGTGTTTTTTACAACATGCACATTCTCAATATAAGTGTGATTCAGTCTTTTTTGCAAGTGACTGGTCTTTTTCATTTTTTCAGTTTGTTTGTGAGTTTTCTGATTCCCAGTATCCTCAGGATCCTTTTGAGCTGTGAACTGAAAAGCTAGAGGGTTTTTGGTGCTGGTTTGATTAGTGCTGCATACAAATGATGTATGAATTTTATTTCCAAAGCCCTTCTTATTTACTGAATTATACCCCAGCCCCTCTTTCTGAAAATTCACTTTCATCCCAAGCAGCTTATCCAAGTTATCTTGTCCTTTAACAAATGTAGACAAGGAATTTTTTAGATCCTTAATTTCATTTTCCAGAGATGCAATATGTATCTCATAACTAGCAATCTCTTGTTCACTGCAATTCACATACTCATTTAGCACATTGTTTGCAGTTTTACAGTTCTCAACTTCTTGTTCCAGATTATGCAGTTTTTCAGACTCTTTTATACAAATCGATTTTCCGTTTTCTAAAGCAAGAAGCCTCTCAGACAAAGCATTGTTTAACATCTTCAAATTTTCATTTTCTTTTTGCATCAATTTTAACTTTTCAGATTCATCACTGATCACAGATTTTTCTTTTTCCAGGATTAGCAACCTTTCAGATGTGACATTGTTTACTTCTTTCAATTTTTCATTTTCAGACGTTAACTCCTTGATCTGTTCAGCAAGATTTCCATCATTAGACATGGAACTCAGCTCTTCAATTAGATCATCCTCTCTCTGTTCAGTTTCCAAATTTTTATCCAACAAATTTTTGTTCTCTTCCCTGAAGGATGCAATTAAGTTTTGATGCCATTCCAAATCATAGTGAAGGCTTTCATTTATTTCCTTCAGAAATTGCCATTTATTACAAACTGATTTATCAGAGGAGGTTGTTTCAGCTTTGTGTTTTTCATATTGTTTCATAAGACATTCATTCTCAGATTTTAGAGCATTCAATTCAGAGCTAACACACTTAAAATCTTTCAACAATTTTTCATTCTGAACTAAATTATTGATATGAACCTGATCATCATCAATCGAGCTAAGTTTTTCTTTTAGTTTAGAAATTTTACGTGCAAGTTCTTGATTTTCTTCTTTGTATAAACCAATTTGTTTCTTAAGCATTTGGACATCGGACAAACATGCATCATAGGACTGTTTCAGTTTTAAGCAATTTTCACATGCAGACTTTGAACTATTCAAATCATTTTTTTTTCAATTTTTTATATTATTTTATTAAAATCTCATGTGACTCTAATAACTCACCATATGCATCCTACCAATCATCTAAAGTATAGTTCTCGAAGGGGTTTACCTGATCATCATCCTCTTCTTCATTTAGGCTGCTACTTTGATTACTGCCATTTGAAATCATGCATCGGTCTTCATTTCTATGGCTGGCAGTCTTCAGCTTGTCCAGTATCTCCTTAGCTGACCTGCAATTATGAAAATAAGAGTGGAGTGCCTTGTTAGTCGCCGCCTTCATCAATTCCAGGACTCTTTGATTTTCATCCCACATCGATCTATGTCACTCAGTCCATTTGGACTTGTTCTTTGGTAGTCTGTGTGGACCGTGAGTAATGATCTTCCACAGATTAGGATCAGCAGTCTTGACAAACATGTGCAAGTTATTAAGCCATAAGTCAAAATTAGTACCATCGAAAATGGTGGATGAGCCATGGATCTAAACAGCAGACAATGACAAAACAAAAGCGGCGACCAGAGATGTACCATAAAAACGTAGGATCTACTACAGATCGTTGGATCTGGACAATCAGAAACCTGCTCTGATACCAATTGTTAGAATAGGTGGTACACGGAAATAGATCTAGAGGGGGGGTGAATAGATCTTTTAGAAATATCGTTCAATTAAAACACAAACTTCACTCAAAGAGACGAATGAAAATAGCTCCACAGAAGATATTTAGAAATGAAGACTTCTACTTAGACCGGTGGACAAATACTTGTCATGCCATCAAAGTATCAGCGAGAGACTAGATGTATCTCCAACATTCATAGCTCAAGCAAAATAAATATCGAATACCTAGCGCTCAAAAGAACAATCAACAGAAGGGGGCAGAGACATGGACAATCACACCAAGGCAAACCACTACGCACGGGGTTTTTTAGGTGGTTCGATCTCAGACCCGAGATCTACGTCCACCCCCCACTCCAACCGAGTGAGGCTTCCACTAGCAGAAGCTAGAAACCAAAGCAGACTCAGTCTGCAACAAAGCGCTGCCTAACAGCTTGCCCTGAGGGAGACAAATCCCTCACACCGATCCTGCAACTCACAGGATCTGAACCCTGACCTTGTAGCCCACAAGATCAGAACTGGAGGACCAATCCTCCCTTCCTCCAAATCGGAGGGGAACCACTAGTGACACCCCGTCACTAGCAACCAGAGACCACAATCTCCCTTCTTCTGCAAACACAGAAGGGATGTGAACAGCAACCCACTGCTCACCAAAACCCAGAAGATTAAATCCTCTCTTCCTCTAAATCCATAGAGGGAAACCGTGAGTGATACCCAGTCACTCACAACCGGAGAGTCCAACTCTCCCTTCTCCTGAACGCACAGGAGGAAACTTGATCCCAAACCAGGGAATCAAGAAACTCTAGGAAATGGAAAGTGACAAACGAAAAACAAAAGAGGGAAGAAAAACAATTGTAGCTCCAACTAGAGCAGGACTGTTCAGGATTTGATTCTAGAACAGATCTACAGATCTTCAATATCGCTACCGGTTACTCTGACTTGAGCTCGCTCTTCTTCTCTCTATCCTCTTCTCAGCTCTTCACTCTTTCTTTCTCTTTCTTTTTCTGATGCTCGCTCTCTGACGGCTTCTTCTTTGAGCTCTCTGATCCCTATTTCTTTCTTCGACCGAGCTGGCTCTCTCTTCACACTGCTCCACTGCTCCCTGATTCTCTTCTTTTTGTCTCTAGTTTTTCTCAGGATATTCTCTGGCCGCCACTTGTCTCTTCTCATTTTATCTGCGAATGTGCAGGATCCCTTTTTATAGACAAAATAGGAGCTCCGCAGGTTCGCTGAAGATAATGGAGGGAATCTTCCCGCCAATGATTGGAAGACCACGTGTCAGATGGAGGATGTTCACTTTCCACGTGGCAGATGCTCCAGGCTACTTTCCTTCTTGGATCACGTGCACTTTAACCTGGTACTTTAATTCCACGTGAGGTAAGTTCGCAGGTTGCTCAGTAGATGCTCGACCATATGACTGACCTGGCAATTACACAGTCATGAGTGTTAGCTATTTGATGATATGCACTGACTTGTATATGTGCTCAGACTTAATAGTGCTATATGCTAGGGCTTGCATGAAACATGTGCTTCGACTATGTAAGGGTACATGCACAGACCTCATTATACATATGTTCTATATGTGCACCGACCTTGGTCTGGCACATGCACTGACCTTCATATGCATGGAACTGAACGTGCACCGACCATCTACATTCGTAAGGCAAACAATGCACTGACCTCATAACAACATGCACCGACCTTAGATATGCAAACTGCAAGTGTGCACCGACCTTTATATGCTCAAGGAGAATTTGCATCGTCCTTGTATGCAGTTCAGACAACATGTGCACCGACCTTCTAACGAAGAAACAGTAAAGTGCACCGACCTCATATGCAGTCTGGAAAACATGCATCGACCTTAGACAGTTAACACAAGCATGCACCGACCTATATGCTGGTGACACAGACATGCACCGACCACAGCAGCAAGTGGTCTGAACTAGCATCAACGTCATATATGCTAAGGCAGAGTGTGCATAGACCTTATATGTGTCTAACAAAGTATGCAACGACCTTGGCAATGTAGTATAGAGAAATGTTGCACTGACCTTATAAGTGAGCATGCAATTGTGCACCGACCTGGCAAGCAAATGTGCTTGGGCTTTATATGCGAGCAGCAGAAGATGCACCGACCTTATGTGCGTTGAGCTGATATATGCACCGACTTCATATGGCCTAAAGCAAGCGATGCACCGACCTTGTGCTTTTGAAATCAAAACCTGCACCGACCTTGTGCCGGTAATGTATGTAGACTTGAAAGCAGTAGACCATGACTTCATGCAGGCAAGATGTGCACAGACTTGAACAGTGTGTGCACCGACGTTATATGACTAAAGACTGATCATGCATCGACCTTCTATCCAGAATGAATAACATGCATCGACCTTATGTAGTGAAGAAGGCATGTGCACTACCTGATCAATGAAATGCACACAACTATCTACATGAGAAATGAAATGTGCATCGTCCTGAATACATAGAAAAGGAACACATGTGCACTGACCTTCTATACATGGTGATCGTTATGAATTAACCTTATCCAGAACTAGAGAGACACATGCACAGTGAAGCATATATGAATCATAGTGTTTGTATCATCAGAAACAAATCATCAATCCATCGAAGCACATATGACATCATGCTCATAATGAGTCATAGTGTTTGGCATCATCAAAACCACAGGGATACAACACATGGATCTCAACAAGGCCGCCTCGAAGGATAGCTTTCCTATGCCACGGATTGACTAACTGGTCAACGCCACGGTTGGGCATGAGATGCTAAGCTTCCTAGATGTGTACTCTAGATTCCCCCAGATCAGCATGCATGAGCCTGACCAAGATAAAACCGCTTTCATCACCGACAACGGGCTTTACTGCTATACGCGTATGCCCTTTGGGTTGAAGAATGCTGGAGCTACGTATCAGCGCCTCGTCAACCACATGTTCGATGCTCAGATCAGCCGCAACATAGAGGTCTACATCGATGACATGCTCGTCAAAAGTCTCTGGGCGACTGAGCACTTAGAGGACCTGGCAGACATGATTGTAATGCTCCGAAAGTACAACATGAAGCTCAACCCAAGCAAGTGTGCATTCGGAGTTAGGTCGGGTAAGTTCCTCGATTTTCTTGTGATCCACTATGGAATTGAAGCAAACCTCAACCAAGTTCGAGCAGTGCTGGAGATGAGGCACCCAGAATGGGTAAGGGATGTACGCTGCCTCACTGGGCGGGTAGCTTCCCTTACCCAGTTCTTATCTAGGGCCACAAAGAGATGCCTTCCCTTCTTCCGACTCATCAAGCAAGCCAATAAGTCACTAGAGAAGAAGGGGCGAGTCGACTAGGATTAGGAGTGCGAGTAAGCTTTCGAAGAGCTCAAGTGGTATTTGTCCTCGCCCCCTGCACTCTCCAAGCCCCAAGACGGAGAACAATTACTCTTATACTTGTCCGTGACACCGAGCACACTGAGCACCGTGCTCGCCCGGGAGGAAGATAAAGTTATGACGTCGATGTATTATGTGAGTGGAGCACTCCAGGGCCCTGAGTTCCGCTACTCGGGGATGGAGAAGTTTGCGTTAGCCCTGGTCACGGCCGCGCGAAAGCTGTGACCATATTTTCTCTCCCATCTGATTGCGGTCCTCACCGACCAGCCCCTACACCAAATCCTCCAAAATCCAGATGCGTCGGGGAGGCACATTAAGTGGACGATCGAGGTTGGAGAATTCGAGATCAAGTTTCACCTAAGGACGTCGATCAAAGTCCAAGCATTGGCAGAATTTGTCACTGAATGTACGCTACTAGACGAAGGATTGCCCGAGCAGTCCTCAGGACCGGCGTGGGAACTTTATGTAGATGGCTCGTCTTGCGCCACTAGCAGTGGAGCGGGCTTGGTCCTCTCATCGCCAAAAGGGTTGGAGTTACAATATGCCCTACAGTTCAACTTCCCATCCACCAACAACGTTGCTGAGTACGAAGCCTTACTCTCCGATCTCTACCTGGTGAAGCATCTCGAAGCAACGAACCTTCGGGTTTACAGTGACTCCCTGCTCGTCACCAGTCAGGTCCAGGGAGAGTTCGAAGCACGGGAGCCAGCGATGGTGAAGTACCTCGAGAAGGTGAAAGGAGCTGCATCATCATTCTCCGACTTGAAGATGGTCCACATCCCAAGAGAAGAGAACGTCCAAGTAGGCACTCTCTCTCACCTGGCATCCTCCACGACTGTCTCCAACTCAAGAGCAGTCCTGGTGGAAGAGTTGTTGGCATCGAGCATTGAAGAGCTGAATCCCAAGGTGAACACCATAGACTATGAGCCATAGTGGATTGATCTGATCCTTAATTTTGTTCAGCGGCAACACCTTCCTAGTGACCGTGCCGATGCTCACTGTGTGTAAGCACGAGGAGCACACTTCACGGTAGTTAATGGTCAGCTATTCAGGTGATCACTCTTGGCTCCTCTATTGAAGTGCTTATTCCCCACCGAGGCTAAGCAGACAATTCAGGAAGTCTATGAAGGCCTCTGCGGAAGTCATATCGGTGGGCGAGCACTCCCGAGGAGCCTCATCCGACAAGGATACTAGTGGCCGACACTGTAGCAATACTACCTAGACTACATTCGAAGTTGCCCCCAGTGCCAAAAGTTTGCAAACTTACATCTCCAGTCAACGACACAGTTGCACACCCTAATGGAGCCTCACGCATTTGCTTTATGGGAGGTAGATATACTGGGCCCCTTCCCAGAAGTTTGGGAAAGGAAGAAGTTGCTCATCATCGCCATTGATTACTTCACCAAATGGGTCGAGGTAGAACCTTTGGGGAAAATCATGGGGAAGCAACATGGAAGTTCATTTTGAGGAACATAATTTTCTGTTTTGGGATCCCACGTGTCCCCACAACTGACAACGGCAGGCAGTTCACCAACATTGTCTTCTGAGAGAAGTGCTCGGACTTAGGGATATGGAATCACTACACTACGGTGGGCCATCCCCAGGCAAATGGCTTAGTGAAAAATGCCAATAGGACACTCCTTCATGGCATCAAGACCCACCTAGAGCAGGCAAGCGAGCCTTAGATAAATTCCATTCCAAGCGTCCTATGGGCGCATCGGACCACTACTCGGATCGCCACAGGAGAAACACCTTTCCACTAAGCGTTTGGAGTGGAAGCAGTCATCCTAGTCAAGATTTCCAATCTGTCATTAAGGGTTAGCCAGTTTGATGAGGCCAAAAATAATCTAGAGATGGGAGAAAACTTGGACCTTCCCATGGAAGATAGAGAGCGTACCTAGCTTAGGCTTGTCACTTATCAACAACGGCTAGCACAATACTACAATGATCGTGTTAGAGAGCGTCACATCTTCCTAGAGACCTCGTACTACGTCGAGCTAGTGTGGCTGACCCTAGAGCCGCTGCAATAAAGCTGGCCCCAAACTGGGAAGGCCCCTATCGGGTTACAGAAGTGCTCGGCAAGGGGGGTACATGCTGACTGTGAATGACGTCACATGAAAGGAGATGGGGGAGAAATGCGCATTGCGCGAAAACGAGGGAAAGATACCGCCATGAGAGAGGTTGCCCTCCATGGGATGAAAAATACGAAAGGAAATGCACGGAATGAAAATTGCGTAATAAAGGGCCGCAGCGGGATGCTACTCTCCGCTGATTTTAACTGGAATTAAAATAGGAAAGGGGGACTACCGCGGGAAGTTACTCTCCGCGGGTTTGTACTGAATTGAAATGGGAAGGGGAAGTACTGAATTGAAATGGGAAGGGGAACCGCTGTGGGAAGTTACTCTCCGCGGGTTTGTACTGAATTGAAATGGGAAGGGGAAGTAATGAGTTAAGATGGGAAGCGGAACCGCTGCGGGAAGTTACTCTCCGCGGGTTTTGACATAAATGAAAAAGAAAGACACGCGTGAGGGCACGTGTGTTGGTTGTGTGATCGCCAGGGGTCAAGGACCCCAAAAATAAAAGAGTAATCACATTTGTAACTCAGAAGCGGGAGATCGTATGGATTCCTTCTTCCCCTTCCTTCGGTCGGCCGATGAAGAGGGCTTTTGTAACGACCCGAGAATCCGATTACCAGGAAGGCCCGATAACCCGAGACTCGCACCGCCGCCCACGAGCCGGGAGGGCTCGGAAGGGCTAAAAGGTGTGTGGAGGCACAAAGAAATAGGAAATAAAGCAGGACAATAATTAACAGAAATAAATAAACAACTACAGCTATAACAGAGTCCAGTCCAACAGAAAGTATAGTCTAAAGCAGTAAAAACGTACCACATGCCAAGTGAACACTCGGCCCGGCAAGCTGGCAACTGAGAACCTCCGCTCCGCGTCCTCGAACCTCGAGGAAGAACCGCCACACCTGAAAAATAGGGAATGAGTCTCCAAAACAGAGACTCAGCAAGGATCCCGCGGAACCCCAACCGGAAACAACGGCGGTAGCGAAAAGGAAGGCTACGAGAGCAACCGCAACAGTAGGAACAGCAAACCTGGTGACCGGTCGAAACACGGCACTACAACTACTCCTACCCGTACTAGAAACACACCCTGACCTCGCGGTCGAGGCTATCGAACTATACTAGTACCGCTTACCGAAGTAAAAATGCACGACAACCACGCCGTAGGGGCCTGTCCCCTGGACACAGCCGACCTGGACACGCTGTCCAAGGTGCAACCCCGACCATCTGATCGAGGGTACCTGTTGACACCTAAAATATAATAGAGAGTGGAGATGAGACATAATGGAAGATTAAGTGAGAGATAAAGATCCCGGAGATTCCTACAAAATCAGGATTATGGAAGATATGTCATTAAAGCTACCACCCGGCTGAAGCCCTCCCCGACCAAGCTGATGTCCGGTATTGTCGTCATTCAGACGGCAGTACTGATGAAGAACTGCAGTCCACTGACTGATGAAAATCCCCAGAAATATTCTGATGAAGCTATACTAACTCACCAATTGATGGGCCTTCGCCTAGCCTGACGGACTCGAGGGACCGACAAATGAAGGGACAGATTAAGCGGCATTAGTAGCTCAAGCTTACTGATGAGCAAGCATAAAAGACAAAAGGATCTAAACGGGCCCGGCCGTGTGGCGCCGAGAGCCCAACAAGACCCATATGGGGAAGGGGCGCCGAGAGCCTACTGCCTCCGAATAAGGCGCGCCGGGAACTCATCAACCGTGCGCCGAGAGAGCCTTGCCGAGAAGGAGGGGTGCTATGCTTATAAAAACCCCCTTCCTCTCGAGATAAAGGGGTCGGCAGAGAGAACCAAAGAAAAGAGGAAAAGAAAGCGAAGAGAAAAAAAGAAGAGAGATAGAAAAGCCAGGAGAGATCCCGCTGAAAAGAAAGAAGAAGAGAAAGAGAAGAAGAAAGCTCCAGGTGGGCTGCTCGGGGGAGGGAGTGGAGTCAATGCTCCACCCTCCCCCCCCCATGTTTATTTTCTTCTTTTGTTTTCCTCCGTATGTAATAGTCTATGTCCTCGTGCTTTGATTATTCATATGATGACCGAGAATTCTTTTCTTGCCTGCCTCTGTTCCTCCCCTCTGCCTGTTTCTCGGCTTCAGCCTTGCAGTTGATGTAAGTGGTGACAATGAGATGAAATGAAATGTCACAGTTGCCGTGCCGGATATTAGGCAACCGAAGCTCTGCCCTCTGTCTTTCTATGTATATATCTTTTATCTGAATGTCCAATAGTCTAGACGCTCCGGGTTTCAGAGTCGTTTCTATGAGCCTGTTCTTCGAAGAGGAATGAAGATAGGGCCCCTACCCTCATCTAGTGGGTTATTGGGTTCTGTTTCCTTCTCCCCTCCTGTCTCGATGGCAGATCCCCCACATACATTCGAGTTTTCCTTCGAGGCCCCCCTTATGCCGTTCAGGAACCAGATGCATCAATCTCTCGGTTCCCTGAGCTGCTGGTTATGAGATATATGCTTAATCTGCAGATGAATGCAACCCCACGAGGTTCTGATAAGTGATGACCTCGACCCCTGGGTCCTCCATTCTGACTCTTGAATGATTAGGGCCTAGAATTCCTGTGCCGAGGGTTGTGTCGTTCCTCCATCACTGGTTTGTTTCCTCGATGCCATTGGGCTTGTCCAGGTGATCAGAGACAGTCATCTCTTGATCTCCTCAGACGGCTGGCGGCAAATAGATAAAAATCTTCACAGGACGTTGTGAGAGGGTCTTATTTCATCTACTGACTTCGCCTTCCAATTCCCTTGGTATCCCTCCAGCAGAAACCTTCATGTAATCCCCTTCTGCACTCCAAATCCTGCCTCAATCCAAGCCAAAAATCCCAGAAATCTCTAGAACAGAGTATCGTAATCAAGCCTCAAACCCTTTCTGGCCTTGTGCCCTTTCACCTTCCTGGCGCAGGCGTTGGGTAAATGGTTCTCGGCGCGGCCGTTGCCACGCCGAGAGCTATGCGGCCGAGAGGGTTTCCCCCTTTTTTTCCCTTCAGCATGTTGATAAAACCCTCAATCCTGTTCACTGTCCAAGAAGACCCCTTCGCAATACAGCCTTCCCGGCCCGGGGGCTTCCCGGCGCCAGGTTCCCGGCGCGGTGACGAGCGCGCCGAGAACCCCTGCACCGATAACCCCCCCTTGGCCAATGAAAGCCACGCCGAGAACCCCTTGGCCAATAAAAGTCACGCCGAGAACCCCCCCTTGGCCAATAAAACCCACGCCGAGGCTCCTTCTTTGGCCAATAAAACCCGGGCCAAGGTCCACCTTCGCACCATCACCCTCCAATCCTTTTAATCTCTCCACACATCTATCCAGAGGATGTTCAGAGACCATCACATACGCCCCGAGGAGATACAGCAATGGGGAGGACCTCCCCTACATCTCTTAGTTCCGATCCGGATTTCTCTGCAGCCTTATGAACCTAAAGAGCCATGTCATTACATGTGCTCTGATGGTTCCAAGGGAACATCAATCGATGATATGAATGCAAGCAATGTCCCCCGCGGCCTGGCGCCGTTCTCCTTTGGTTGTCGTCCCGGCTTCCCGTGGATGATGGCCTATCTTTTCTTGGCATAGTCCAAGTTAAGGGGACATGCTGTCGAAATTCGTACATACCTCATCAGATAGCTATGGTATTCCGCCCTAACCCCGTTGGCCCACGGAGTTCTGCCCTTGCATGTTCTCCGATGGTCTTCCGAAGGGGAATATTAATAAGACATCGCGCCTGCACAGGGTGTGTCATGCTGCACCGGTCCTTATCCGGATTCCGGGTTAGATATACCCGATCTTTTACGGATCCCACCCTGCCGCTGCATGGGTGGTTTCCTATCCCCATCTGGCATAGTCCAAGGTAATGGGGACATGCCGTCGGATTTGTTCCGCATTTGATGTATCGTTGCTTCACTCAGGCTATTTAACGCCTTGCTGATGAACCAACCCTCGCTCTCGTTTGAGTCTTATTTTTTGCCGCTGTCTTCCTCCTATTTTTGGCGTTTAATCAAGGGTTGTCCTTCTTAGGAAGGGCGTAATTAACGTCATAGCCTTTATGGTATGACGGACTTCGGGTCCCGACTCGGACTTCACAATCGACTGATTAAAAGTCAGATCGAGCGCACAATTAAATTGTCACCCCGGTGACTGGCACGCCTAATAATCAATAAATACAAATAAGAGAATTCCCCAAATAAAATAAAATAATAATAAATTTAAATAATTTAAAAATAAAAAAATCCACGTTCCACAAGTCTGGCACGCCCGGTGGGACTGAGTCTCCCTTCATCTCTACGCCAAAAATAGGAGGCCCAGCGGGCCCCCCTCAAATTTCTGATTATGTGCGCTTTCCTTATTTTCAGGAAGCTACAATGACTACTGGACTCATGTCCGTATGCTTCGACCAACAACCGATCGATGTGCATGTCTGAGAGGGTTACCTGGCGGTACCACTGTCATTCGGGTCGATGCCCCCTGCTGTCGGACTGCCCAACTGCCTGGGCCTCGTCTTCACCGACCTTCTGTAGGTCGACAACAACGAGCAAGGCACTGCTGCAAGTGCCCCGATGAAGACTGCTGATAACAAGGGTAGCTTACCAGAGAGGACGACCTCGACAACCGTCGCCTGCTATGTTCACCATGTTCAAAGGAGGGACACGGTCCCCGCTGCTGCCCAAATGAAGAAAAGAACTAACCGGAGGAGCCGGTATGCTGCTGCTGACCGTCGGCTTTCCAATTCAGGGAAGACGATGATGATGGGCGATGTTAGGGTGAACCTCAACGGTCGCCCGAGAGAAGTCCGGCCGGATAGGATTGTCCCGACCGTCCAGATCGACAACAAGTTCCAAGTTCTGGCCACCAGGAGGGCCAACTGGGAAACTGGTGAGAGGAAGCCGCTGGCGCCCAAGCCAGCAAGATATAAACAAGTCTGGCGACCAAAGAAGATTCAGAGCTGGGCCCCAACTCGAGATGAGGGGAAAGCTACCGAGGATGCTGTTGCCCGCTTCAGGGCAGGAAGCAGAAGAAGAGAAGGAAAAGACATAAGAGATGATGCTGCTGTTTACCCCAGGGCTTGGGGAAAGAAAGATGAGAAAGAAAATGAAGAAAGAAATCTAACCACTGTTCGCCCCAGGATGAGGGGCAGAAACTATGAGCAGAAGAAAGACCTCTCGGTCCCCCATCCCAGGGCTGGGGGCAGAAGATGGCAAAGGAAGAACTATGATGCTGCTGCCAACTACTGCCAGGATGGCGACAGAAGATTTGAGAAAGAAGAAAGAATGGGAACAAGCGAACCAGTCGCTGCTACCATTCCAAGAAGACCAAGAGCCTGTGCCAGACAGGCTGATATATTTAGATATTCCAAAGCTGCGCATCTGAATGCTCAGGTGGCAAGACTGGCTCATCAGCAAAGAGGCCAGGAAAGACTGATGCTCCAATCAGAGCCACAAAGGCACAATCAAGAAGAGATGAAGCAAGTGGCTCAAGACTACTTCCACTACCTGGGGAATTCTGCCCTCGGTCAGCAAAGATTATCCCGTGCCCTGGGCACCGTGGATGAAGAAGAGGAAGAAACCCTTCGAGAAGTGATGCTCGAAGTCTCCTCCTTCGATTCCAATGATTATGGGGAAGGCCGCAGGGCCGGATATGGGAAAGAAGACCTGTGTGGGGAAGAACCTGAAGAAAGAATATCGGTCTTTGACCGACTCAAATATCCCGACCAGGCAAAAAGAAAAGTCTACAGGAAGAAGGGAAAGATGCAGATCTTCACCTGTAACGTGGCTGGACTTGTCAGGAGGCAAGACATGCTACCAACTCAACCGGACGAGCTACTCAGGCTGGCAACCAGACCCGGGCCTGTCACAAGAAGAGGCCAGGCGGCAAAAGATAAAATGAAGACTAATGGTGAAGCCTGCAAGATCACCACTATGACGGTCAATGTGGTGACAGCGGAAGAGGGAGATAATCCCTTCATTGATGATGCTGAAGGGACTTCAGAAGATATACAGATCCCGTCCACCCTGGATCCCATGATCCAGATGATGTTCAGAAGATACCAGCAGGAGATCAATGCTCTCAGAAGACAGCTCAATGAGAGACATGAAGCTACACCGGTCTCCAAGCAAGCCGAGCCTGTGGGGCATACTTCCAGCTCAACAGAGACGGCCTATCCAGCTAATCCTCTCCTGGCTGATAAGGGCAAAGCACCGAGCCAACCTGTTCCACAGCAAACAGTAGCTCAGCCCTCTGCGTCCCAGACACAGCCTACCGCGCCCACCTTGCGCGCCACTGTGATGACAACTCCTCATAGTCAGCAACAAGCTCACTTCTTCCCAGAAGATATAGATCCAGCCGTAGCCCACAAGCTGATGATTGAAAGAATTGTGGAGATGAAGCTGTCTGAGAAGACTGGCGATGATGTTAGTACCTATGATGTGTACAAGGTGCCATATCCTCCCCAATATGCTGCTAAGAGACTACCTCCAGGCGTCAGTAAGCCGCCTAAGTTCGAGAAATTTAATGGCCAGGGCTCCCCCAGAGAGCACATAGCTTACTACACCACAATCATGGGCGACCTGGCAGTCGACGAAGCTTATCTGCTTAAGTTCTTTGGCTCGTCCCTCACTGGGTTAGCCTTTGAATGGTATTCAAGCCTGCCAACCAGATCGGTGGTTGATTGGCCTGATATGCAGAGAAAATTCCGCGACAGATTTCATGTCACTGAAAGAGAAATCACAATAGCAGAGCTATATGCAACCAGGCAGAAGCAAGATGAAACTGCACTGGACTACATCAAAAGATGGAGGAACTTAGCCATGAGATGCAGAAGACCCCCCCATCAAGAAGATGCAGTGCAGATATGTAAACAGAGCCTCAGGAGAGAGGTGCTAGAAAAGATGATCGGTGCAGATGTCAGAACATTTGACCGATTAAACAATATAGTGGCGGAGGTTGAGACGTTCTTGTCCAAACGTCCAACCGCCAATGTTCCCAATGTGCTGAAAGGTAAATCTAATGATCGACGACCATCACATTCTGAGGCCAACACCGTCGATTTCAGAACCTTCGAGCAGCAGAAAGGGAAGAAGGGGGCAGATGAAGCTCCCCCGCCTGAGGGTGCAGCAGAAAGAAAAGACAAGGTCTCTCTAAGAGACAAGATGAAGAAGGCTTACTCTTTTCCAAAGGAGAAGATGGCAGCACTATTTAACTGGGCATATAAGTTCAACAAGGTAACATTGCCTGAGCCGAAGAGACCCGAGGATGCGGCAAAGAAAGATGATCCGCTGTTCTGTCCATTTCACCGTGCGCTGGGGCACGCAATTGAGGATTGTTATGTCTTCAAAGACATCATGGAAGGAATGGTTAAAAAGGGTGAGCTGCAGCTGGGAGATTATCAGGTAAAGCCACCTCATCCACATGAGCCTCCGCCCTGGAGAATGGCCGCCAATATGATCTCAGTTTACCAGCAGCTGCCTAAGGAAGCCGTTGAGGAATGTACCAGGCATACCTATGAAGCTTGTTTCCTCACCCCACTGAAGGATCAGGAGGGATGGCAGACGAAACCCATAAGAATAGAAGGAAAACTCCCGCAGACAACGCCAGCGGGGTGATTATTCGAGGTGTCACACCAAGGCCTGAACCGCCTCCAGTAAAGCCAGTATGGCGCACAGCTGAGACCGGGCCAGTCATCCGGATCCCTACTCACAACCGGAGGAGACAAACTCCCCTACCCGCACATAAAGAAGTAAGTCCTGCAGCCAGGCGTCTACAGCAGTATATCAATGAGCTCGATGAATATGAGTAGAAAAAGACCAAACACCTGCTGGTAAAAGACTGTATACTCTGGGAGCAGCTCGAAGAATTGAAAATTGAAGAGCAGCCAGAGGCAGAACAAAGAAAAGATGAGACTGAGCCCTTCTGGGGGCAGGAGCTGGCAAAGCCAAATTCCCAGAAGAAGAAGAGACGGCCCAGGTCCAAAAAGGGAAAGAAAGTCACGACAGTACAATGTAACACCATGTCAGTGCTCTTTTCCTTGCCCGGGGAGGATGATGAGGCTGAAGCATCAAATGCCCCGCTAGAAGCCAACCATGCTGAGGCCTCTACCTCAGCCCATGCAACACGTTCTGGGAAAAGATGGGGGCGCCCACCACCAGCTAATCATAACATTATATTCAGAGGGGAGCAACCCTACCAGATCCCAGAACCAGAGGTACGAGGTGTCCAGGTTCCTCCCCCTGCCAGCTTGTACCAAGAGAAAGAAGAAGCTCCTTCGTTCCTGGAATTCTTGTCCAGTTTGGAGAATGAGCAATTGGCTCACACTGCTCCAGCTAAAAGCAATAAATGCCAGCAGACTGCAGTTAGGAAGCAGAAGCAGCATGAAGAAAATGAAGGAAGTGACCCTCTAGCAAAGCCAGGGGCTGTTGCTACAGAAGAAGCCTCCCGGGAAACAGGGGAAGAGAATGAAACTGGGACTGGGCAGCAAAGGCCACAGGCACCACATGAACCTCCAAGACCCCGATGGGCAGAAGAAATGAGACTGTCTAATGTCCGGGTAGGCAGTCGAATCATGAAGATGCTGAAGAAGCTCCCTACCAGGTTCTCCATCTGGGAAATCCTCTCTCTGAGTGAAGAAGCCCGCCAAGCAATTGTGGATGCCTTGCAGTCGCCGGCACAATATGAAGCACTCTTAACAGAAGTGAATTCTGGGCCATCGATCACATTCACGGAAGATGATATGCTAATCCCGAATTCCGGTCATAATAGGCCGCTGTATATGAAGGGTTCCCTGAACTGTCAGCCGCTGAGCAGGATACTGATAGATCCCGGGGCTGCTGTGAACATCCTCCCATACCGCATCTATCAGAAATATTACTTTGATCTGCAGCTTACCAGGGTCAGAGATATGAAAATTGCAGGGTTCAACCAGAAATGTGAAACACCTCTTGGGGTGGCTGATTTCAACCTCACATTGGGCGACCTCACTACCGTGGTACGATTTTATGTGATCGATTCCAACACCACGTATAAGGCCCTGCTGGGGAGACCGTGGCTGCATGAATATCAGATAGTGCCATCCACGCTACATCAGTGCATCAAATACTGCCATGAAGGAAAAGAAGAGAGGGTGTTTGCGGATCTGCATCCCTTCGAAGTATTCGAGTGCCATATGCTCGATGCGTCCTACTACACGGAGGTGTCGCGAAAGGGTGAAGAGAAAGAGGCTGTGGTCAGACAGAAAAAGCCGGCGACGAAGGCAAGAGATTGGTCTCCACCGCCACCAAAGGGCTATATTAAAAAGCATGAGGTAGCTCACATCTCTTATGCCGGTGACTTTGCTCGGATCACCCCTCCTAACATTCACCCGGATGATATCAATGAAGAAATGAAAGAAAAGTACACACAAGTGGAGGTGCCGCAGGGTTTATTTAAACCCATCGTCAGCCTTGAATACCAGACGGTGCTACCACTGAAGACTATGAAAGTCCCTCGCTTCTGCGAACCTCCTACCATATTCTACACTGGGGAGTCAGTCGAGGAAGATGATCAAGACTGCATGGTCCCTGAAGAGGCTGCAAACCAGATGGTGCCGATTACGGGCTTGGACTATACTACCCGACGGGTTTCGCAGATGTTCTCTAAGATGCAGATGCCATCGCTACAGTCTGCCGCCCAGAAGAAAGCATTCAAGGAGTTATGGGATCCGCCTCGAGATAATAAAGAATTGAGGAAGATCACACAGCACCCGGGACTGGGCTATACTTTACAAGAATACTATGAGGCCGAGGTGGATGTCATCTCTACCTTCTACCAGCATGAAGATTCCCCTGGGGTGGGCTACGACCCGTACCCTTCGGAAGATGAAGAAATCATTTATCAGTCCATAACAGACAATGAAGCCCCAGACAATCAACCAGGGACGGGAACGTCTGATGAAACAAAGAAAGATTGGTGCTGGGAAGACCTACCTTCCAAAGAAGATCTGTTCCATGCTGAAGCAAAGTTTGACACGGGAACCCCGGATGAAGACCAAGCAGCCAAAGAGCTGAGGGAATGCTTGGAGTTTGAGCGCATCCTGGAAGAAGTCCGGGCTCTACAGAATGATGATCTCTCAAGGGAGTCTGCATCAGAAGAGCCTCTAAGGGCGGAAGACTCCGTCTTTAAGTTTCCTGCTGATCCAGTTACGTCCTCGGGGCACACTGAACAGAATACAACAATTTTGGCCGTATATGATGAGCCAGCACCCGCTGATGACCAATATGATGAAACAGAAAATCATGAAACTGAAGAAGATTATATCCCGGGAGGCTTCATTGACTTGCAAGAAGCCCCGCCCGAGGTCGAAGATGGAGGTCAGGCCACCGTCGATGAGCTTGTGGAAATAAATCTGGGAACCGCAGATGAGCCAAGGCCGACATTCCTCAGTGCACTGCTGGAGCCAGCTACCAGGGAACAGTATATACAGTTTTTGAAGGAATTCCGAGACTGCTTTGCATGGACATATGATGAAATGCCGGGACTGAGTTCTGATGTGGCGCAGCATCGATTGGCAATAAACCCAGAGGCTAACCCTGTAAAGCAGCCTTCCAGGAGAATGCGTCCTGAACTGATAAATCAGATTAACAAAGAGGTTGACAAGCTGATTGATGTAGGCTTTGTCGAAGAAAACCAGTATACTACATGGCTGGCCAATATAGTGCCCGTAAAGAAGAAGAATGGGCAGATTAGAATATGTGTTGATTTCGGGACCTTAATAAGGCTTGCCCGAAAGATGATTTCCCGATGCCAATCACTGAGGTGATGATCGATGCAACTACTGGCCATGAGGCCCTATCATTTATGGATGGGTCATCCGGATACAACCAGATCTGGATTGCTGAAGAAGACAGAGTGCACACTGCATTCCGCACCCCGAAGGGGATATTCCACTACAAAAGGATGCCGTTCGGTCTCAAGAATGCCGGCGCTACCTACCAAAGAGCCATGACAAAGATCTTTGATGATTTGCTCTTCAAGAAAGTAGAGTGCTACATTGACGATCTGGTGGTGAAAACCAGCAGAAGAGAAGACCATTTGCAAGACCTGAGGATGGTGTTCTAGAGGTTGCGCAAATATGAGCTCAAAATGAACCCTATGAAATGCGCCTTCGGCGTGTCCAGTGGAAAATTTCTCGGGTTTATTGTCCGTCATAGGGGCATTGAAATCGACCCGTCCAAGATTAAAGCTATCCAGGAGCTCCCTCCACCAAGGAATCTGCATGAGTTGAGATCCCTGCAAGGGCGTCTGGCCTACATCCGACGATTTATATCTAATCTATCGGAAAGATGCCACCCCTTTCACAAGCTCATGATGAAAGATGTACCGTTCCTCTGGGACGATGGCTGTCAGGAAGCTTTTGAGAAGCTGAAAGAATATCTCAAGACCCCTCCAGTGCTGGGGGCACCTATTAAGGCAGGCCCTTTATACTGTACATCGCAGCCACACACTGTTCCCTGGGGGCAATGCTGGCACAGATAAATGAAGAAGGCAAGAGACAGCCTTGTACTACTAAGTAGGAGGCTGATTAGAACTGAAGAGAGTTATAGCTACATAGAAAAGACCTGCTTGGCACTAGTCTTTGCTGTCAAGAAAGCTCTGACACTATATGTTGTCACATGAAGTCAAATTGATATCTGCAGCAGATCCGCTCAAATATATATTGACTCAGCCAGTACTGAAGGGCCGGTTGGGCAAATGGGCAGTAATTCTGATGGAATTCGATATTACCTATACACCCCAGAGGGCGATAAAAGGACAGGCCGTGGCTGATTTCTTCGCAGAACATCCTGTGCCAGAAAATGATATGCTAGGGACTGAATTACCCGATGATGAGACGCTCGAAGCCTGCCAGGCTCAGTCAGCTATGTGGCAGTTATTCTTTGATGGAGCATCCAGAACAGAGGCAGACTCCGATGGAAAGACCAGAATGCGGGCCGGAGCCGGTATTGTGCTGAGATCACCGGAAGGGGAGGTTGTGCATACTTCCTGTTCTATAAACAAGCCCTGCACCAATAATGAAGCCGAATATGAAGCTCTGATAATCGGACTCCACATCAGCCTCAACATGGGTATCCAAATGCTTCAGGTATTCGGGGATTCGATGTTGGTGATAAAGCAAATCCAAGGGGAGTTCGAAGTGCGAAAGCCAGAACTGAATCCCTATCACCAAAAGGCTGTGAGCCTCATGGCGAAATTTTATCATATTGAGCTCAGGCATGTGGGCCGTGGACATAATGCCCAGCTGATGCACTGGCAAAGCTAGCCAGCTCACTAGCAGTCCCGCCAAATGAGACACTGAACATTGTTGTTATGAACCGGCGGCAAGTCCCCAGTATGCTAGAAGGGTGCCCCGAAGAAGAAGAAGTCGCTACTGTTAGCACAGAACATGCATCTGACTGGAGACAGCACTTGCTACAGTGGTTCCTGCACCAACAGCTACCGCAGAAAAGAGAAGAGAAGATGAAACTTTGAGAATCAAAGATTCTTATGAATTCAGAAATGGGACTCTGTTCGAATAATGGCGGATGCGCGCAAGAAGATTCTACTCCGCTGCCTGTCCACTGAGGAAGCTTGGCAAGCGATGAAAGAAGTACATGCTGGGACAGCAGGTGCCCACCAGGCTGGTCCTAAGATGAAGATAGAAATCAAGAAGCTGGGCTACTATTGGCCCACCATGTTCGAAGACTGCTGTAAATTTGCAAAATCATGCCAGAAATGCCAGGAGCATGCTACTGTGCCTCGAAGGCCTCCTACGACTCTGCATCCTACAGTTCCCAGTTGGCCGTTTGCGCAATGGGGAACTGACGTAGTCGGGCCACTACCGACTTCCTCGGCCGGACATAAGTACATACTAGCCATAACAGATTACTTCTCCAGATGGGCGGAGGCTATAGCATTAAGAGAAGTGACTGGTGAACTGGTCGCCAGATTCATCAAGCAGAACATCATCTTCCGGTTCGGGATCCCCAGCCGAATAATATCTGACAATGGAAGTCATTTCAGAAATCAGAAAGTCTATCGGCTTGCCGAAAAGTATAAGATCGAATGGAGGACTTCCACTCCTTACAATCCGCAGGCAAACGGATTGGCAGAAGCTTTTAACAAGACTCTCTGCACCTTGCTGGCCAAGGTCGTTGGTTCTAATAAAAAGGACTGGGAAGAGAAAATGTATGAAGCTCTGTGGGCATACCGCACCGTCTTCAAGACACCTACAGGGTGCTCACCATACTCATTGGTATACGGCTCGGAGGCAGTGGTTCCACTAGAGCTGGAAGTCCCGTCACTCAGAGTGGCAGTCCAATATGACCTGGCCCGTGGCGAACAAACCAATGCTGAAAGAAGGTTAGAAGAATTGGCTGAATTAGAAGGAAAGCACCTCCAAGCTTAGAAGAATATCCAAATGTATCAGGCCCGCATGGCCACTGCATTCAACAAACTCGTAAAAGGATGAGAATTTAAGAAAGGTGACCTCGTCATGGTCAAGAAAAAAGAAGTCATGGCGTCCAACCCAAAAGGAAAGCTAAATGCTAATTGGGAGGGCCCTTATGTGATACAGAGGGTCTACGAAGGAGGGGCCTACATGGTTGTTAACCATCGAGGGGAAATCCGATCCTCGCCACTCAACAGTAGACACCTAAAGCTGTATCATGTTGCACAACCAACATTCCCCGAGTAATCGGACAAAAGCTACTCCTCCTTGGTTTAGCGGCGCTCCACCCTAGCCAAGCTACCTCTTCCTTGGTTTAGCGGCACTCCGCCCTAACCAAGCTACCCTCCTTCCTTGATTTAGCGGCACTCCGCCCTAACTGAGCTACCCTCTTTCCTTGGTTTAGCGGCACTCCACCCTAACCGAGCTACCCTCTTTCCTTGGTTTAGCGGCACTCCGCCCTAACCAAGCTACCTCTTCCTTGGTTTAGCGGCACTCCGCCCTAACCAAGCTACCCTCTTTCCTTGGTTTAGCGGCACTCCGCCCTAACCGAGCTACCTCTTCCTTAGTTTAGCGGCACTCCGCCCTAACCAAGCTACCTCTTCCTTGGTTTAGCGGCACTCCGCCCTAACCAAGCTACCCTCTTTTCTTGGTTTAGCGGCACTCCGCCCTAACCGAGCTACCCTCTTTCTTTGGTCTAGCGGCACTCCGCCCCAACCGAGCTACTCTCCCTTGGTCTAGCGGCACTCCGCCCTAACCAAGCTACCTCTTCCTTGGTTTAGCGGCACTCCGCCCTAACCAAGCTACCCACTTTCCTTGGTTTAGCGACACTCCGCCCTAACCGAGCTACCCTCTTTCCTTGGTCTAGCGGCACTCCGCCCCAACCGAGCTACTCTCCCTTGGTCTAGCGGCACTCCGCCCTAACCGAGCTACCCTCTTTCCTTGGTCTAGCGGCACTCCGCCCTAACCGAGCTACCCTCTTTCCCTGGTCTAGCGACACTCCGCCCCAACCGAGCTACTCTTCCTTGGTTTAGCGGCACTCCGCCCTAACCAAGCTACCCTCTTTCCTTGGTTTAGCGGCACTCCGCCCTAACCGAGCTACCTCTTCCTTGGTTTAGCGGCACTCCGCCCTAACCAAGCTACCTCTTCCTTAGTTTAGCGGCACTCTGCCCTAACCAAGCTACCTCTTCCTTGATTTAGCGGCACTCCGCCCTAACCAAGCTACCCTCTTTCCTTGGTTTAGCGACACTCCGCCCTAACCGAGCTACCCTCTTTCCTTGGTCTAGCGGCACTCCGCCCCAACCGAGCTACTCTCCCTTGGTCTAGCGGCACTCCGCCCTAACCAAGCTACCTCTTCCTTGGTTTAGCGGCACTCCGCCCTAACCAAGCTACCCACTTTCCTTGGTTTAGCGGCACTCCGCCCTAACCGAGCTACCCTCTTTCCTTGGTCTAGCGGCACTCCGCCCCAACCGAGCTACTCTCCCTTGGTCTAGCGGCACTCCGCCCTAATCGAGCTACCCTCTTTCCTTGGTCTAGCGGCACTCCGCCCTAACCGAGCTACCCTCTTTCCCTGGTCTAGTGGCACTCCGCCCCAACCGAGCTACTCTTCCTTGGTTTGGCGGCACTCCGCCCTAACCAAGCTACCCTCATCTTAAGCTGGTGACATTCCCACTTGTCACCCCCTAAAAAGAAGAAAAGAAGAAAAAAAAAAAGAAAAAAAGGAAAGAAGAAAAAGAAGAGACAAAAATGAGGTTAAAAATAGAGATACCCCGCCAAGCTTGTTCAGGCGTTCTGGACAAGGGCAAAAATGGCCAAAACCCAGCTGTGGTGAAAACCCGAAAGGGCACTGCAGGCAAAATCGGGTATCCCGCCACGTGAAAACCCGAAAGGGCGCGTGGGCAAAAGCAAGAGGGGGCTGGCTCCGGTGAAAACCCGAAAGGGCACTTGGGTCGGTAATGTGGTAACCCCAAAGAAAGCCTCGTCTCCCACCATAAACTCCTCGTCGGGCGGCCGGCACCTTGCCCAAGCAATGATTAAACCCACTCAGTATAGACCCTACGTCTATCCTGATGAGACCCTCATTCACCCTATCCAAAGTCACACCATGGTGAAACTCACCGTTGATCGACCGGCACCCCGCCCGATCAATGACAAAACATGTTCAGTTTAGACCTTACGTTTATCCTGATGAAACCTATGAATTTCTTTGCGTCGATATAAGCCCAATATCGATGATGAAGCCCACCTTTGGTCGACGGGCTCGCTGCCCGATCGGCAGAGAAATCGGTCCGATTTAAACCTTAAGTCTGTTCCGACTAGATCTGCATATCTCTTTACGTCCCGCCGTAATGAAACCTGCTGCTGGTCGATTGGCACACTGCCCGATCAGCGATGAAATCTGTCCGGGCTAGACCCTACGTCTATCCCGATGAAACCTATGAAATCCTTGCATTGGTATAAACCCAATACTGATGATGAAACCCGCTGCCGATCGATTGGCACACTGCCCGATCAGCGATGAAACCTGTCCGGGCTAGACCCTACGTCTATCCCGATGAAACCTATGAAATCCTTGCATTGGTATAAACCCAATACTGATGATGAAACTCGCTGCCGATCGACTGGCACACTGCCCGATCAGCGATGAAACCTGTCCGGGCTAGACCCTACGTCTATCCCGATGAAACCTATGAAATCCTTGCATTGGTATAAACCCAATACTGATGATGAAACTCGCTGCCGATCGACTGGCACACTGCCCGATCAGCGATGAAACCTGTCCGGGCTAGACCCTACGTCTATCCCGATGAAACCTATGAAATCCTTGCACTGATATGAACCCAATACCAATGATGAAACATGCTATCAGTCGGCTGGCGTGCTGCCTGATCGACGCTCAAATCCATCCAGGGTGGACCTTCCGTCCGCTCTGACATAGCACAACACTGCTCTTTGAATCTATTCAGACCCTTCGTCTGGATAGATCATGAAACCCTACTTCCCTTTGCATTGATGCTGACACCCACATCAATGATCGTGTGTCCACAATAAACATATGGCGCCATGATCCATATGATGAAAGTTCTGGTCCCAGAAAAGACAATGAAAAAGGAAAAGAGAAAGAAAACGACAAAAAAAAGGTATATATATATATAAATGGGGTTGAAAATTGAGGTACCCCGCCAGACTTGTTCAGGCATTCTGGACAAGTGCAAAAATGGCCCAAAACCCAGCTGTGGTGAAAACCCGAAAGGGCACTGCAGGCAAAATCGGGTACCCCGCCACGTGAAAATCTGAAAGGACGCGTGGGCAAAAGCAAGAGGGGGCTGGCTCCGGTGAAAACCTGAAAGGGCACTTGGGTCAGTAATGTGGTAATTCAAAATTCCATGCCAACCGGCACGCTACCTTCACCTCCCCTTCACTGATGAAGCTTTCCGTCGGTCATCTGACTCTATGCCCCACCGATGATAAAGCCTTTCCGGGGTAGACCTTACGTTTACTCTAATGAAATCTACATACCCTCTTTCAAACGTCCCACCGACAATGAAACCCATCACCATTCTGATAAAGCCTACCAGGACAGACCCTACACCTATCCTGATGAAACCTACGTATTTCTTGGCAAAGTCCCACCCGCCATAAAACCTCCTGGAATAGACCTTACGTCTGTCCTGACGAGACCTACACCCTTACATACGTCCCACCGTTGATCGACCGGCACCTCGCCCGATCAATGATGAAATCCTCTGTTCGGTTTAGACCTTACATCTATACTGATGAGACCTATGAGACTCTTTGCATCGATATAAACCCAATATCGATGATGAAACCAACTGTTGATCGACCGGCACCTCGCCCGATCAATGATGAAACCCTGCCAGTTTAGACCTTTCGTCTATTCTGATGAAACTTATAACGCTTTCTTTGCGTCGATATAAACCCAATATCGATGATGAAACCAACTATTGATCGATCGGCACCTCGCCCGATCAATGATGAAATCCTGCCAGTTTGGACCTTTCGTCTATTCTGATGAAACCTATGAAACTCCCTTGCATCGATATGATCCCAATATCGATGATGGAACCAGTTATTGATCGACCGGCACCTCGCCCGATCAATGATGAAATCCTATCCAGTTCAGACCCTACGTCTGTCCTGATGAAAACTATACACCCTTTAAATTTCCCGCCTGCTATAACCTCTGCCTAGTCTAGACCTTACGTCTACTCTGATGGAACTTCTTTATTCATATTCCTGCAAGTTGTCTCCCCGCGGCACATATGGCCAAGAAGGACGTTTGCTGCTACCAACAAAATTCGGTTTAAGCACCTTCTCGGATGCCGTCACGCGGTGGAGCGAGTCCCCCATCCTTTCTATGAAGGGGTGGACGCTCTCCTGCCTAATACGAGTCATTCGCATAAAGGACTGCTAAAACCACTACCCCACTTCCCACAGTGATAAAACCACATGCAAAAGAAAAAAAAAAGGGATGGATACATATAAAGCCAAAGAGTCCTTTTCATTGAAAAAGGGAGTACATAGAGGGTCCCCGAAAAGACATTGTATCACAATAGAAGACAAAAGAAAAAAGAAAAGAAATGATTCATGGCTGCCGGAAGATATCTTCGAAGGCCAGAAGACCCACATAGGGGGCGGCCCCTAGTTCATGAAGTCGAGCTTCCTCCTCCTGCAGTCGAACAGACTCGTCCCGAAAGGATGCCACCTGCCCCTCCAATAGAGCTGCTTCTTCCTCGAGCTGCGGCCGGGAAGTTGTTATCTGCGGCAGCTCAGCTCGGAGACCAGACAGTTCAGCCTCCAAAATGGCTATTCGGCCACGCACAAATTGCTCCCGCTACGCCAGAGACTGCAGTTGGCACTGTCGCTCCTGAAGAATAAAGTTCATCTTTTCTAGCTCAGATTTGCAGTCCATCCTTTGCAACTTTAAAGCCGCCAGTCTGTCAGACATAATGTGTGCCAAGAAATCCCGGTGATGTACAAATTTCAACAACAACAGAACCCGCTGGGTCCATATTTCTAGAGGATAACCCATTGCCTGTAAACCGACAGTGAAACGCTCGGCTATCTCCTTCAACTGCGGATAAGTTAGTCCGGGCTGGGATTCCACTAGCTGGCGCAACATGTCCAGATGTTGCCAGACAAAACTCTCAGGCGAAGTAAAGCCAGGCAATGGAAGTGGAACCACTTCAAAGGTTACTTCACTGTCAATGTCTGCCCATAGGGTGATGTCTGGCTGAGAAGAAGAAGACGGGAGGTCTGCCGAAGGCACCAACTGAGATCTCTCCACAACCTCTGACGAAGCCGAGGGACCTTCCACCTCCATCTCCTCGAGGGTCACCGTTTGGATGCTCGCGGGGGTAACTCCAGTAAATGCCAGAATGGTTGCTTCCTGGGTCTCTAATGCAATACCCGCACCTTCAACACCCTCTTCGCAGGGTACCTCCTCCTCAGATTTCGAAAGTATGGAGGTAGATTACGGGGCAGTTATAGACAATACTCCAATTTCTGT
Source organism: Amorphophallus konjac (assembly GCA_022559845.1). Classification (NCBI taxonomy): domain Eukaryota; kingdom Viridiplantae; phylum Streptophyta; class Magnoliopsida; order Alismatales; family Araceae; genus Amorphophallus; species Amorphophallus konjac. Next base: position 32,498 of record JAHNEJ010001176.1, read on the forward strand.
AACGGTTATCTCTCCTTCTTCCACCCCCGCTGCAACAGCCAGTTCCTTCAATGTCAAGGCTGCAGGGGTCACAGCCCGGAGAGGCAAGGGTTCACTCTCCATGATTGATGTTATGGGAATTGCCGAGTCAGATGCAATGGTCAGCACTGCGGCCGGTATAAAGGCGGAACCCCTAATTGGGTCCATCTCAGCTCTGAAATCCAGAACCCTGATGATAGCCGGGCTTTCCCCCGAAGTCCTCAAGTCCAACAATGCTAAGTCCGTAGAGGACTGCACCCTCACCGGCACAGGGCGGATTATCTCAGGAACGCCTGCCCAGGCTACTGTCAAAGCAAGAACAATGGCCAAGGCGTCGGACAGAGTGACTTCAAAGGCTGCATTCATCACCGGGCTAGCAACAGGGGATTCCTGTGAACATATCAATACAGCATCAAGCAGCAGATAAAAATGGGAAACAATGAGGAGAAGAAAAGAGACTCACTTCTAATGTAATGTCAATGTCTTCAAAGGAGTGCAGAGGGGAAGAAAGTTGACGCGGAACGGGGACCGACACGGACTAAGACTCACAAAAGACTCTAACTGAGGCCGGCAGTAGCACGCTCAAGGGTCGCCAAGTGGCTGACCACCGTGATATCCCACAGAAGGAGGGACGTCTCTCAACAGAAACTCCGACCTCGGCCGTCCCAAGGAGGGAAGCGCACGTGTCTAGGCGTATAGTCGACCTCCAAAGACAAGGGGAGTCGAGTCCTAGCTCGGTGCTCGACTAGTGCTAGGGATGGATGCTCTCACTCACGATCCGCGGTGATGGCAATAAGTGGCTAGGCACCTACCCTCTCTCACGCGGCATAATCAATCACATACTAAAAGAGCAAGCAAAAGGAGGGGAGTCGGAGCGCGTACCTCCACGCCTAGGCGTGGGGAAGGAACCCCGGCCGTGAACCAACAACCCCGATACACCAGAGGTCAATAAAATACAACCCAATAACGGCCCACTCCTCGCAGGGAGGTAAAAGGCTACAACCAATACGTTCGGGGCTGCCGGACACGGGTTGACGGGCTGCACTCGGTGACGGGTCGGCCACGAGGAGGTTCGGGTGCAACGCTGCAGAAACCGGTGTCGCGCGCGCCTGGGCGGAGGGGGGGTCTCACGGGCTGATACGACGCCCGTTTGAGGCACCGTCAGAGAGGACGCGTCGCTGACTGTTGGAGGAACGCTCCGGCCAAAGGGGGCGCGCTGGATCCGCCGGTGGTGACCGTGGGCGCTGCTGAAAGTCAGATCAGGTTCTGTGGGCGCAGAACTGCGCTTGCCGACGGTAAAATCTGGAAATCGGTCTTCTGGTGCCCGAACAAGTCCGGGCCGGTTGGGGGTGAAAGCTGACTGGCAGAGATCGCCCTCGGCCAAATGGCGCTGGCAGACGACGCCGGTGCGAGCCGCAGGAGTCGCTGAAAGTCGGGGCTGGTTCGCTGGGCGGACTGGGCAGACGCGCTGGCGCAACCCCACGAGATCGACCGCCACGGACGGTGACGATGTCGAAACGCGACGCCGTCGGCGGCGTTGGAAAGTTGACTCGGAGATCTACGAACCCTGAAGAAACCAGGGCAAAAGACGCAGCGTGGAGGCCTGGGGAAAATTCGCAATCAGGGCCTCCCTGCTGGGCGAGCAGAGAAGGGGGTGCTGGCGCAGGTCGACGGAGAAAATCGGTACGGGCGGTGCCGACCTCCGATTGACGCGAAACCAGCGCCAACGCGAAGCTGATCCGCCAACGTATCTCCAGAAAATAGGAGGGAGCCAAACTCGTCGAAGAGAGGGGGCGAGATCTGCTGCAAGTCGGTGTAGAAATCTGATCTTCCGCACATGAACCGTAGACGAAGAAGAAGAGGGTAAAGGGGAACCCCGGAGTCCACCGGGGGCTGAGGCGTCGCACCTCGCCGATCTCCCGTCGCAGGAGAAGAGAGAAAGAGAGAGGGGGGCGCAGCCACCTTCAAGCACAATCTTCAATATTCATTCATTAATTCCTTTGCTAAGAGAAATTACAAGGCTTATATAGCCGGGGGAAAGAGCTAGGGTTTCATCCCTAGCCAAGGGGGGAAGGGGAGGGCGACCAAGGAAGGGGAGAGGGGGGGGGGGCGGCCAGCCCTTCTCCAATCAAAGGAGGAAAGGGGTGCGCCCAAGGGGAAAGAGGAGGTGGAAAGGGGGGGAAAATGGGGGGCGCCCAAATAGGAAAGGTGGGAAAGGGAAGGGGCAAGGGAGGAAGGTGGCGCCCCTTGTCCAAATGATGGAGGCGCCCTCTTCCTCAAGCCCTAACCCTAATCCTAACCCTTGGGCCAAGACTAAGCCCAACAAAATAAAGCCCAACAACACCTAAATAAATAGTCTGACAATAAAGAAAATAATTAGATAACGAGTCCACGCAGGGACCAACCTAAGGCCCAACATGGCCTAATGTGAGAAAAGTCCACTAGTAGATGCCGTGATCGCCGAGCCACAAGGAAGAGGAAGTGTGCCGGGTGCTCCGTCGAGGATAGCGTCTCGTGTCCTCACCAATTCTCCCCGGGTGGGAAGAACTCGACCCCGTCGAGTAAGGGTCACGATCGCTGAGGTACCGCTCCAGCAGGTCCGGATCCATCCGCTCCAGCTCTCCGCGTGTAATCCAGGTGTTGTCCGACTCGGGGCGCCCTCTCCAACGCACTAGGAAGCGTTGGTAGGCTCCGCTCCTGGTAGTAGTCACCTGCTCATCCAGTATGCAATCTATATGCTCGCGTTTTTGTAGTGGGGCTGGAGGAGGTGGACTCTCAGTAGGTGTATCACTCACAACAGGAGGGTCAGGCCCAAATAACTTGCTGGGTATCACCGCGGGATCCTGATAAGCTACCAGATCAGAGACATTGAATGTCGAACTGATCCCGTAGTCGTCTGGAAGCTCGATCTCATACGCGTTCGACCCAATACGCCTCAACACTCTGAATGGTCCTGCACCGCGATCCTGGAGTTTCTTGACGGCTCCCGAAGGAAACCGCTCCGGTCTAACCCGGACCAGGACGTACTCTCCCTCGCGGAACTCACGTGTGCGTCTGTGCACGTCGGCTAACTCCTTGTAACGAGTGTTGCTGGCCTCGAGATGGTGATGATGATGTAGACTCCGAACTAGCTGAGTGGATCGATGCCTGTATGAATGCAATGGTGGTCCTGGACATCCAAAAACGGACCTAGCATGGCTATGACACCTACTTGACTGAGCAACATAGGGAGGACCTGGGCAACCAAAGTTGTATCTATCGTGCATGGGTGCCCTACAGAATGTGGTAGACTCATGGGGACTAGATTGCCCAAACTCTCTCATGACATCCCCTATATGAGACCAACCCCTAAATGACCCTGAAGATGCATGAGACGAAGACCGATGATCCTTTCCTACCAAGCTCTGAGGTGTGAATGTAGGCTGGGTGAGACGTTGGCGAGCATGGGTGGAAGGGGTGTGATAAAGGACCTCCTCGATAAGGTGGGGGGGGGAAGAATACGAATCGGGAGGCTCACTAGGGAGGGGATCGAAAGGGTCAAAGAAATGATACCCCCTCCCGACAGGTCCCTTCACAATACTTGCCCAAGTGTGACATTCACCCTGGTGCAGATAGCCACCCTCAGGCAAAAGGATGGATGGGGCAAGGGGCTCACATGAAAGGTAAGGGAGGCACTGTTCCTTCCTCAAGATCGTATTGCCATAAGAGGGGACGCAATCGAGTTCATCCAGGACGGGAAAGAATAAAAGAACCTCAGAGGTGATATGACCTATGGTGTAAACCGAGGTAATGGAGCCCAAGGCAGGGAATATAAAGCTATGACTATAAGGTTGGTCTGACCCTAAGGCCAACATGTAGGTCAACTCCCATTGGCAATCCAAGCTCCTAAGAAACTCCCTCACATCTTCTATAAACCTGAAGGACTGAAAAGTTGTGTGAAAGGAGTTAATGGGGACAATAGGAAGGGCTGGCTCTAAGGGTGGGTAGTAAGGAATCAAGACATCCAGATGAGGACTCCTCCTTAACCAGCTATCTAGAGGCTCTCCAATGACAAGTTCACCCTCGAGAGACAAGGATGGCTCCAGATGAGGGGCAAAAGCATTGTCCTCAAGTGAGGAAAATGAGTCCTCTATGAAGTGGGTGGGGCCTTGGCTCTCTATCAAGGGTGCTAGGCTGAAAGTGTCAGCCCCAACCTCCATAGGTATAGGCACGACTAGAAGCTCCATAGGCTCACTCCTTAACTCCTCAACGTCAGCTAGGTACTCCTCAACCAACTTCTGTCCTGCCTCATAAGTCACTGGAATAAACCCAGGTGGGGCCCCCTCCGAATGTGTGTCCTCCAAGATAGGGGAATGTGAAGGACGTCGGTCAGAGAACCGAGCATTCCCACTATAGGGGGTCACAGGGGTGGACTCCGGGGGTGGTGGTAGGCGTGAGCTCGGAGGCGGAGCGGACTGTGGGCTAGAGGGCCACAGTGAGTTAAGATAAGCATCCCTCCTATCCAACCGATCCGAAATCATTTGCACAAGCTGGGCAATGGTGTGGGTTGGAGTAGGAAGATCATGATGGACTTTCCCGTAGTCATTTGGTTTGGGCTTGGGTCTAGGCTCTTCTATGTGTGGGGCTCGTTGCCTCCGACTAGGACCCACTTGTTCGTATGTAATTGGGTGGGGTCGGTTGGAGGTGATCGATTGGGGAACATAGACCCTCCTAAGCTCTTTCTTCATATCCCACCACGATTCGATGGGCTTTTGCCACCTAATGCCTCTCAAACCCTCAATATGTCTCCACTTATCCTTGGCCTTATGCAGAAGCTTCTCTCTAGCAAAAGAGACTTGTGTGGCTCCGGACATAGGATAACAGTCAAAATATCTATCCATGGCGGCTTCCCAAGTTTGGTAGACACTCGGGTCATGGGAGCCGTCAAATGTAGGCGCTTCGGGCCTACGGAATGGGATGGGGTGGTACCCATGCCCCTGAGAGATATGCCACAAATCAGCTGGGCTAAACAATTGAGAATCCATGGGACTCTTTGAGGGGTTCCTATGGGATGGACATGCGGGGCAACTATGGGGATTAGACACGACCCTTTTGAAGTGGAAATGCGAAGGGCAGAATGGACTCAAATGTGCCCTAGACAACCTAAAGATGCAAATGACCTAAGACCCCAATTTGTTAGAACAAACTGGTTCCCTAAGCTCTGATACCAAATTTGACGCGGAACGGGGACCGACACGGACTAAGACTCACAAAAGACTCTAACTGAGGCCGGCAGTAGCACGCTCAAGGGTCGCCAAGTGGCTGACCACCGTGATATCCCACAGAAGGAGGGACGTCTCTCAACAGAAACTCCGACCTCGGCCGTCCCAAGGAGGGAAGCGCACGTGTCTAGGCGTATAGTCGACCTCCAAAGACAAGGGGAGTCGAGTCCTAGCTCGGTGCTCGACTAGTGCTAGGGATGGATGCTCTCACTCACGATCCGCGGTGATGGCAATAAGTGGCTAGGCACCTACCCTCTCTCACGCGGCATAATCAATCACATACTAAAAGAGCAAGCAAAAGGAGGGGAGTCGGAGCGCGTACCTCCACGCCTAGGCGTGGGGAAGGAACCCCGGCCGTGAACCAACAACCCCGATACACCAGAGGTCAATAAAATACAACCCAATAACGGCCCACTCCTCGCAGGGAGGTAAAAGGCTACAACCAATACGTTCGGGGCTGCCGGACACGGGTTGACGGGCTGCACTCGGTGACGGGTCGGCCACGAGGAGGTTCGGGTGCAACGCTGCAGAAACCGGTGTCGCGCGCGCCTGGGCGGAGGGGGGGTCTCACGGGCTGATACGACGCCCGTTTGAGGCACCGTCAGAGAGGACGCGTCGCTGACTGTTGGAGGAACGCTCCGGCCAAAGGGGGCGTGCTGGATCCGCCGGTGGTGACCGTGGGCGCTGCTGAAAGTCAGATCAGGTTCTGTGGGCGCAGAACTGCGCTTGCCGACGGTAAAATCTGGAAATCGGCCTTCTGGTGCCCGAACAAGTCCGGGCCGGTTGGGGGTGAAAGCTGACTGGCAGAGATCGCCCTCGGCCAAATGGCGCTGGCAGACGACGCCGGTGCGAGCCGCAGGAGTCGCTGAAAGTCGGGGCTGGTTCGCTGGGCGGACTGGGCAGACGCGCTGGCGCAACCCCACGAGATCGACCGCCACGGACGGTGACGATGTCGAAACGCGACGCCGTCGGCGGCGTTGGAAAGTTGACTCGGAGATCTACGAACCCTGAAGAAACCAGGGCAAAAGACGCAGCGTGGAGGCCTGGGGAAAATTCGCAATCAGGGCCTCCCTGCTGGGCGAGCAGAGAAGGGGGTGCTGGCGCAGGTCGACGGAGAAAATCGGTACGGGCGGTGCCGACCTCCGATTGACGCGAAACCAGCGCCAACGCGAAGCTGATCCGCCAACGTATCTCCAGAAAATAGGAGGGAGCCAAACTCGTCCAAGAGAGGGGGCGAGATCTGCTGCAAGTCGGTGTAGAAATCTGATCTTCCGCACACGAACCGTAGACGAAGAAGAAGAGGGTAAAGGGGAACCCCGGAGTCCACCGGGGGCTGAGGCGTCGCACCTCGCCGATCTCCCGTCGCAGGAGAAGAGAGAAAGAGAGAGGGGGGCGCAGCCACCTTCAAGCACAATCTTCAATATTCATTCATTAATTCCTTTGCTAAGAGAAATTACAAGGCTTATATAGCCGGGGGAAAGAGCTAGGGTTTCATCCCTAGCCAAGGGGGGAAGGGGAGGGCGACCAAGGAAGGGGAGAGGGGGGGGGGCGGCCAGCCCTTCTCCAATCAAAGGAGGAAAGGGGTGCGCCCAAGGGGAAAGAGGAGGTGGAAAGGGGGGGAAAATGGGGGGCGCCCAAATAGGAAAGGTGGGAAAGGGAAGGGGCAAGGGAGGAAGGTGGCGCCCCTTGTCCAAATGATGGAGGCGCCCTCTTCCTCAAGCCCTAACCCTAATCCTAACCCTTGGGCCAAGACTAAGCCCAACAAAATAAAGCCCAACAACACCTAAATAAATAGTCTGACAATAAAGAAAATAATTAGATAACGAGTCCACGCAGGGACCAACCTAAGGCCCAACATGGCCTAATGTGAGAAAAGTCCACTAGTAGATGCCGTGATCGCCGAGCCACAAGGAAGAGGAAGTGTGCCGGGTGCTCCGTCGAGGATAGCGTCTCGTGTCCTCACCAAAAGTCCCGCTGTTGAAGCAACAAAAGGAGGAGTTATATCTGCCTCGGTATCTAAGCCGGCGAACTCTTCTTGTAATTCCTCCTCAGGAGATAGCACCATCAACTTGGAGAGGGTGAATAATGGAACAATGGCGGTGCACGCGGATGGGGCCTCTGATTTGAAAACACTCTCCGTCTCGCTCTCGCTGAAACCTGCTTCTTCTCCATCTGCCTCAGAAGCGGTCGCGGAGCTACTAGAGGAGATTTCTACACTATCCACGGGTGGGACCGCCATTTCTAACGTCTGCCTGGAAGAAGACCGGGTAACTGTACGCCTCACAGGGACGAGGCCCCGTTTCGTCTGGGTCTTATGACCCTCCTGTGGCTGAATGATATCGCCAGCCTCTCCCGTGATTTCAGTCTCCTCCCCGACCATCACTATAGGGAAAAGCTTGTGAGAGGGACAATGAGAAGTAATTGAAATATGCAGAAAAAGATGAAAAGGGCATGCTTACCCTCCGCCTCACTAGCCGGCGTGGGAGAAGGCAGCCTGGTCTCCACCACAGAAGATGCCACAACTGGCTCTTGGGCTGTGCAAAAGGGAGGGGTCAGATTCAAGGACTTCTTTAAAATCCAGCAAAAGAGGATGAAGAATGCAACTGCAGGCTATTGATGTTACCCTGAACAGATGTCTGAGCAGCCTCCATTTGAGATTCGAACTTATCAAATGAGGGAATATTAGGGAGAGGGGTCCCAGTGTCCATCGCTACAGAAGCCGACTGCTGAGCATGAGCCTTCTTGGCCTTCCCGACTACAGCCTTGACTGCAGAAACCTTTCTCTTCTTGCCAGGAGGCAGGGGAGTGGTAGTCGGTGCTGCTGCAGGGACTTCAAAATAAGTAGGCTTCTCAGCCTGCGCAATGATCTTTCTGTATAGCCCCTGGCACTTTATATCCGGCCTGTCTGTTGAAGACGGCAGGGAAGCAATGAGGTCAGTGAATGCAGAGCTTAAATATTTAGCAGAAAGCACTACAGTCAGAAAAGAAAAGATCATACCCGCTGGGCCATCATAAAAGACAGAGAGCGGCTAGTACAGATAAGCTACCTCCTTTGAGCGGGAGGCAGCCTCCTTGATAAGCCAACAGACATCACCAAATGTCTGGCATTTTTCCACTAAAGCTGCTAGATCACTATGACCACGTGAGTCAAGGCATCGAAATAAGTCGAGGTGGTCCATGCCCCAACCGTCGACATAATGAAAGGAGATGAATAGTGGCTTATTCAAGATGCCGGCTAGCGGGCTTTCCGCAGACAACCCATGTAAGTTCAGCAGAATGAACAGCCAAGACGTTTGCTTGTAGTACGTCTGAGTCCTGTCCTCCCTACGCACAAACGTCCTATATGGATGAAATCTATCTGTCGGACCCCTCCAAGGGACTACTGCCGGGAGCGGCTCTTCAACAGGAAATGGGTATTGTTGCGCCTCCAAACGAGCGTCCCCCACACGGCACAGATGTTTCAAGCTCTGCATGAAAGTGTCCTCGTTGATAGCAGCAAAGACAAGAGCAGGCGGGTCGGAACCTGTTTCCTTCAAAGCCCGACGCTGGGCCAGATATTTCTCCGCCTCCCTCTGGTGCTGTGATAGCCTCTTCAGGTGGGCCTCGGGGATGTCAAACACTGGTCCGGGCTGTTGTTTCAAAAAGGAACGCTCGGCCACGTCCTAGAATGCACCTCTACTATCCCTGTAAAAGCTGGTTCGAATGTTCCACCATTTGATGTATTCTGATGTTACCCGGGGTACACGGTTGGAAACGGTGGGAACTCTGAAGACTGCGCCATCCTGGCGATGATAGAAATCCCACCACAACTGGCCATCACCGACAATGGGCCCATGCTTAGCCCGGCTATCCAGGGGAAATTGAGCAACTGATGTAGGGATATGCTGGTCGTAACCGAAGTTCCGCCCAAAGCGGAATGGATAGTATGGTTCCAGAAGAAGCAGGCCACCCTTTCTGAAAACTAAGACACTAGGCCGAATGGCCATGGCCCATCTGACCAGCTCCGGCTCTAGGATTGGCCGAGCAGTGTTAACCCCTGAGACAGGATGGATATAGGTCTCTACCTCTTCCAGCTTGCACTCTCTCTGAGAATGAATCAAAGGAGCTGAACCTGCCGCCAAGCTCCAGAAATGAATGCTGTCAGGGGTATCCACCGGCACCTTTATCAGTCAACCCCTTATTTTGAACAGCTGATCATAGAAAGGACCAGGTTCAGCACTGGCAAACTCAATCATTCTGGGCAGTACTGTATCTGCCTGCAAAGTTCTGGGAGCCAACTCAGGAAATAGACTGCAGACCCAGGCGTTGAAGAAATGAAAAGGACCCACGGTCCTCAAAGAACGGGGAGTCCGATGCTTGTAAAAATCTCCCAAGGATTTGTAGATTAAACACAAGTCCACTGGGCAAAGCGACAGCCTCATTCCCCAGGCCATCTGACAGGCCGGGTATATAGCTTCTGGCCAGATGATTGTCTCATCCCCTTGAGGGAGAGCGAAAGTGCACAGCCAGAATGTGAAGTAAGCCGCGCAATGCGTGATGGGGTCTACACCTGCTGGGTTGGGACCACCTCTGCCTGCACGGCGCAATGAAGATTGCAGCTCTGACTTATAGCGAGGAGTCCTTATCTGCTTGCTGGCCGTCGGGCCCATGGAAGGGAAGTCTGCATGTTTCAAGGGGCCGTCAAAGAAAATTTGAATCCACTACCCTATCCATACCCTCAGCTTACTGCCTTTCTCTCGGGGATGATAGCCTTTGGAGGACCCTCTACTGTACGCCAGACAGATGGAGCGATATGCCTTCATCAGATACCGGTATGAGAATCCGAGGGAATACTTGCCTTCACCATCGGAGCTATCCTTCTCAGAATCTGCCAAGCAGACTTCTTCATACGGCTCGCCATCAATAGGCAGTCCGAAAAGCTGTGACAGACTCCAGAGGTCAAGAGATGTCTCACCCTCTGCTGTATAAAATATGTTGAATAAGGGGCAGAAGACTTCGAACATCCCACAGCATAACCCTCAGGATATGGGATATCGAAATCTGGAAGCAAAGACACTATGATATACCCCGGCTCTGATCAGCAGAGGGGCATATTCCTTCAGAACAAACTCAGTAAATTCCACTGCTCCTACTCGAAATAGGTGGGCGTCAGTGATCTTGGTATCTCCAAACCAACCAGCGGCCAAATGATACTTGAACTGAATGGCCGAACAATTCAGCACAAAAGGCTCTTCGCGGTACCCCCACTTTACTGGTGCCAGGAAGAGACCATAGCCGGGCTTCTCCCTATTGACTCGGCCACTGGCATTATCCCACCGAGCAGGCGTGAACTCCGGGGCCCGGGTCAGCATTTTCTTTTTTGGCTCCAGCTCCGATATGCCAAGGACTGCATCCCAGTCACGCTTCTCCCCGGGAAGATATATAGTCTTTCCACGATACACTGAATCTTTCAGGCTGTCTCTCTCGACCAGAATTGCGGCTTCAACTGTACGAGCTATTCGGTAGTTCCGCATTCCACCCACGGTGAAAGTCCGGATAAACGGCATCAAGTGTTTGTCCTTCGGGAAATCAGGGCGATAATCAGTGCCCCGTCTGAAGCATGTTTCCATGGCAGTGGAGTATACCCGGGATGTTGACACCGTGTCGGTATCAGAATCGGACGATTCATCAACGGAAGCGATTTTGTCGTATTCGAAGTCGAGGCTGTGCACATTCAGCCAGTTTACTGTGGCCCGTGATATATCTGGCTGGGCTGACGAACTGGCCCTGACATCTCCAGAGGATGCAGCAGCAGAGCCGGAAGCCATTGCAGTATCTGCAGTCAGGAAAAAGAAATATTAAGTAAAAGACCTAATACAAGAGGCAGTCTCATAAGGATTGTAATATGAAGCCCTTGAAAAATTCGGCAGCATCTCCCCTTATTCGGGGTCTGCCCAAGGAGAATAGGGAGTCACCAACCAAGAGGGGGTGATCCCGAAGCAAAAGAGGATTAAATCCCCGAAGAGCGTCTGATAAGTCTCCATTTCTTATGATAATACATCGCATAAACACCATTTTATGTGCATATAATTAGATAATTATGCATATTTCATAATTAACCTCAACTCCGCATTTAAATTGGAGCTTTCACGTAAATTGATTAATTTGATAATTTTATCTAATAATTTGAAGTTGAGGGCCATGAGCATTAATTCTCCATTGCATAACTATGAGTATTTGAGATTGATGTGCACATTGTGGTAATTTTTATGGATTAAAGTGTAATTGTGTGTATGTAGGACACCGAAGGTAATTACAAAAGAAGCCGGGGACAAAAGGGTCATCACCATTTTGACCAAGTCAAATAAAGAATTCAAAATATTTTAGTTGGAGGGAAAGGAATGTTCAAAATTTTGAATTCAAAGTTTGAAAAGGAAGAATCCAAAGTTTAAGTTTGAAAATGAGGAAAAGGACATTCAAAGTTTGAAATAAAGGAGAGACATGATGAGCCTTGGGAAATGGGGTGCCTAAAGTCCAAGAAAGGGGGTGCCCACCTACTTTTTATCTTCCCCATGCATCATATTCCACTTGAATCTCAGCCATCCATCTCCTTTTGATATAATCTCCACCCTCTATCTATCCAACTTTCCCTATAAATAGCCCATGGTAAGGAGGAGAAGGGGAGTTCTTCTTTTGGGTAATCTTTCACTCTTTCTCTCCCAACCTTAGGTCTCCGGTTTCTCCCATGTAAGTTCGTTTTCCCCTTTTGTGTTCTTCATAAAAGTTCTTCATTTTTAAGTCCTCTACAATTTCTTCTTCTTGCTCATCTTCTAATTCCTTCTGGTTTTCAAGATATTTCATGTTTTTCACTGTGCTGTCCTGTTCATCTGCGACCCAATATTGTTCTCTGTTCTTCCCCTTATTTCTCCCTCTTCTAGTCATTTTCTGCTCTTGCTGTCTTCATGAAAGTTCTTAATTTTTACGTGTTCTACAACTTCTTCTTCTTGCTCATCTTCTAATGCTTTCTGGTGTTGAAGATATTTCTCATTTTTCAACTTGCTGTCCTGTGATTTCACTATTCATCCGAGGTGCTAGTTTCTGTTATTTATCTATTTTGAAGCTCTTCTGTTCTTCTTTTCTATCTGAGTTCTTCATCAAAGTTCTTTCTCTCTCTCTCCTCTTCAACTTCTTCTTCTTGGGCATCCCCTAATTCCTCTTGGGTTCAAAGTTATTCACCCTCCAAAGGCAGCTTCAACGATAAAGGCGACTTCCTCCCGGTGTAGACGACATCTTCCACAAGGTGGTTCGTGATCCAAGGCCAAGAGAGGACGGTGCCGTCATCACCATTGCGGCTACCATCTTCACATCTCAGGCTCCTCTTGTTGCTATTGCTTTAGTTTCATTTTACTTCATTGTAATCTCGTCACATCTTTATTGTAAGCTCGTCTTGCACTTCATGTAATCGTTTCTTTTAAGTTAATGAAAGGAGTTGTTCTATTGATCTAGTTCTTGCTCTTCTTCCCTCTCTATCTCTTTCTTCTATATCTTCTTTCCACTTCATGCAATTATTTTCTATAGCATAAGCGCATAGTCATGGTGTGTTCAATTAAGTGTTTGGTTTGTTCATCATTTCACTATTTTCTTTAAGCAAATCCAAATCACAAGTGTTTTTTAAAGGACTCTAAGGTTTTTAACTCTAAAAATCTCTTCTTCCCTATGGATTCGACCCGTGCTTGCCATAGTACTACGTTCTCTTTTGATCATTTTGTGCGAGTTCGGTTTTAAGATTGTTATACGCGTGTTTTAAACGACAAACTTTCGCGTTATCAGCGTCCTACCCGGGGCGAAATCTAATGGGACGGGAGAAGGCTGGACGGCCAGAGGGGAGGAGCTCGCCACCACCGCCGAGAAAGGGAAAATAGACTGAAGAGAGAGAAGAGGCTGTAGAAAATGAGAAGAAAGAGGCTTTCGGCGCCATAAATAGAAGCCCCAGCGAAGAGGTTCTCGGCGCGGTCAAAAGCGCGCCGAGAGCCCCCTGGCCGAGAGCTCCCTTCGGCCAGAATGCGCGTCGAGAAGCTGCCGCCGAGAACCCCAGGCCGAGAGCCAAAGGGCACGCCGAGAAGTGCCGCCGAGAACCCCAGGCCGAGAGAGGAGCCGCCGAGAACCCCTATCGGTGGTTGCGCCGAGAAGCTACAAGCCCAGAAATCCGTGCCAAGAGCATCCCGACCAAAGGGACTGAATGAAATTGAAATTTCCAAGCCAGAAATGAAAGATGCCAGATAATAGCAAACTGAGAAGGGGCTCAGATGTTGAATGATATCCACACCTGCAAGTACCGTGTCATTTATTCTGCACTCCCGCTACCTGCAAGTGGGGGGCATTTGTTGACACCTAAAATATAATAGAGAGTGGAGATGAGACATAATGGAAGATTAAGTGAGAGATAAAGATCCCGGAGATTCCTACAAAATCAGGATTACGGAAGATATGTCATTAAAGCTACCACCCGGCTGAAGCCCTCCCCGGCCAAGCTGATGTCCGGTATTGTCGTCATTCAGACGGCAGTACTGATGAAGAACTGCAGTCCACTGACTGATGAAAATCCCCAGAAATATTCTGATGAAGCTATACTAACTCACCAATTGATGGGCCTTCGCCTAGCCTGACGGACTCGAGGGACCGACAAATGAAGGGACAGATTAAGCGGCTTTAGTAGCTCAAGCTTACTGATGAGCAAGCATAAAAGACAAAAGGATCTAAACGGGCCCGGCCGTGTGGCGCCGAGAGCCCAACAAGACCCATATGGGGAAGGGGCGCCGAGAGCCTACTGCCTCCGAATAAGGCGCGCCGGGAACTCATCAACCGTGCGCCGAGAGAGCCTTGCCGAGAAGGAGGGGTGCTATGCTTATAAAAACCCCCCTTCCTCTCGAGATAAAGGGGTCGGCAGAGAGAACCAAAGAAAGAGCGAAAAAGAAAGCGAAGAGAAAAAAAGAAGAGAGATAGAAAAGCCAGGAGAGATCCCGTTGAAAAGAAAGAAGAAGAGAAAGAGAAGAAGAAAGCTCCAAGTGGGCTGCTCGGGGGAGGGAGTGGAGTCAATGCTCCACCCTCCCCCCCCATGTTTATTTTCTTCTTTTGTTTTTCTCCGTATGTAATAGTCTATGTCCTCGTGCTTTGATTATTCATATGATGACCGAGAATTCTTTTCTTGCCTGCCTCTGTTCCTCCCCTCTGCCTGTTTCTCGGCTTCAGCCTTGCAGTTGATGTAAGTGGTGACAATGAGATGAAATGAAATGTCACAGTTGCCGTGCCGGATATTAGGCAACCGAAGCTCTGCCCCCTGTCTTTCTATGTATATATCTTTTATCTGAATGTCCAATAGTCTAGACGCTCCGGGTTTCAGAGTCGTTTCTATGAGCCTGTTCTTCGAAGAGGAATGAAGATAGGGCCCCTACCCTCATCTAGTGGGTTATTGGGTTCTGTTTCCTTCTCCCCTCCTGTCTCGATGGAAGATCCCCCACATACATTCGAGTTTTCCTTCGAGGCCCCCCCCTTATGCCGTTCAGGAACCAGATGCATCAATCTCTCGGTTCCCTGAGCTGCTGGTTATGAGATATGTGCTTAATCTGCAGATGAATGCAACCTCACGAGGTTCTGATAAGTGATGACCTCGACTCCTGGGTCCTCCATTCTGACTCTTGAATGATTAGGGCCTAGAATTCCAGTGCTGAGGGTTGTGTCGTTCCTCCATCGCTGGTTTGTTTCCTCGATGCCATTCGGCTTGTCCAGGTGATCAGAGACAGTCATCTCTTGATCTCCTCAGACGGCTGGCGGCAAACAGATAAAAATCTTCACAGGACGTTGTGAGAGGGTCTTATTTCATCTACTGACTTCGCCTTCCAATTCCCTTGGTATCCCTCCAGCAGAAACCTTCATGTAATCCCCTTCTGCACTCCAAATCCTGCCTCAATCCAAGCCAAAAATCCCAGAAATCTCTAGAACAGAGTATCGTAATCAAGCCTTAAACCCTTTCTGGCCTTGAGCCCTTTCACCTTCCCGGCGCAGGCGTTGGGTAAATGGTTCTCGGCGCGGCCGTTGCCACGCCGAGAGCTATGAGGCCGAGAGGGTTTCCCCTTTTTTTCCCTTCAGCATGTTGATAAAACCCTCAATCCTGTTCACTGTCCAAGAAGACCCCTTCGCAATACAGCCTTCCCGGCCCGGGGGCTTCCCGGCACCCGGTTCCCGGTGCGGTGACGAGCGCGCCGAGAACCCCTGCGCCGAGAACCCCCCCTTGGCCAATGAAAGCCACACCGAGAACCCCTTGGCCAATAAAAGTCACACCGAGAACCCCCCCTTGGCCAATAAAACCCACGCCGAGGCTCCTTCTTTGGCCAATAAAACCCGGGCCAAGGTCCACCTTCGCACCATCACCCTCCAATCCTTTTAATCTCTCCACACATCTGTCCAGAGGATGTTCAGAGACCATCACATACGCCCCGAGGAGATACAGCAATGGGGAGGACCTCCCCTACATCTCTTAGTTCCGATCCAGATTTCTCTGCAGCCTTATGAACCTAAAGACCCATGTCATTACATGTGCTCTGATGGGTTCCAAGGGAATATCAATCGATGATATGAATGCAAGCAATGTCCCCCACGGCCTGGCGCCGTTCTCCTTTGGTTGTCGTCCCGGCTTCCCGTGGATGATGGCCTATCTTTTCTTGGCATAGTCCAAGTTAAGGGGACATGCTGTCGAAATTCGTACATACCTCATCAGATAGCTATGGTATTCCGCCCTAACCCCATTGGCCCACGGAGTTCTGCCCTTGCATGTTCTCCGATGGTCTTCCGAAGGGGAATATTAACAAGACATCGCGCCTGCACAGGGTGTGTCATGCTGCACCGGTCCTTACCCGGATTCCGGGTTAGATATACCCGATCTTTTACGGATCCCATCCTGCCGCTGCATGGGTGGTTTCTTATCCCCATTTGGCATAGTCCAAGGTAATGGGGACATGCCGTCGGATTTGTTCCGCATTTGATGTATCGTTGCTTCACTCAGGCTATTTAACGCCTTGTTGATGAACCAACCCTCGCTCTCGTTTGAGTCTTATTTTTTGCCGCTGTCTTCCTCCTAGTTTTGGCGTTTAATCAAGGGTTGTCCTTCTTAGGAAGGGCGTAATTAACGTCATAGCCTTTATGGTATGACGAACTTCGGGTCCCGACTCGGACTTCACAATCGACTGATTAAAAGTCAGATCAAGCGCACAATTAAATTGTCACCCCGGTGACTGGCACGCCTAATAATCAATAAATACAAATAAGAGAATTCCCCAAATAAAATAAAATAAATTTAAATTTAAATAATTTAAAAATAAAAAAATCCGCGTTCCACAGTACCGCACAACAAGACACAACCTCGGTAGAGCCACTAGCACTAGTCTCACGGTGCGAAAACCAACACACGCGCCACGGCAAACCAACCGAAAGTCAACGGTCAACACGACCGAAAACCCGAAGGTCAAAGTCGCGAAAACTAACAGTCTGTCACTCCCGACTCGACAGGAGTACCTCCCACTAGAATACAGCCGAAGCGTCCCCTGACGTCTTACACCACGCCGTAGGTGAACCGCCTGACGTGGTAGCTCCTACCAAAGGCGCGAACACCGTACAAGTAACCACAAACAAGTGACTAGCTGGGGTCACGCCCGTCGACGTGGGTCCAACCGCCCCCAACCACGTGTGCACACACAGACCGTGCGTCCCTAGTCTGGTCCTCTGACCGGTTTTCCCCTCAGTCAGACTCTGGCTGCTAGACGCGGGGCCCGACGGTAACTGGTCCACAAACCGTCTCAAAGGGTAAGTACCCGTACACCACTCCCAGGTGCGACCAACACCTCGTACTGGTGGGCTACGACTAGTGGAGGGTCACTGAAAAAGTAGACTCTCAAGTCAACGGAAAACAACGCCCGAATCCGACGACGTACGGGGACCATCCCACGTACCAGCACCATCGCACGGCGACCACAGTCAGAGAAGAAACAGGACTCGCAGTCCACGGCCACACACGCACCCTGCGCGAGAGTCGAGAAAACTCAAGTGGCGCTAAGCCACTGGGCTCTGGACAGTCCTCTAGACACACTACACCCAATGGTCCTTGAGTCACAAGACTCGGGGTCAAGACCGTTGTACGCAACATCACAAGGCCGTCAATCTAGTCCAATCTCTAGGTCTAAAACCACGGTAGCACGAGTACCGAGACAACTCACGAGCTGCCAAGAGCACTCCCTCAGGAAGGGAACGCAAGGGACTAAGGCCACTCACACGGGCCACACGAAAACATAGAAGCACGATTCCCAAGGTAGCATACAAGCCGCCTTGTCGATTTCCCATCCTAGAGGAAGCAGAAACCTCCAGCACCAGGCCGGATAACTGGACTCGCAGTCCAAGGCCAAACACGTGGCCCACACGGGAATCGCCTTCCAAAGAAACCCACGACATGCGGGGAGACCCCACCGCACACACACCGATACACGGTGACTCAATCGAGCGTAACATGAAAAATCGGAACACGTGAGGTCATCCGGACCCACCACACCTATAGGCACGCTAATCGAGGTAACACGGCGCCTCCAGACACCCAAAGACACGGTCACGGAATTCCACGGGGTGTCCGAGACACTCACAAGACCTAAAGTCAACCACTGGGTCGCAACCGGGTCGACCGGAGGTCAAAACCACGCAGACGGGAACCGCAACGTAGTCGTGGTCACCTGGGGACCGCGACTACAGTCGTGGTCGACCGGGGACCGCGACTACCTAGTAGTGGTCGATCGGGGACCGCGACTACGCAGTCACGGTCACCTCACGACCGCGACTAGCCGGACGCAAACCCGATGGTAGCGGTCGCCCGAGGACCGCGACCACACAGTCACGGTCGCCTCATGACCGTGACTAGACCAAAGCAGTCTATCGCACGGCCGCGACGCCTGACGGTCTTCTCGACCAAAACACAAGAGTAAACGCGATTCTCCTAAGACCGCGACCAGTGAAAGCGGTTACTGGTGGACCGCGATCATTTCAAAAAATCGAGAACGGCGGGAAAACTCCAAAAATCCACACCATGCCCCCAAACATCCATGGATGAGGGGGAAAACAAAGGGGAAGCTGCCCAGTAGTCCCCAGCATGCATCTATGGCCTCGGATCGGCCTAAAATGCAAAGAAACGCCAGATCGGGTGATCACACCCCAAAATATGGTTTTCCCCAAAAACGCCCCAAACGACCCGCTCGGCGCACCACGGCCTACGAAACTCGCGGGAAATGAAGCGCACGAGCTGGGGGTCCATCACCCTACCTCCACCGAAGAAATGACGCGCCGTGGACGCCGATCCACGAAGAAAACGCCTTTGAAGCCTCGCAGATCCACGAACCCACGGCCGAGCTTCACCGCGCCTCCACCGCCTCGATCCTCACCCATCCTTGCCCACACCTCACCCGCGCCGTCCCCACCTCGCCCACGCTCCACCCCGTCGGCCGCCGGAGAGTGAGGGAGAGAGGAGAGAGCGTGAGAAGAGAGAGGGAGAGAAGAGAGAAAATGAGAGGGGAGAGAGAGAAAAGGGTTATATATAGGAAAATCCGAAATTCTAGAAAATACCAAAAAATAGAAAATCACACCCTCGCGATCCTCGGAACGCACCGATCGCAACGGTACCACACTCGCCTAGGTGAACGGCCCGGTTCACCGGCAACGAGGTTCCGAAGGAATTATCGAAACACACACCGGGAATCGAAAAACACACACGGAAAAGCCGCGGAGCTCTTCCGGGTCTCCAAAACAGCTCCGGATCGCGCCGACCCGAACAAAAAAGATGTCTGAAGTGAAATTTCAGACACAACTGAGTCAGACACTCAGAAAAACCAGATCCAGGACCCATACAGAAGGATCCAAAATACCCAGGGCATTACAACCCTCCCCCCTTAAAGGAATTTCATCCTCGAAATTCAGGACCCAGCACAGAGTCACAGGGGAAGAACACTGAACCAACTGACAACGCTGTCAGAGCTCCAGCACAAAAAACCTCGATTCTCACGAAAACACCAATCCTGAGAGACACAGCCAGACTTACAATCACAAGCAACACCTCGCTCCTCGAGCCGAGCACACTGGCCAACAGAGCAGGCATATACCAAAGGACACAGTCTGACATCACCTCAGACAACGCGAGAATCCACCATGGCGCCGAAGCCACAATCTTGCTCACCGAGGAATCACAACCCTCGCACGAGAAAACAACCACCGATCCATCCTATGGTCGGCAGAAAAATCGCACATCAGCTTTGCAGCCAGCTGACAGGTCGCACACCCTCCTCAAGGGAGCAACCAAAATAGTGCCTCCACCAGCTCAAGCAGTCCTCTCAGCAGACCGCAACCAGAATATCGGCTCAGCACGAAGAAACATCTCACACAAGGCAAGCCGAAAGCCGGACATAACACCGTTCCAACTCTTGTCAGAAGATAAACTTCGACAAAGTCCAGATCCCGTCTGGAAAGGCACATCACAGAAACGACCATCAAAGGTCTCGCTGGCACACGGCTCTCTCCACGCTCGAGCCCCATTCACCAGCAGCTTCTGTCTGTGAAATGACCATCCACTGATCACCAACTACTCGTCAACGGGAAACCTCCGCTTGCTCAGCTTCTTCCTTCTTTCCTGGTCCTCGACCGGATCCAAAGGAAACATTCCAAACCTCAGCAAGCCATCCATCGACTCCCACACAGACCGATGCCACAGAGCACGATAAGGACATTAGGCTCGATGAAACAGCAGCTCACCGAGAAGATCCTGCGCTCACCCGAGCACACTTCTCGATCAGAACACCCGCTCTGCCACCTTAAACCACGACCTGAACACCTCAGGGGATGGACAAACCTCAAGCTGGAGTGGCCAAACCGACAGCAGCTCCCTCAGAGCACGCTCACGGCCACTTAACCACGAACAGTCCTCTCCAGCCACCTGACCACGCTGCAGATGCCTCGAACCCAGCACCGCGAGCTCACGCCTGCCAGCAACCTCTGCCCAACGCAGCACAACTAGGGCCACCACCGATGAGGGAGAAAGCTCTCGACCTCGATCCTTAGACCCCATGCTGGCTCGAAAGTCGCGGACAACAATCACCTTCACAGCGCCACACAGCGCACTCAAGCTCTCAAGCGAGAAACTAGGCGGAAAGCGAACACAAAACCCTAAGCCAGCTGCCGACTGTAGTGGACCTTATGGACTCTGATCACTGCAATATTTCGAATTCCTATGTACGTCCACAACCACCGCTCTGATACCAGCTGTAACGACCCGAGAATCTGATTACCGGGAAGGCCCGATAACCCGAGACTCGCACCGCCGCCCACGAGCCGGGAGGGCTCAGAAGGGCTAAAAGGAGTGTGGAGGCACAAAGAAATAGGAAATAAAGCAGGACAATAATTAACAAAGATAAATAAATAACTATAGCTATAACAGAGTCCAGTCCAACAGAAAGTACAGTCTAAAGCAGTAAAAACGTACCACATGCCAAGTGAACACTCGGCCCGGCAAGCTGGCAATTGAGAACCTCCGCTCCGCGCCCTCGAACCTCGAGGAAGAACCGCCACACCTGAAAAATAGGGAATGAGTCTCCAAAACAGAGACTTAGCAGGGATCCCACGGAACCCCAACCGGAAACAACAATGGTAGCGGAAAGGAAGGCTACGAGAGCAACCGCAACAGCAGGAACAGCAAACCCGGTGGCCGGTCGAAACACGGCACTACAACTACTCCTACTGTACTAGAAACACACCCTGACCTCGCGGTCGAGGCTATAGAACTACACTAGTACCGCTTACCGAAGTAAAAATGCACGGCAACCACGCCGTAGGGGACTGTCCCCCGGACATAGCCGACCTGGACACGCTGTCCAAGGTGCAACCCCGACCATCTGATCGCGGGTACCGCACAACAAGACACGACCTCGGTAGAGCCACTAGCACTAGTCTCACGGTGCGAAAACCAACACACGCGCCATGGCGAACCAACCGAAACTCAACGGTCAACACGACCGAAAACCTGAAGGTCAAAGTCACGAAAACTGACAGTCTGTCACTCCCGACTCGACAGGAGTACCTCCCACTAGAAGCACAGTCGGTAGCGTCCCCTGACGTCTTACACCGTGCCGCAGGTGAACCGCCTGGCGTGGTAGCTCCTACCAAAGGTGCGAACACCGTACAAGTAACCACAAACAAGTGACTAGCTGGGGTCACGCCCGTCGACGTGGGTCCAACCGGCCCCAACCACATGTGCACACACAGATCGTGCGTCCCTAGTCTGGTCCTTTGACCGGTTTTCCCCCCAGTCGGACTCTGGCTGCTAGACGCGGGGCCCGATGGTAACTGGTCCATAAACCGTCTCAAAGGGTAAGTACCCGTACACCACTCCCAGGTGCGACCAGCACCTCGTACTTGTGGGCTACGACTAGTGGAGGGTCACTGAAGGAGTAGACTCTCAAGTCAACGGAAAACAACATCCGAATCCGACGACGTACGAGGACCATCCCACGTACCAGCACCGTCGCACGGCGACCACAGTCGGAGAAGAAATAGGACTCGCAGTCCACGGCCACACACGCACCATGCGCGAGAGTCGAGAAAACTCAAGTGGCGCTAAGCAACTGGGCTCTGGACAGTCCTATAGACGCACTACACCCAACGGTCCTTGAGTCACAAGACTCGGGGTCAAGACCGTTGTATGCAACAGCACAAGGCCGTCAATCTAGTCCAATCTCTAGGTCTAAAACCACGGTAGCACGAGTACCGAGAGAACTCACGAGCCGCCAAGACCACTCCCTCGGGAAGGGAACACAGGGAACTAAGGCCACCCACACGGGCCACACGGAAAACACAGAAGCACGATTCCTAGGGCAGCACACAAGTCGCCTTATCGATTTCCCATCCCAGAGCAAGCAGGAAACCTTCAGCCCCAGGCCGGATAACTGGACTCGCAGTCCAAGGCCAAACACGTGGCCCACACGGGAATCGCCTTCCAAAGAAACCCACGACATGTGGGGGAGACCCCACCGCACACACACCGATACACGGTGACTCAATCGAGCGTAACATGATAACCCGAAACACGTGAGGTCACTCGAACCCACCACACCTATGAGCACGCTAATCGATGTAACATGGCGTCTCCAGACACCCAAAGACACGGTCACGGAATTCCACGGGGTGTCCGGGACACTCACAAGACCTAAAGTCAACCACTGGGTCGCAACCGAGTCGACCGGAGGTCAAAACCACGTAGACGGGAACCGCAACGTAGTCGTGGTCACCTGGGGACCGCGACTACAGTCGTTGTCGACCGGGGACCGCGACTACGCAGTCACGGTCACCTCACGACCGCGACTAGCCGGACACAAACCCGATGGTAGCTGTTGCCCGAGGACCGCGACCACACAGTCACGGTCGCCTCATGACCGCGACTAGACCAAAGCGGTCTATCGCACGACCGCGACGCCTGAAGGTCTTCTCGACCAAAACACAAGAGTAAACACGGTTCTCCTAAGACCGCGACCAGTGAAAGCGGTTACTGGTGGACCGCGATCATTTCGGAAAACCGAGAACGGTGGGAAAACTCCAAAAACCCATGCCACGCCCCAAACATCCATGGATGAGGGGGAAAACAAAGGGGAAGCTCCCCAGTAGTCCCTAGCATGCATCTATGGCCTCGGATCGGCCTAAAATGCAAAGAAACGCTAGATCGGGCGATCACTCCCCAAAATATGGTTTTCCTCAAAAACGCCCCAAACGACCCGCTCGGCTCACCACGGCCTACGAAACTCGCGGGAAATGAAGCGCACGAGCTGGGGGTCCATCACCCTACCTCCACCGAAGAAATGACGTGCCGTGGACGCCGATTCACGAAGAAAACGCCGTTGAAGCCTCGCCGATCCACGAACCCACGGCCGAGCTTCTCCGCGCCTCCACCGCCTCGATCCTCACCCATCCTCGCCCACGCCTCGCCCGCGCCGTCCCCACCTTGCCCACGCTCCACCCCGTCGGCCGCCGGAGAGAGAGGGAGAGAGGAGAGAGCGTGAGAAGAGAGAGGGAGAGAAGAGAGAAAATGAGAGGGGAGAGAGAGAAAAGGGTTATATATAGGAAAATCCAAAAATCCAGAAAATACCAAAAAATAGAAAATCACACCCTCGCGATCCTCGAAATGCACCGATCGCAACGGTACCACACTCGCCTAGGTGAACGGCCCGGTTCACCCGCAACGAGGTTCCGAAGGAATTATCGAAACACACACCGGGAATCGGAAAACACACGCGGAAAAGCCGCGGAGCTCTTCCGGGTCTCCGAAACAACTCCGGATCGTGCCGACCCGAACACGAAAGATGTCCGAAATGAAATTTCAGACACAACGGAGTCAGACACTCTGAAAAACTAGATCCGGGACCCATACAGCAGGATCCAAAATACCCGGGGCATTACAGCCCTCCCCCCTTAAAGGAATTTCATCCTCGAAATTCAGGACCCAACACAGAGTCACAGGGGAAGAACACTGAACCAACTGACAAAGCTGTCAGAGCCCCAGCACAGAAAACCTCGATTCTCATGAAAACACCAATCCTGAGAGACACAGCCAGACTTACAATCACAAGCAACACCTCGCTCCTCGAGCCGAGCACACTGTCCAACAGAGCAGGCATATACCAAAGGACACAGTCTGACATCACCTCAGACAATGTGAGAATCCACCATGGCGCCGCAGCCACAATCTTGCTCACCGAGGAATCACAACCCTCGCATGAGAAAACAGCCACCGATCCATCCTATGGTCGGCAGACAAATCGTACATCAGCTTCGTAGCCAGCTGACAGGTCGCACACCCTCCTCAAGGGAGCAACCAAAAGAGAGCCTCCACCAGATCAAGCAGTCCTCTCAGCAGACTGCAACCAGAACATCGGCTCAGCACGAAGAAACATCTCACACATGGAAATCCGAAAGCCGGACATAACACCGTGCCAACTCTTGTCAGAAGATAAACTTCGACAAAGCCTAGATCCCATCCGGAAAGGCATATCACAGAAACGACCACCAAAGGTCTCGTTGGCACACGGCTCTCTCCACGCTCGAGCCCCATCCACCAGCATCTTATATCTGTGAAAAGACCATCCACTGGTCACCAACTACTCGTCAACGGGAAACCTCCGCTTGCTCAGCTTCTTCCTTCTTTCCTGGTCCTCAACCGGGTCCAAAGGAAACATTCCAAACCTCAGCAAGCCATCCGTCGACTCCCACACAGATCGATGCCACAGAGCACGACAAGGACATCAGGCTCGACGAAACAGCAGCTCACTGAGAAGATCCTCCGCTCACCCGAGCACACTTCTCGATCAGAACACCAGCTCTGCCACCTTAAACCATGACCTGAACACCTCAGGGGCTGGACAAACCTCAAGCTGGAGTGGCTAAAACTGACAGCAGCTCCCTCAGAGCACGCTCACAGCCACTTAACCACGAACAGTCCTGTCCAGCCACCTGACCACGCTGAAGATGCCTCGAACACAGCACCGCGAGCTCACGCCTACCAGCAACCTCTGCCCAACGCAGCACAACCAGGGCCACCACCGATGAGGGAGAAAGCTCTCGACCTCGATCCTTAGACCCCATGCTGGATCGAAAGCCGCGGACAACAACCACCTTCATAGCACCGCACAACGCACTCAAGCTCTCAAGCGAGAAACTAGGCGGAAAGCGAACACAAAACCCTAAGCCAGCTGCCGACTGTACTGGACCTTATGGACTCTGATCACTGCAATATTTTGAATTCCTATGTACGTCCACAACCACCGCTCTGATACCAGTTGTAACGACCCGAGAATCTGATTACCAGGAAGGCCCGATAACCCGAGACTCGCACCGCCGCCCACGAGCCGGGAGGGCTCGGAAGGGCTAAAAGGAGTGTAGAGGCACAAAGAAATAGGAAACAAAGCAGGACAACAATTAACAAAAATAAATAAATAACTATAGCTATAACAGAGTCCAGTCCAACAGAAAGTACAGTCTAAAGCAGTAAAAACGTACAACATGCCAAGTGAACACTCGGCCCGGTAAGCTGGCAACTGAGAACATCCGCTCCGCGCCCTCGAACCTCGAGGAAGAACCGCCACACTTGAAAAATAGGGAATGAGTCTCCAAAACAGAGACTCAGCAGGGATCCCGTGGTACCCCAACCGGAAACAACAACGGTAGCGGAAAGGAAGGCTACGAGAGCAACCGCAACAGCAGGAACAGCAAACCCGGTGGCCGGTCAAAACACGGCACTACAACTACTCCTACTATACCAGAAACACACCCTGACCTCGCGGTCGAGGCTATCGAACTACACTAGTACCGCTTACCGAAGTAAAAATGCACGGCAACCACGCCGTAGGGGCCTATCCCCCGGACACAGCCGACCTGGACACGCTGTCCAAGGTGAACCCCGACCATCTGATCGCGGGTATCGCACAACAAGACACAACCTCGGTAGAGCCACTAGCACTTGTGTCACGACGCGAAAACCAACACACGCGCCACGGCGAACCAACCGAAACTCAACAGTCAACACGACCGAAAACCCGAAAGTCAAAGTCACGAAAACTGATAGTCTGTCACTCCCGACTCGACAAGAGTACCTCCCACTAGAAGCACAGCCGGTAGCGTCCTCTGACGTCTTGCACCGCGCCGCAGGTGAACCGCCTGGCGTGGTAGCTCCTACCAAAGGCGCGAACACCGTACAAGTAACCATAAACAAGTGACTAGCTAGGGTCACGCCCATCGACGTGGGTCCAACCGCCCCCAACCACGTGTGCACACACAGACCGTGCGTCCCTAGTCTGGTCCTCTGACCGGTTTTCCCCTCAGCCGGACTCTGGCTGCTAGACGCGGGGCCCGACGGTAACCGGTCCACAAATCGTCTCAAAGTGTAAGTACCCGTACATCACTCCCAGGTGCGACCAGCACCTCGTACTGGTGGGCTACGACTAGTGGAGGGTCACATTAGGAGTAGACTCTCAAGTCAACGGAAAATAACGTCCGAATCTAACGACGTACGGGGACCATCCCACGTACCAGCACCGTCGCACGGTGACCACAGTCAAAGAAAAACATGACTCGCAGTCCACGTCCACACACGCACCCTGCGCGAGAGTCGAGAAAAATCAACTGGCGCTAAGCCACTGGGCTCTGGACAGTCCTCTAGACGAACTACACCCAACGGTCCTTGAGTCACAAGACTCGGGGTCAAGACCGTTGTACGCAACAGCACAAGGCTGTCAATCTAGTCCAATCTCTAGGTCTAAAACCACGGTAGCACGAGTACCGAGACAACTCACGAGCCGCCAAGACCACTCCCACGGGAAGGGAACGCAAGGGACTAAGGCCACCCACACGGGCCACACGGAAAACACAGAAGCACGATTCCCAGGGCAGCACACAAGCCGCCTTGTCGATTTCCCATCCCAGAGCAAGCGGGAAACCTCCCGCCCCAGGCCGGATAACTGGACTCACAGTGCAAGGCCAAACACGTGGCCCACATGGGAATCACCTTCCAAAGAAACCCACGACATGCGGGGGAGACCCCACCGCACACACACCGATACACGGTGACTCAATCGAGCGTAACATGAAAACCCGGAACACGTGAGGTCACCCGGACCCACCACACCTACGGGCACACTAATCGAGGTAACACGGCATCTCCAGACACCCAAAGACACGGTCACGGAATTCAACGGGGTGTCCGGGACACTCACAAGGCCTAAAGTCAACCACTGGGTCGCAATCGGGTCGACCGGAGGTCAAAACCACGCAGACGGGAACCGCAACGTAGTCGTGGTCACCTGGGGACCGCGACTACAGTCGTGGTCGACCGGGGACCGCGACTACCTAGTAGTGGTTGACCGGGGACTGCGACTATGCAGTCACGGTCACCTCACGACCGCGACTAGCTAGACGCAAACCCGATGGTAGCGGTCGCCCGAGGACCGCGACCACACAGTCACGGTCGCCTCATGACCGTGACAAGACCAAAGCGGTCTATCGCACGACCGCGACGCCTGAAGGTCTTCTCGACCAAAACACAAGAGTAAACGCGGTTCTCCTAAGATCGCGACCAGTGAAAGCGGTTACTGGTGGACCGCGATCATTTTGAAAAACTGAGAACGGCGAGAAAACTCCAAAAATCCACGCCACGCCCTCAAACATCCATGGATGAGGGGGAAAACAAAGGGGAAGATCCCCAGTAGTCCCTAGCATGAATCTATGGCCTCGGATCGACCTAAAACGCAAAGAAACGCCAGATAGGGCGATCACTCCCCAAAACATGGTTTTCCCCAAAAACGCCCCAAACGACCCGCTCGGCTCACCACGGCCTACGAAACTCGCGGGAAATGAAGCGCACGAGCTGGGGGTCCATCACCCTACCTCCACCGAAGAAATGACGCACCGTGGACGCCGATCCCCGAAGAAAACGCCGTTGAATCCTCGCCGATCCACGAACCCATGGCCGAGCTTCACCGCGCCTCCACCGCCTTGATCCTCACCCATCCTCACCCACGCCTCGTCCACGCCATCCCCACCTCACCCACGCTCCACCCCGTCGGCAGCTGGAGAGAGAGGGAGAGAGGAGAGAGCGTGAGAAGAGAGAGGGAGAGAAGAGAGAAAATGAGAGGGGAGAGAGAGAAAAGGGTTATATATAGGAAAATCCAGAAATTCCAGAAAATACCGAAAAATAGAAAATCACACCCTCGCAATCCTCGGAATGCACCGATTGCAACGGTACCACACTTGCCTAGGTGAATGGCCCGGTTCACCGGCAACGAGGTTCCGAATGAATTACCGAAACACACACCGGGAATCGGAAAACACACGCGGAAAAGCCGCGGAGCTCTTCCGGGTCTCCGAAACAACTCCGGATCGCACCGACCCGAACATGAAAGATGTCCTAAATGAAATTTCTGACACAACGGAGTCAGACACTCCAAAAAACCAGATCCAGGACCCATATAGAAGGATTCGAAATACCCGGGGCATTACAGCTTTCTACTGGTTACCCTTGTAGGAAAATGAACAAACATCAAGTGGATCAGAACAAAAGTAGTATAGTATCAATCCCTTGTGATTAAAGTAGTGAAATCATGAAGAAATACACACCTGATTGGTGTTGTTTTAAACCCCTCTTGGATGGA
This sequence comes from Amorphophallus konjac, assembly GCA_022559845.1. Lineage (NCBI taxonomy): Eukaryota > Viridiplantae > Streptophyta > Magnoliopsida > Alismatales > Araceae > Amorphophallus > Amorphophallus konjac. The sequence continues at coordinate 61,020 of JAHNEJ010001176.1, forward strand.
AAGGGTAGGAAAATGCTATGACGAATGAATATTTGTGCAAGAGTTGCACTTAGAGGATGATAACAAACAATGATAGATGATGCATGCAAGACTACAAGAATAAATGAGAAAGAAAGATAGGGTGAGGAAAATCTTATTGGCGGTGCCGATGGCGGGCTTCAAGGAGGGCTTCAGCTGCGTGAGGACGGTGTGCACGTGCAAGGGATGAGGAGATCACCTTCTCTCAAAAGATCAAACACTCAGAATTTTGGCAGGGTGACCCCTTAACCCAAAATGAACCTCACAAACTCAGAGTGATTTCTCTAGAGTTTCCCCCTCCCCTCAATGCGGATTTAAAGCCCTTGATTGGTGGGTGGGGGTCCTCTATTTATAGGAAAAATTTAGAAGAACGTGTTTAGCACTGGGACACATTCATGTGAACGCGTCCCATTAACCAGGCGCGTTCAACAATTTAAAATTATTTTCTTTGAGGAATTCACGTCCACCATACCAGACGCGTTATTTATACGCGTCTGGCATTGTGGACGTGTCCTCCTTTCCATAATGCATCGTCTAACCTGCCAAAAGTGCATTAATTTCTTGTGAACGGGTCCCGTTGACCAGACGTGTTAAATAATTTAAAATTATTTTCCTTGAATAAGTCGCATCTCCTGTCATAGACACGTTATATAAACGCGTCCGACCTTGAAGACACGTCTTATTTTCAATAATGCGACACCCAAAGCGCCAAAAGCGCATTAATTTCTGTGAACACGCGTTGACCAGACGCGTTAAATAATTTAAAATTATTTTCTTGAAGGAAGGCACGTCCACCATCACAGACGCGTGCTTTGTACACGTCCGCCTTGCTGGACGCGTCTTCTTCTTTCCATAAATGTGGTGCCGAAAGGCACCGACAGTGAATTGATTTCGGCACTTAATCTTGTCAACTTTAGAGACACGTCTGGTCAGCAAGACGTTTCCTTTTTTTGGATTTTTAATGGACTACTAGACTAAAAGACGGGGTTGGTGCCGAATGTTTAGTGAAGAATGCATCTTAGAGAGCTGACACGTTTTTAAGAATGTGTCTCCCTTGGCTGCCATGTTTAAGATTTTTCTCGAAAAATTATTAAAAATGGGGAAAAATACCAGAAAAATAGAAAATCACTCAAATAACTCAAATGTGCGAGCCACTTTGGGGCATCATGTTGTAATATGAGATTTACTCATGGTAATGTCAAGAATGGCATGTCTACAGCTATCCCGTCTTGGCGTCTACTTTGCAGGGGAATGACACGTAGTGAAATGGAATGGACTGAAGTGTATTGGAACGAAGTGGGAATGGACTGATAAGTAGATGCCAAGGTGTGATGAGACATGATTTCAATATTATGCGGTTAGAATTTTTCTTGAGTTTACAATGAATCAACCTCGAAGGAGGTTTCCCGAAATCGATAATTGTTTGGATGGTAAACAAACAAGGAAAGAAATAATGTGCGCTCAGACACGAGTAGGAAAAGGGACCAACTTCTGTGCATGGAAGTATCTGGGGTCGTGAAACTATAGGTTTCACCATTGGGGAGCTGTTACCAGCTAATGTGGAAGTGTTGTGGCCAAGGTGGGTCCGATAGAGTAAAAAGGAATATTTGAGGATAAATCCAAACAAGGACCTCTTCTAGAAAAATAGCTCAGGGTGGAATCAAGGAGACTAAATACTCGATTTGGAATGGAATATCTCATATCATTAAAATTCCCGCATAGTGGCTCTTACAATTGAATTAAGTGAATGATCTTCCACAATGACATCAGGGTCTTACATGAATGTATGCTGGGTTCAAAGGAAAAATTAAAATAAATTAAAATAGAAAATAGCCAAGGATAATATTGTTAAGTTGTTAAGAATGGGTCAGGATACCAATTCCATGAGCCAATACTGAGTCGGAGCTCATTTATCAACGCACCGACCTACCGAACGGAACTATCGTCCCCAAGCTATCACAACTTAATGGCCTATCCGTACAACCCAAATTCCTCTGATATCACCACTATTTTTGTTGAAGGGGAACTCTAATTCCAGATTCGTTCAAGTCAAAAGGTCCTTGACATGCTCTAGTAGTGTAGATATTATATGGCAAATTGGAGGACACGGTGGTGCCAAACACCATGGTGACTGATGGTGGGACATGGTGGGACAGTGATGCCCACGTTGCTCCTTTTTTTTCTCTCTTTTTTTTGAAACTTGTACTCAACAACAAAACAAAATCAACTCATAAGAAGCAAAATTGCACTCGATTATAAAGGATATCAACACACCAAAATGATTTACAAAAGTAGGAGAAAAAATTTTGTTTTTGGACGAGTCTCCAAGACAAGATGCCTTCATATTTTTGCAAATATTATTATTATTATTTATTTTTTTTATTATCTATTTTTTTTATGTTTTGTGTATGCGTCTAAGCGCCTTGACGCTTCCATTAGATGCATTTTCGCTAATGGACACGTCCATATTCCGAATTCAAACTTATCCGACAGCTACCCCCTGGCCCTTCTTCTTCCTCATTCCCAGCCAATCCTTCTCTTCCTTCTTTTGACATTTTCTTTCTTTCTCCCCGAGTTTTCCTTCTCCTACGTTGGGCAATGCAGCGTGCCGATCCCAGTGGTAGCGGTGGAAAGAGGAGGCGACTACCCCCTCATCCAAGAACAGTCGTGGAAGAACAAGAAGAAGCCGCCATGGAGGAGGAAGAGCCTCTTTTGGCATTGAGGGGTCCGAGGGGCCTAGCGGCGTGGAGGGAGGCGAGCACGATGCGGTAGGCCCTTTAAACCTTCCCTTTTATGCATTTCTTTTGATGTATATGGGCCAAGGGGAGAGAACTAGATGGCTATAGGGTAACGACCCAGAATCCCAGATATCGGAAACCCGATACCACTAGGACCCTGAGACGCCACCCAAGAGCTGATGAGGCTCCGAAACGGTTGGAAAAGAGGCTGTGGGGTGTATAAAGATCTACAATCACACGCGCGTTTTAATGGAATAACAACATTAAGCAGAAGCTGAAGTTTACATTACCAGAGTGTTATAATTATACATTAGTCCAGATGCACAAAGTACAAGTCTAAAATTTATACAAGGGCCAAACAAGATAACTACACAGGGCATACCCCGGATGGGACCATACTGGCTGCTAAGACTGACCGCCAAAACCATGTGATAAACCTGCGGGCTACTACGCCTCTCCTGAAAAACAAAGGGGTGAGTATCATTTCATTGACTCAGTAGGGGTCCCGCAGATCCCTACCTCGCAACAGAAATCACAAAAGAAGCTGTTAATCACAATAAATAACGCAATGGCATGCAACTATATCAATTAATAAAAGCTATACAGAAATATCAATTAATGAATATAGCTAAATATGAATGACACGTAAACTCATGCTAATTAAAGCGTATAATTAAACACGAGAATCTTTCATTCACCATTCAGGTCAAAATTCTGCAAACCCAGTGACAAGAGAAGTAAACCACTAGAAGAAAGACCAAACGTGTCTACTGATGACTTACACTGTGCCTCGAGTGTCTCCCACTCACCTCAAACACGGTAACTGAGACACCGTAACTGTTACCAAAGACAAGGACTAGTCAGGGTCACGCTCGTCAACGCAAGTCTACGCCCTTGACTACGTGTGCACAAACAAGCTCAATGCCTTGAGCTAGGTCTCTAGCTAGTTTTCCCCCCTAGTCGGATGCTACTGCAAGGCAAGGGGGCCCACGAAAACTAGCCTAAAAATCATACACCGAGACTGCCCTACCACCTCTCCCAGGTGGGCCGACACTAGAGGTCGTCGGGCTACGACGAGTGGGTTAATCACATAGGAATGAGAAGCCAACTCAAATGGGATATAAATATACAATGAGAATCATTTCGTATGTGACATAGTCGACAAGGATAGAATGAAACACGAGACAAGTTGATCGGGCTCAAGACCAAAATAGGCTCCTAGACGCGCTTAAGTCAAAACAGTGGCTGCGTAGATGCGGATCTTTCGAGACCGTGGCCCTACAGAAGCCGTTTCCCCGAAATCGCGGCTATTCACCGCCTTACCCCCGATAGAACAAACCTGAAGCTATTTTTGCGTAACCGCGACCACTCCCAGAGGCCTAGCTGCAGCTTAACGGAGACTGCGACTGGTCCATCAGTTCCAAAAAATGCCCTAACAGTTTAAATCCCATCCCAAATCATTCAAAACGAAGGGATTACATGAGATACACCTGTTCCCTGTTGTCATACACCATTTTTTACATCATTTAGGCTTCAAAAATGTAAAGAACAATGCTATACAAAGATTAAACAACAAGGGTTTTTAAGGAATTCATTCCACATGCCATTTTGAATCAAACTAACTATTTTAACATGCATATAACAATTCCAAACTATTAAAAACCATGCTAAGGGCAAGGTAGAATCTACCCCCCTACTTGGAATCGCGAATTCAAGCCATTCCACATGTCAAAACCTTCCCCACGTCGGAGGGATACGATCACCACACGAACCACCAATCTCCCCGGCCTCACGAGCACTCCACCATCACCCTAAGCTCGCTGAGGTCTCCTCCTCCAAGCCGCCAGCGGCCGGGTGGAGCAGGATGCCGAGAGAACGAGGGAAAGAATGAGAGGGACATGAGAAGGGAGAGGGGAATCGTGGGGTTCCTCTCGTGGGTTAAAATGGGTTTAGTTTAGGTTTTTTTTTTTGTTATAAAACCTTTGATTACAAAAAGGCATTGAAGAAACCAAAATTGTGTTAATGCCCCATAATTCCATAAATCATTATACAAATGGGTTATTTCAATGCATAGCTCACCTTAAAAGCCCACAAAGTCAACCAAGTTCATAGACATTTTCCGATTTATAAATCCGACAAGAATCCGAACTTCACGGGTCTTACAGTCCCTCCCTCCTAAGAAAAATTTCATCCTCGAAATTTAAAATGAACACTAGGTTGGAACCGGAAGAATATACCTATTCAAACAAATACGGGAACTACAGATGCATCTCTTCCTCATGCTCCCATGTAGCCTCATGACCGGAGTGGCGCTGCCACATTACCTTTACCAGAGGGATAACCTTGTTTCTCAGTTACTGCTCGCGATGATTCTCTATCCGAATCGGATATTCTGGTGTAGATAGATCCGCTGCCACTTTAGGCCACACAGAATCATTGAGAATATGCGACTCATCAGGCACATACTTTCTCAACATGGAAACATGAAACACATCGTGGAGTGCTCCCATCGCCGGTGGCAACTGAAGGTGATAAGCCACTTGGCCCACACGCTCCAAAATAGGAAACATACCAATATATCGGGGATTAAGCTTTCCACGCTTACCAAACCTCATAACGCCCTTCATCGGAGATATTCTCATAAATACAAAATCTCCTAGCTCAAACTGCAATGGTCTTCTGCGTTGATCAGCATAGCTTTTCTGTCGACTCTGAGCTATCAACAATCTCTGCCTGATCAGACGAACCACTTCCATACAATGCTGAACCAGATCCAGTCTTGTCAAAAGCCGTTCACTGACCTCAAACCAGTCTAACGACGTACGACAAGGCCGTCCATACAAGGCTTCATACGGTGCCATACCAATACTGGAATGATAGCTATTATTATAAGCAAATTCTACGAATGGTAAATGCTAGCTCCATGAACCTTGCCAATCCAGACAACACGATGTCAGCATGTCTTCTAATTTCTGAATGGTCCTTTTAGACTGTCCATCAGACTGAGGATGATAAGCTGAACTAAATGCCAATTCTGTGCCCAACGCCTTTTGGAAACTCCACCAAAAGCCAGATGTAAAGCGTGGGTCACGATCTGACACAATAGACATTAGAATTCCATGCAATGGCACAATTCTTTCAACATAAAGCTTGGCCAATCTCTGGACATTCCATTTTACCCTAATCGACAACATTCTAGCTGTTTTAGTCAGACGATCAACCAACAGCCAAATGCCATAATAAACTTGTGGGGTTCGAGGCAAGCCCACAACAAAATCAATAGTCACATGATCCCATTTCCACATTGGAATCTCCAAAGGTTGAAGCATACCTCCGGGTCCCTGAGGCTCAGCCTTAACATGTTGACATGTCAAGCATTTAGCCATGAAGTCTACTACATCCCTTTTCATGCCTGGCCACCAGAATTGCCTTTTCATATTATTGTACATCTTCGTGGTTCCAAGGTGAATGATATAGCGGGATCCATGTGCTTCACACAATATAGCATTCCTCAAAGAATCTTCAGCTGGAACATAGATTCGGCCCTTGAATCTCACCACTGCATCATCACATAACTCCACCTTGGGCATTGTCACAACACGAGACAACTTCAAATCTGCATGTTGTGCCTCCCTGATCTGCCGATAAATAGCTGGAGTCATCACTAGACTAGCAAGAATAGCTGTCATCAGATCTCAGGGAATTTTTAATCTGAAAGTCTCGCTTGGAACTTGCTCCTATAGCTTCCATTCCTGCATCATCAAGTGAATAATCTGCACTTTTCTGCTCAGTGCATCGGCCACTACATTCATCTTGCCAGGTTGATAAGACAGAGTAAAGTCATAGTCCTTCATATACTCCATCCACCAGCCCTGATGAAGATTCAAATCCTTATGAGAAAATACATATTTCAAGCTTTGATGATCCGTGAAGATCTCAAATTTCTCACCATACAAATAATGCCTCCATATTTTCAATACAAAGATCACCACCGCCAGCTCCAAATCATGAGTGGGATAATTTTCTTCATACTGCTTCAACTGCCGGGATGCATACGCCACAACCCTGCCATGATGCATAAGTACTGCTCCCAAGCCCACTCGAGAAGCATCCGTACACACAACGAATCCACCAGAGCTAGAAGGCAAAACAAGCACTAGGGAAGTCGTGAGTACCTTCTTCAAATCATTGAAGCTCTGTTCACAAACCTCGGACCATTCTAATGGCACATCTTTTCGAGTCAGTTTAGTCATTGGCATGACAATTCGTGCAAAATCTTGTATGAACCTTCTGTAATATCCAGCAAGACCCAAGAAGCCTCTAACTTCCGTCACAGACCTCGGCCTTTGCCATTGAAGAACGGCCTCAATTTTGGCTGGATCAACTACAATTCCTTCACCAGAAATCACATGGCCCAGAAAATAATTTCTCGAAGCCAGAACTCACACTTATTGAGTTCTGCATAAAGCTGGTGATCTCGCAGAGTCTGTAACACAATCCTCAAATGCTGAACATGCTCTTCATCAGAAGCAGAAAACACCAAAATGTCATCCACAAAGACCACTACAAACTGGTCCAAGTATGAACGAAACACCCAATGCATCAAATCCATGAATGCTGCAGGTGCATTGGTTAGCCCAAACAGCATAACCAAAAATTCATAATGACCATACCTCGTACTAAAGGCAGTCTTATCCACGTCGGATTCCATGATCCGCAATTAATAATAGCCAGATCGGAGATCAATCCATGAAAAGACACAAGCTGACTGAAGTTGGTCAAACAAATCATCGATCCTGGGCAGAGGATACTTATTCTTGATAGTCACCTGATTCAATTGTCTATAATCAATACATAGCCTCAGGCTTCCATCTTTCTTTTTCACAAATAGCACAGGAGCACCCCACGGGGAAAAACTAGGATGAATATAGCCCTTTTCCAACAGTTCTTGCAACTGTGCCCTTAATTCCTTGAGTTCTATAGGAGCCATACGGTAAGGTGTTTTTGACAAAGGTGCCGTACCTAGAATTACTTCGATCACAAACTCAATCTCTTGCTGTGGAGCTAAGCCTAGCAACTCATCAGGGAAAACATCAGGAAATTCACAAATCACAGGAATATCAATAATTTCCTGTTGTGGTGTCTCAACAGCAACCACGAAAGCAAAGAATCCCTGACAACCAGCATTAAGTAGCCTACGGGCTCGAATAGCTGAAATAAGCAGGCGAGGAGAATGGGATCGAATACCTTGGAAATAAAATGCTACTCCCCCAGATTGCTAAGAATAAATCTTCTTGGTTTTGCAATCAACCATCCCACCATAATCTTCTAGCCAATCCATGCCCAGAATGACATCATAATCTACCAGCTGTAAAGCATATAATCTATAAGGCATATGCTGATTCCCAATTACCATTGGGGCCTTATCAAGACAAAAAGGAGTGAACATGATCTCTCCAATAGTCAATTCCACAATCAACTCACAAGACAACTCTGAAGTCGGCTCCTCAATGCAAGCAAAAAAATCTTCAGAAATGAATGAATGAATGAGAAGCACCAGAGTCGAATAAAACACGTGCGGCGTGGCCATAAATCATAACAGTTTCTTGCACTAGTTGTGATGCAACCGCCTGAGCATGAGTCATATGCATAACCCTTCCCCGAGATTTCTTTTCGCCTACCATAGACTGCTGTGAAGATGCCCGTACTTATGGGAACTGCTGCAACTACTGTGGTGGTAGAGGTCGGAACTGTTGTGGCTATGAAAACTGAGCAGGCTGCTTAGGCCTTGATGGACACTCACGGGCCATGTGTCCCACCTGATCACACCGATAGCAAATTGCTGGCATCATACACTGTCTACCCGGATGGCTTTCACAACATTTGGGACATGCTCGAGGCTGATTCCCTATTGATCCCTGCCGCTGAGAAAATGTAGGTTGCTTCACACTGCTAGCCGAAGCTTGTCAATCTTGCCGCTTCTTAGACTTTCAGAACATCTGCCTGAATTTTGAGCTCAAAGAAGAAGAACCAATGGCAGAAGGAACAGAAGATGGCACCCCTGGCACACTCTGTTGACCAGTCGGCTGCTGCTGCTGCTCACTTTGCTGCATTAGCCCTACATGGGTCTGCCCTTGAGTTCTTACTATATCAAGTTCTAATGCTACCGCTGCTTGGTATGCCATGTCCAAATCTGCCACTCTAGTTGCAATAAGAGGTTGCCTCAATTCTGGCCTCAAACCACGTAGAAACTGCTGAGTCTTCAGCCCTTCATCTGCCATGATATGTGGAGCATATCGGCCCAATTCCATAAGTTTAGTTCGATACTACAAAACAGTCATGTCACCTTGGACCAACTCCATAAACTTGTACATGTTGTCCATTCTGATATAAGCTGGACTATATGTACGTTCAAAAGAAGATACAAACTCTTGCCAATCGATCAGTCGAAGAGGACGAGATTGAAATGTCATTTCCCACTCTGTAGTCCACCAAGCAAGTACCGCCCCTTGCAACTGAAAAGTAGCCAACATTACCTTTTCATCATCTGCACACTCTATGGAGCATAAAACATGCTCAGTAGCATCCAGCCATGCCCTTGCCGCATCTGGATCAGGCTGCCCCTCGAACTGAGGTGGGTGGAACAAGAGTAACTCCTTCAAAACTCGACCACGACCACCTTGGGAAGACAGACCTTCACCAACATCAGGATCAACACGGCCTTGACCTCTAACATTCACTGGAGGAGGCGATGAACTGCGCTCTTCTCTTTGAACATCCATGGGCACTCTGGCTTGGAAACACGTCCTTGACTTAGGCGCCATTAGATCTAAAACACGAGAGAAAACACGGGAAGAAAGGAAACATAAGTAATCATGAAAAATAGCCTAAGCCAGCAATTAGTGGTACCCAGACTTGTTCTGGACTGTTGTAATTCTAGGTCTTTATATGTCACCACAAGACCACTGCTCTGATACCAACTGTAACTACCCAGAAACCCGATACCACTAGGACCCTAAGACGCCACCCAAGAGCTGATGAGGCTCCGAAAGGGTTGGAAAAGAGGATGTGGGGTGTATATAGATCTACAATCACATACGCATTTTAATGGAATAACAACATTAAGCAGAAGCTGAAATTTACATTACCAGAGTGTTATAATTATACATTAGTCCAGATGCACAAAGTACAAGTCCAAAATTTATACAAGGGCCAAGCAGGACAACTACACGGGGCATACCCCGGATGGGACCACACTGGTTGCTAAGACTGACTGCCAAAACCACGCGGTAAACCTGCGGGCTGCTGCGCCTCTCCTGAAAAATAAAGGGGTGAGTCTCATTTCATTGACTCGGTAGGGTCTCACAGATCCCTAACTCACAGCTAAAATCACAAAAGAATCAGTTAATCACAATAAATAACCTAATGGCATGCAACTATATCAATTAATAAAAGATGTACAGAAATATCAATTAATGAATGCAGCTAAATATGAATTCCACGTAAACTCATGCTAATTAAAGCGTATAATTAAACACGAGAATCTTTCATTCACCATTAGGGTCAAAATTCTACAAACCCAGTGACAAGAAAAGTAAACCACTAGAAGAAAGACCAGACGCGTCCACTGACGACTTACACTGCGCCTTGAGTGTCTCCCACTTGCCTCGAACACGGTAACTGAGACACCGTAACTGCAACCAAAGACTAGGACTAGTCAGGGTCACGATCGTCAGCGCAGGTCTACGCCCCTGACTACGTGTGCACATACAAGCTCAATGCCTTGAGCCAGGTCTCTAGGTAGTTTCCCCCCCCAGTCGGACGCTACTGCAAAGTAAGGGGGCCCACAGAAACTAGCCTAAAAACCGTACACCGAGACTGCCCTGTCACCTCTCCCAGGTGGGCCGACACTAGAGGTCGTCGGGCTACGACTAGTGGGTTAATCACGTAGGAATGAGAAGCCAACCCAAATGGGATATAAATATACAATGAAAATCATTTCGTATGTGACATGGTCAATAAGGACAGAACGAAACACGAGACAACTTGATCGAGCTCAAGACCAAAATAGGCTCCTAGATGCGGTTAAGTCAAAACCGCGGTTGCATAGACGCGGATCTTTCGAGACCGCGGCCGTGCAGAAGCAGTTTCCCCGAAACCGTGGCTATTCACCGCCTTGCCCCAGATAGAACAAACTAGAAGCAGTTTTTGCGGAATTGTGACCACTCCTAGATGCCTAGTCGCGGTTTAACGGCGACCGCGACCGGTCCGACAGTTCCAAAAAATGCCCTAACAGTTTAAAGCCCATCCCAAATTGTTTAAAATGAAGGGATTACATGAGATACACCTGTTCCCTATTGTCATACATCATTTCTACATCATTTAGGCTTTAAAAACTTAAAGAACAATGCTATACAAAGATTAAACAGCATGGGTTTATAAGGAATTCATTCCACATGCCATTTTGAATCAAACTAAGCATTTTAACATGCATATAACAATTCCAAACTATTAAAAAGCATGCTAAGGGCAAGGTAGAATCTATCCCCCTACTTGGAATCACAAATTCAAGCCGTTCCACACGTCAAAACCTTCCCCACACTGGAGGGAAACGATCACCACACGAACCACCAATCTCCCCGGCCTCACGAGCACTCCACCATCGCCCTAAGCTCGCCGAGGTCTCCTCCTCCAAGCCGCCCGCGCCCGGGTGGAGCAGGATGTCGAGAGAACGAGGGAAAGAATGAGAGGGATATGAGAAGGGAGAGGGGAACCGTGGGGTTCCTCTCGTGGGTGAAAATGGGTTTAGTTTAGGTTTTTTTTGTTATAAAACCTTTGATTACTAAAGGGCATTGAAGAAACCAAAATTATGTTAATGCCCCATAATTCCATAAATCATTATACAAATGGGTTATTTCAATGCATAACTCACCTAAAAAGCCTACAAAATCAACCAAATTCATGGGAATTTTTTGATTTATAAATCCGACAAGAATCCAGATTTCACGGGTCTTACATACGGCGGGAACGGGTGACGAATGATGAACGCGTCCACCACAGGTGACACATTAATTATTTTTAATTTTTTATTATTTTGTTAAAAATTTAGAGGCATCAACACATGCTGACACGTTCATATTTTTATTATTAATATATATTTTTTGGAAATTATGGAGGCGTCAAGGCAGGCTGACACGTTAAGTAATTTTTTTTGAATTTTTACTTATTTGAAAATTTTTTAAAGCGTCAAGGCTGAAGTCCCGTGATCAATGACACCCAAGAGGGGCGGTGAATTGGGTGAATATAAATTTTAAGAAAACTTAGCCGATTTAAAACAAGTATGATAAAATAGCAACTATTAAATTTAGATCTTAAACAAGGCAAATTAGATCTATCAAAATTAATCAGCACAATAGCTCTTTGGTACCAGGCGGAGTTGGAATCTGGAGATTCTCTCACGCAATGTGTTATCATCCTGACAAGACTAACCTTGTCAATATGAACCCAGCTTTTGATATACCAAGGATCTGCTGTGAGAATGATCAATTGAGCTAGATCTAAGTGGAGAAATCAGTAGAGACGATATAAGAAATTGATAGAACAGAATGGGGGTAGAAGATAAGGAACAAACCGCACAATAGACAGACATTTTTAGGTGGTTCAGATGCAACAACGACAACCTACGTCCACCCCTCACAACTGTGAGGATTCATACACTATCTTGTAAAGGATTACAAGATCTGAACACACACACACACACACACACGTAGGGAGATAGGAACTCCCACGAAGGTGTAACCACACCGAAACACACACAAAACTGACAGAAAACAACCACACACACACACGGATCTGAAGAGATCCACAAAGAAACACACTCTTGAAGATCAGAGAATATGGAAGAAGAAACACTAAATAAAAGCTCTGATTTAAGCTCCCCCTGAATAAGTGATGCAGATTTTGATGAAGCTTAAAGCTCCACTTGATTTTAGATTGATAGGCTTCAGATTGATCTTGAAAAACTTTGAGATGGATGAAGAACTCCTGGACGAAGCACTGTTCATGGAACTACAGTAGCAGCCTGCTTTCTCCCCTTGATAGCCTCCGTGATCTCCCTTGAGTCATTAGGGTTTTCTTGGGCCAATGAGATATTTTTATAAGCCTTGAATAGTCAAGGACATGCCAAGACACAGATCCACAATTCCAGGGATGTCTAGAGACTTTAGGGATTAAAAAATCTTTGATAGATGCTTCATCCGCGTGGAGAAAATAAAGTCAACAATGGAGGCTTCGAAGGGGGCGGTCGACCAGGCATAGGTGGGTGCTCGACCGGAATTTTACAAAATTTGAAGCTGTCAACACTGAAAAAAGCGGTCGATCGGTCCCTATCCGGCGGTCGACCGTCCTCTAGAAATCCAGCAATTTAACAGAGTTAGCCAATGAATCATAGCCTGTAAACAAATTACTTTGAGACCACTTCTTGTTCCAAACAATATGAGTTGGTTTGACTTATCCTGGGCATTTTTGAGGCAAGGTAGATTTAGGCATTTGCTTTGATGAAGGATGGCTTTGAGAGTGATTTAAGCAAGTTATCAACCTGTTTGTAATATCGGGGTTTTGTTATCATCAAAATAGTCTGGAGAGACTCAACAATCTCTCGCTTCTTGATGATGACAAAACTCTAGATTACAAGTGCATTGGCATGCCTTTAAGCAAATTTGGAACTCAAGGCCAATAGTCCATAGGGCGGTTAAAACATGAAATCATTCATTTTGTCAAAGCAACGCAAACCATTCAACATTTTATTTGTCAAAATAGTGAAGAAATGAGAGACAAGAACTAATCACCTGATATCAAATACCAATTGCATTCATTTCATCATTTCATTACACGTACATTGATGCTTGAGAGAATGCAAGAACTAAGGCAAATGCAAGAACTGACTCAAACAAAATGCACAATGACCCTCACAAATGCACATTCATGCTAAGCACAGGACATGCATGCATAAACTATATAAGACTTGCATAACTACTTCTCCCCCTTTGGCATCATCAAAGGAGGGGAGAGGATAGACGAACAAGAGACCCAAAAGACACATGACCCAAGTACATCAGACTAGAGGTAGGAAGCAAAAGAAAATCCTCATTGGTCATCTGTAGGAGGCTGATCCTCTGGAGGAGGAGGCTGATAGCCAAGGTGGCTCCTGATATCTGCAAGGGAATGGTCTTGGAACTGAAGCCGATACTGAATGTGGGCAATGGAGCTGTCACGGGCTATGTCACGGCGCGACATATCAAGAAGTATGGTGTTCATAATGCGGAAGGCTTGGCTAGAGTCTGCATAACTGTCGATGAGGGTGGTCATATGGGTGGAGAGAGTGGTCATCTGTATGGATAGGGTGTCCAAGGCTGTGGAGAATGAATCAACCAGACCTGTCATGTCGTCAAGAATATCAGTGTCTATGTAATCCCCAATGGTTTAGAGCTCACCCCCAAAGGTGTCCACTCGAGCCTCTAGCCCAGTAAGACGCATGTCAAAAGTCTCATAGTCTACCCAAGAGTGCTGTCTGGCCCCCTGAGTAGAAGACTCCCCACGAAAGAAATGTGGTGGGGAAGACATCTCTGGATCCATATGATGAGGTGAAGGTGGAGGAGGCTGATCCTGCACCCGGACTAGAGGGGGGACTTCCCCTTGAGCCTACTGCTGCTCATGTTCCTGCTCTTCCTCACTGTCTGCATCTTCCCCATAAACGGGCACATCCAGACATAGCTCACCATCGGGACCCCAATAATATCCAAAATCTGTAAAAATCTTATGTTTATTATAGATATCATCCTATCGAACTCGAATGAACAGTTCATCTGCCAAATTGATCCCAGCATAGATGAATATGCTGGTCAACTGTGAAGCATATGGCAAAGACTGCCGTAGATAGGTACGGCACGTCCCAATCAAATCTATCATGAGACGACCCAAGTTGACTTGAATCCCATTCATAACATTGTAAAACAGAAACCTGTGAACCTCTGTCACTTCATTTCTACTGCCACTCTTTGGATAAATGAGTGAGGTAAACATGTGCTGCAATATGAGCTGCAATGGTGGAAAATAATTTGCATTTAAGGTAATCAAATTACTAACACCATGCACATAGTCACAGTTCGTCATAGCAATAATCGTGTCCTTAGCTTCACCATGACCAAAAACCATGTTAGCTCCCATGGCTGACACCCCTAAAGTATGTGCAAAAAGGTCCGGAGTAATTGAATCTCAACACCTCGAACAACTGTATATAACTCTCCATTTCTGTCAACCAAATTTCCATAAAATTGCTACACTAGATTTGAGTAATATCTGGTATATCTAGTGACAAAATCGGTCCAACCTGGTTGAATCTCAATAACAGCACATAGATCGGGCAGTATCTCATTCATCTCATTGAAGTCGACCAAGCGAGGGTCGATAATGGGCCGTGGAGGCAACAGAGGTGCACGAGGAGGTGCTAGAGCCTACTATGGTGGATGAGCCCGGGCCTCTCTTCTCCGACCACTAGGTTCCTCTTGGGCTGAGCGCCGAGAACTCCGTCGAGGCGGCATCCTGAACTAGAAAACCCGGTGTGGAAACCCTTGAAGGGATTACTCTCGTCCTTGGGGATGAAGATGGACCAAAAGACACTCCAAGGGCTTGAAATGACTGTCTCCACAGTCTGGAACCTAGGGAGTAGCTCTACGAATGCACGAACAGCCGCAAAGATTTCGTCCCAAAACTGTGACGAACAGACCGAATCTTGTGCGGGTGAAAGAAGGATGAGGTTTTAGGGCTTGAGAGGTAGGGTTTGGGTGTTCTAAGGTTAGGGAAATATGTTGGAGAGAGAATGAGGGCAATGGAATGAGAGAATGTGGTTTAAGGACCCCTTAAAAGAAGGGTCGGTTGATGGTTCAGCCGGACCCGTTCGCCGCCACCGGTCGACCGGTGTGGGGTGGCGGTCGACCGATGTGGTCGATTTTTTTTGTTCTATTTTTTTTGAAGTCACCATCGACCTTCCTTATTGTTTGAGCCAACACGGTGGACTATTGAGAGGGGAATATATAGAATGGGTAGAGATGGATTATCGAGAAAATTCTCTAACTCCCCCTCAGAAAGTGCCTTAGATCCGAAGTCACTGGGTCCACATTTATTTAATCAAGGAATGTCTGGCCTTAGAAAAATTTTAAGCAGGGCTATACATATAAATAAATTCAAGCATGCAAGGGTATACATGTACACACAAGGTATAGAGAAATAAATACATAGAATATGCATGAAAATCTACTCGATATGCGAATGAGTTTCTTTATGTGCAACTATTGACCTACGTGCAAGCCTAGGTATGAATGCTCTCACCCTTGCACATGCCAAGTTCTCTTCTGAGTTTATTGAATTGATCCTGGCTTAGGGGTTTTGTGAAGATATCAGCTAACTGATTGTGTGTGTCAATGAAATTCAATTCAAAGATCCCTTTTCCTACATGATCTCTCAGAAAATGATGTCGAATGTCAATATGCTTTGTCCTAGAGTGTTGAACAAGATTTTTTGACAAATTGATCGCACTGGTATTGTCACACAAGATTGGAACACATTTCATTTCAACATCCAAATCAAGCAATTGATTTTTGATCTAAAGTACTTGGGCTCCACAACTTCCTGTGGCTACATATTCAGCCTCGACCGTTGAGAGAGCTACTGATTTTGTTTCTTGGAGGCCCATGAAACTAGACACCCTTCGAGAAACTGACAATACCCACTAGTACTTTTACGATCAACAATACATCCTCCATAATCCGCATTGGTATATGCAATCAAATTAAATGAACTACCGATGGGAAACCATAGGCCAAAGTCTATTGTGCCAATCAAGTATCGAAAAATCCATTTAACAGCCAATAAATGAGATTCTTTAGGACATGACTGAAAATGAGCACATAGACATACACTATATTGAATGTCAGGACGACATGAGATACAGTAATGATCCGATCATACCTCGAAATAGTGTGGGATATACTATTTTACCATTTTCATCTTTGTCTAACTTCGTGGTTGTGGCCATCGGAGTTGACAAGGGTTTTGCTTCTTCCATTCCATATTTCTTTAACAGCTCCAATGTGTACTTAGCTTGATTTATAAAAATGTCTTCAGACGTTTGCTTCACCTGCAATCCAAGAAAAAATGTAAGTTCACCCATTAAGCTCATCTCGAATTCTCCTTGCATTATTTCTGCAAATTCATCACATAAGGCATTATTAGCAGCTCCAAAAATTATATCATAAACATACACTTGAACCACTAATATGTCTTTACCTGATTTTCTCGTGAAGAGTGTTTGGTCAACCTTAGCTCTTTTGAACCCATTTTCAGTCAGGAATGAAGTGAGTCTTTCATACCATGCCCTTGGAGCTTGTTTCAATCCATACAAGGCCTTCTACAACTTGTACACATGCTTTGTATGTTTTGAGTCTTCAAAACTTGGAGGTTGTTCTAGAAAAATATCCTCTTTGATGTACCCATTTAGAAAGGTAGATTTTACATCCATTTGAAATAATTTGTAGTCGAGAGAGCAAGCAGAGGATAATAGAATCCAGATTGCTTCTAATCTAGTAACTGGTGCAAAGGACTCATCAAAATCAATGCCCATCTCCTGGCTATACCCTTTGACTGCAAGTCGGGCCTTGTTCCTAACAACCAATCCCGTGTCATTCAACTTATTTCTGAAAACCCAACGGGTTCCTTTTACTGGTTGATTCTTGGGACCTGACACAAGAGTCCACACCTCGTTTCTTTCGAACTGGTGTAGTTCTTCATCCATAGCCTAGATCTAGGATTCATTTTAAAGAGCTTCAAGAATATCCTTAGGCTCTTCTTGAGAGATTAAAGCCATCAAATCCTCTTCTTCTACTTTCCTTAGAGAAGATCTAGTTCTTACCCCATCTTCAGGATTACCAATGATATTTTCAGCGGGGTGATCTTTCAAGTATGTTGAAGCTCTAGGCAAGTTAGGGTGTTATAGTGGTTGTTGTTGAAGTGTTTCAATGGAGGGATCTTCATCATTTTCATCCTTGCTGGAATTTCCTTCAGTTGGTTCATCTTTAACCTCAGATGTTCCAGCATCATTTGATTGTTTAGGAGCTTCATCTGCATCCAAGGTAGAAGAAATTTGATTTGTCAGTTTTAGTTCAGATTCATCAAAAATGACATGATGACTTACTTCAACAACCAAAGTCCGTTTATTAAATAACCTATAAGCTCTAGAATTTAGTGCATAACCTAGGAAGATTCCCTTGTCACTCTTTTCATCAAACTTACCTAGGTTAGACTTACCGTTATTCAGGATGAAGCATGGGCATCCAAAGGGTATATGATTGGAAATGTTTAGTTTCTTACCCTTGTAGAGCTCATATGGTGTTTTCTTCCAAATGGGCCTTACCATTGCCCTGTTGATGATGTAGCATGCCGTACTTACCACCTCGGCCCAAAAGTATTTGGGTAGGGAGTTCTCACTTATCATGGTCCGTGCCATATTTATCAAGGTTCTATTTTTCCTCTCCACTACTCCGTTTTGTTGAGACGTCCTAGGTGATGAGAAGTTGTGCGTATATCCTTGCTCTTGACAAAAATGACTGAAATCATGATTTTCAAACTCACCACCATGATCACTTTGAATTGTGGTGATGAGGTATTCTTTATCATTTTGGATTTTCTTGCAAAACACTTGAAACTCCATCAATGCATCACTTTTATTGGCTAAAAATAACACCCATGTAAATCTGGAGTAATCATCAACAATTACAAATCTATAAGATTTTCCTCCTAGGCTGGATGTCCTTGTCGGACCAAAAAGATCAAGGTGTAGCAGTTCTAAAGGCCTAGCGGTAGAAACAATATTTTTATTTTTGAAAGAGATGCGTGTTTGCTTGCCATTTGTGCAAGCCTCACAGATCTTATCACTTTCAGATTTTAATTTAGGCAACCCATTTACCAAGTCATGTCTAGACAATTTGGAGATTACTCCAAAACTAGCATGACCTAGTCTTCGGCGCCATAGCCATGCATTATCATGGTTGTTTGCTACCAAGCACACATCATCACCGGCAACATCATCAAGATCAACAGTATACACAATATTTTTCCTTTTACCAATGAATCAGATTTCATTAGAGATTTTATTCATGACAAGGCAATGAGTTTCATCAAAAATAATTTTAAAACCCTTGTCACACATTTGGCTTATACTTAAAAGATTGTAATTTAAACCCTTCACCAAGAGCACATTTTCGATAAGAGTTTAGAATTCTTACCTATGTTGCCAATTCTAATAATCTTACCTTTGTCCTTTCCATCAAAGGAAACCAAGCCTCCATCCTTATCTTGCAGAGTAGAGAACACTTTCTTGTCCCCTGTCATATGCCTTGAGCAACCGCTGTCCAAGTACCATTTGCTCCCCAGGCTTCAAGGCATATCTGTAAGAAACAACATTCTCACCCAATTATTTTTGATATCCAAACTAATTTGGGTCCATAGGAGTTAGTCCAATTCTGCATATATCTTTTTCTGGTCCAAATAGCATGATACCTTTGATTGTTCTGTTTGAACCAACAGTTCGCAATAACATGACCACATCTACCACAATGAAAGCAGTTGACATTTGAGAATCTTCTTTGATGTTTGTGTGGTTTAGATTGAACATGTTGGGGCTTGGTGTGTGAGCATGAAGCACAATCATTTTATTTTTCATGCACATAAGACGTAGTAATCTTGTGCTCAAAGGATTTTTTGTTCTCGGGTATATACCCCAATCCTTCTTTCCGGAAGTTAACTTTAACTCCCAACACATTATCTAGGTTTTGTTTCCCTTTAACAAACCTAGAGAGAGTGAATTGCAAGATTCAAACTCACATTTTTATTCTCAAGTTCTGAAATAGAAGATGTCAGGACTTCTTTTTCATTTTTAAACTTTTCACAAACTTTTTCAATTTCAGACATTTTACATGATAACTCCTCTTTGGCTTTTTCAATATCTGAAATTGTTTGAAGCAAAGTTTCTTTTTCTTCTGTTAACTCGAACCATTCCTATTCCAGTTTCTCAAACTTAACAGAAGTATCCTCATGTGTTAAATAATCAATTTTCTTTTTGAGAGTTTTATTTTCAGATCTGATTTTTTAGTATTTTGTATACAACTTTTCATATTCTGACTCCCATTGTTCATTTGAAATAAAATCAGGATCAAAATTTACCTCAGTTGAATCATTCTCATGTGCCATGAGGCACAAGCTTTCCACGAGCTCCTCCAGCTCCTCGTCAGATTGTTCATCCTCTTCGTCATTCCATGTGGCGACCATGGCTTGGGGTTTCTTGAATTTATCCTTCTTAAACTTTCTCTTCAATTCTGGGCACTCTCCTCTCATGTGCCCTGGCTTCTTGCACTCATAGCATATAATGCTATTTGGCTTGCTTGGCTCCCCTTTAGTTTAAACGGGCTTTCTTTTGCCTTTTCTGAAATTTCCTTGGAAATTCTTCTTTCTTCTCAAGAATTTCTTCACTTGGCGAGTCCACATGGCCAAGTTCTCTTCCTCATCACTTCCTTCAGTAGACTCCTCTTCTTGGGAGTCATTTTCAGGTTGGTGGGCTTTCAAGGCCACCATTTTCTTCTTCTTCATTTCTTCCTCAGCTGTTCCCCTCATGTTTATCTCATAGGTCATCAGTGACCCTATGAGCTCGTCCAAGGACAATGTTGACAGATTCTTTGAATCTTCAAGAACCGTGGCTTTTGTGTGCCATGCAGGTAGAAGGGATCTCAATACCTTCCTCACAAGTTCAGAGTTAGTATACTCCTTCCCAAGGCCTTTGAGACCATTGGTAATTTCTGTCAACCTCGTAAACATTCCTGAGATTGTCTCTTCCGGCTTCATTTTAAACAACTCAAAATCTCTGACCATCATATTGGCTTTGGTTTCCTTGACTTCGGAGGTTCCTTCATAAATAAGCCGCAGCTTATCCCACATTTCCTTTTCTGAGCTGCACATAGAAACACGAGAGTATTCATTAGGATGAATGGCACATTGCATGATGCTCATGGCATTAAAGTTCACTGTGGATTTTTTAATATCCTCGGGTTCCACTCGTCTTCATTTTTAGAAAGCTCATATGGACCCTTGTCCACCACCCTCTAGATCTCATACTCTTGGGCTCTCAAGAAAACATGCATCCTATTTTTCCAATAGGAGTAATTCGAGCCGTCAAAGTATGGAGGATGGTGGATTGAGTGACCCTCAGGCATCATCCCCTTGTTGGCCATTGATCTAGATCTTACTCAAGATCGTTAGATCTGAAAAATATAGAGCCTTCGCTCTGATACTAATTGAAGTCTCGTGATCAATGACACCCAAGAGGGGGGGTGAATTGGGTGAATACAAATTTTAAGAAAACTTAGCCGATTTAAAACAAGTATGATAAAATAGCAACTATTAAATTTAGATCTTAAACAAGGCAAATTAGATCTATCAAAATTAATCACCACAATAGCTCTTTAGTACCAGGCGGAGTTGGAATCTGGAGATTCTCTCATGCAAGGTGTTATCGTCCTAACAAGACTAACCTTGTCAATCTGAACCCAACTTTTGATATACCAAGGATCTGCTGTAAGAATGATCAATTGAGCTAGATCTAAGCGCAGAAATCAGTAGAGACGATATAAGAAATTGATAGAACAGAATGGGGGTAGAAGATAAGGAACAAACCGCACAATAGACAGAGATTTTTAGGTGGTTCGGATGCAACGACAGTAACCTACGTCCACCTCTCACAACTGTGAGGATTCACACACTATCTTACAAAGGATTACAAGATATGAACACACACACACACACACGTAGGGAGATAGGAATTCCCACGAAGGTGTAACCACACCGAAACACACACAAAACTGACAGAAAACAACCACACACACACGGATCTGAAGAGATCCACACACACAAATGTTTGGAGATTACAAAGAAACACACTCTTGAAGCTCAGAGAATATGGAAGAAGAAACACCAAATAAAAGCTCTGATTTAAGCTCCCCCTGAATAGGTGATGCAGATTTTGATGAAGCTTAAATCTCCACTTGATTTGGGATTGATAGGCTTCAGATTGATCTTGAAAAACTTTGAGATGGATGAAGAACTCCTGGACGAAGCACTGTTCATGGAGCTACAGTAGCAGCCTGCTTTCTCCCCTTTATAGCCTCCTTGATCTCCCTTGAGTCATTAAGATTTTCTTGGGCCAATGAGATGTTTTTATAAGCCTTGAATGGTCAAGGATAGGCCAAGACACAGATCCACAATTCCAGGGATGTCTGGAGACTTTAGGGATTAAAAAATCTTTGATAGATGCTTCATCCTCGTGGAGAAAATAAAGTCAACAATGGAGGCTTCGAAGGGGGTGGTCGACCGGGCATAGGTGGGCGGTCGACCAGAATTTTACAGAATTTGAAGCTGTCAACACTGGAATAACCAGTCGACCGGTCCCTGTTCGATGGTCGATCGTCCTCTGGAAATCATGCAATTTAATAGAGTTAGCCAATGAATCATAGCATGTAAACAAATTACTTTGAGACCACTTCTTGTTCCAAACAATATAAGTTGGTTTGACTTATCCTGGGCATTTTTGAGGCAAGGTAGATTTAGGCATTTGCTTTGATGAAGGATGGCTTTGAGAGTGGTTTAAGTAAGTTATCAACATGTTTGTAATGCCGGGGTTTTGTTATCAACAAAATCGTCTGGAGAGACTCAGCAAAGGTGGGCAGGCGTGTTCATTTTTTGTTTTTGTTTTTATTTGTTTTATGTTTTTCTAGTTTTTTATTTTTTTATTTTTGAATAGATTATGTGTTATTTGCTGTTATTTATTGTTGGCTCCTCTTTTACTGACGCGGTGTTCTTAATTTCTTCTATGTGGTGTGTAGGGGGTGATGAGGACCCACATTAGCTGGTATCACGTGGTAGCCACTTATCGAGGCCTGCCAAACTTTCAAAGGGTCAGGCTGGACAACATGGGGTTCGAAGCATTCCTGTGGATCGAACCCTTCCGGCTCAACCTACCCCTCATCCAGGCACTGTGGGAGAGGTGGCTCCCAACGAGCAGGGCATTCCAGATGCCGTGGGGGCACATGGTGCCCAGCTTAGAGGACGTAGTCTGGATCACCGGACTACGAGTGGATGGTGAGGTAGTCAGCGGGGTCACCTACCCCGACTACTGAGAGAGCACCCAAGAGCTGCTAGGGTTGGAGGCCAACACCACAGAGGGAGAGAGCAGGACAGTTGCTCAGATGTTCGTGATGGAGGTCATGGGGTTCGTCAATGATCATTAGCGCGTCGGTGAGAGTACAGTTGAGTTCCTTGGGCAGCTAGAGGGAGATGCTCGCGGTGCGTTCTGCCAGGACATGAGTGATCAGGGACGGGCAGACCACGACCTTCGACGATTCCTGTTCTTCCTCTTGGGCCGACTTCTACTGGGCATGAAGGGAGACGACATCCATTGTCGCTTCCTTGAGATCTTGGTGCATTTGGATCGGGTGGGGCAGTATGCGTGTGGAGCAGCCCTACTCGCACATCTGGTCGCCGACCTGTCCCATGGGACAGGTCAAGAGATTACAGTCAGTGACTTTGCAACATTCCTCCAGGCAAATGTATTTATTTATTTATTTTTATTTTTGCATCTAGTCCTATTTTATATTCTTGCAATTGACTGTACTAATGACATGCAATGGATGCAGGTGTGGAGCTACTACTACCTTCCGATGGGGAGGGCCCGATAGTGGCACCCGGCAGTTGTGCCGCTGGCCCAGCGGTGGAGGCCAATCGTGAGCCCAGCCCCACATTCATACCAGCTGACATCACTACGACGCGAGCAGATGGAGTATACCGAGGCAATGGTATGACTCTTTTTTTTTTGTATATATGTTTTTTTTGTCTTTTTACTTTATTTGTGAATGTAGAAACTGATATGATGTATGTATGGTAATGCAGGTGGTGTGGAGGCCCTACCTGGGCATGGCTGACGCCGACTAGCCTTGGGTTGAGGCCGGTCGAGCTCGTTTTGGGCGGGACCTTTAAGTCCATTGCCTTAACGAGATCGAGCCGCTTCGACTTAGGCTCGCGACGAGGACCCTGGGGCTGGCCCAGGAGTGGCTAGAGGTGGGCGCGTCGAGCCGCATCGGGTGGAAGACTCGCGGAAAGTCGAAGCGTGTTGACTGGCGCACGCGCTTCCCTTCTAGGACTGGCAATAGGGTGGCATTCCTGTGGTGTCCCACGTGCAGGACAGTGCAGACTACCTGCGATGCTACCGGGAGACCCACACGGCTCGTCTGCAGCTCAGGAGACCACTGGGGGTAAGTATGAAATGAGCATTTTTTATTTTTTTTTTGTGTGAAGGTGTGTAGATGAATATGACACTAATCTACATGCTTATGAATGCAGGATGCCAGTGATGCCATCATCACCGACCTTTGGGCCCAGTTGGTGGACGCCAGACGATAACTGATTGTCACTCGACAGGAGCTGGACAATTTGGAAAGTTTATGCAATGCAATTTGTTTGTTTTTTGACCCAGATTCCCGATGGTCAGTCACTAATTGCCGTTGTTCCTTTGTTTCAGCATGCCCAACAGGAGGTAGCTGTAGGGATGGCCGGCGGAGCCTCTTCTAGTTCCCAGGCTCCTCCTCCAGAGGTCACTTCCCTCCAGGAGCGGCTTGCCAGCGCAGTGGCTCGTGCTGAGTAGGCTGAGCGCGAGCTCGCGGCTAAGGTGAGTACTTGCTCAGCTTGGATGTTGATTATGCAACCACTCTTTTACTTACTTCATGAAATGGTTGGCTCTGGAAGGTGGTGGAGATCCAGGATGCACTAGCTCATGCGGCTCAGGCCGAGGAGGAGCGTGATGCCCGTGCGGCCACCGTGGTAGAGCTGGAGACAGAGTTACAACGTCGTGACACTGAAGAGCTGCCTCGAGATGTTGTGGAGTTGAGGGTCGCTCTCCAGGTGGTGAGGAGAGAGGCAGAGAGGGAGAGGGAGGAGAGAGTGAGGGAGAGAGAGGAGAGGAGAGCGGAGAGGTAGAGGGAGTGGGACGAGAGGAGGGTCCTAGAGACCCAGATGACGAAGCAGAGGAGGGTTCTAGAGGCCCAAGGGATGGAGCTCCGGACCAGCCTTGGGGTTGCGGAGCAGAGGCTGAAGGATAGCGAGGAGCGCTAGCAGAGGGGGCGAGAGCACGCGGCATGCCTTCGTCAGTCCGGTTCGTTCTCTGTTGGCAGCGTTCTAGTCTCCTCAGCAGAGGAGCACCGGGCCGCCGAGGCTGAGCAGGCGCTATGAGGTGAGGCTAGCACCGCCTGACCGAGCTCTAGGAGGCCTTCCAGGGATCCCCGCCTTAGGAGGGAGGTGAGAGATGATCAGGAGGGTGGTGGCGAGAGTTAGAGAGTTAATTGTACACCTACCCCCTCACTTATGATGTACCTGATAGTTTATATATAAAATGAATGGAATGATTTATTTTCCTGTCACTTGTTTGTCCTTTGTGCATTCCTTCTCTTCTACGACTCTTCTCTTTCATGCCCTTCCCACGTGACGTGTTCAACAAAACCTCACCCCGGAATGGGGAATCGTGTCTCGCCGTGTCCGTTCCTTTGGGAGAGTCTATCGCCAAATCTAATGACGCCGACCTCTAGTCCTCTTTTGTAGTCAAAATTATTTGCAAGACGACGACGAGCACTGGGAATCTTTTGACCGCGTAGGGAACAAGCCAACAAGTCATGCCACCGAATCATTCACTCCATAGAAGCGACGAAGTGACACATGAGAGTGAAAGGAGGGTGCTCCGACACGAGGGCCACTGCTAAAGATAACAGTGACAACTCCGGATCGAGCCTTCCCTCATCATATAAATACCTCCTCTTCTGCTCCACTTGAAGACCCAGAGTAGTGGAAGTTGATTTGAAGAGTGAAAGTTTCTAAGAACGGGAAGGAGTGAGGGTTTCTCAATCTTCAAGATGGAGGATGAATCTTCCTACTCCTTGAAGAGAAGTAGATCCTGCAGTAGTTCTGTAATATCCCGGACCTTTTGGATCCTTCTTTGTGGGTCCCGGATCTAGTTTCTCAGAGTGTCTGGCTCCGTTGTGTCTGAAATTTTATTTCGGACATCTTTCGTGTTCGGATCGGCGCGATCCGGAGTTGTTTCGGAGGCCCGGAAGCGTTCCGCGGCTTTTTCCGCGTGTGCTTTCCGATTTCCGGTGTGGGTTTCGGTAATTCCTTCGGAACCTCGCTGTGGGTGAACCAGGTCGTTCACCTGGGCACGAGTGGTACCGTTGCGACCGGTGCATTCCGAGGATCGTGGAAATATAATTTTCTATTTTTTGGTATTTTCTGGAATTTTTAGATTTTCTATAAATATCTCTCTTTTCTCTCTCTCCCTTCACCCTCTTCTTCTTCTTCTTCTTCTTCTTCTTTTTCCTTCTCTTCTCCCCACCGTGACCACCGCCCCTCCCTCTATCTTTCTCTCTCGTTCGGCCGCGGCGACGTCCCCTTCCCGCTGCAGACGGCGCGGGGCGACGACGAGGTGATCGTGGCGGCGTAAAGCTTGTGGGGAACCATGAAGGGACGAGGGTTTTCAAAGCATTCTTCGTGATCTCGACATCGATTCGGCGGAGCATTCGCTCCATTGAGGTAGGGTGACATTCCCTAGCTCCTCGCCGTTCAATTCCGTGGTTTATAGGCCGAGGGGAGGCCGAGAGGGGCTTGTTTGAGCGGGTTTGGGGTTTTCCATGATTTGGGGAGAGCTCGCCCGATCTATGGTTTTAGCCCACGATTTCACGTTTTGGTGGCCTAGTATCATGCTAGGGGTCCCCAGGGGTCTTCCCCTTTGATTTCCCCCTCTCCGATGGAGGCATGGGGGCGTGGTTGGTTTTTTTGGACTTTTCCCACCGTTCCGTCATCGGGTGGGTGTGACGGTCCTTGCAGTGACCGTCACACCGTGTGACGTGCCTGGGTGGGTGCGTCACAGCCCTTGTTTAGCTAGCTAGGGTCAGGGAGTGTGACAGTCCGACGATAGACCGCCACAGGCGTGTGACGCGCCCGGGTCGGGCCGTCAGAGTGACCGTTGGCATCCGACCGTTGGTTTGACCGTGGGGGAGGGTCAAGGCGTGTGACGCACCAACGCTGGCACGTCACAGCCTTGTGATGGCCCAGCGTGGGTGCGTCAGAAGTTGTTTTACCCCAGGCCATGTGACGCTCCAAGGCTAGACCGTTACATGCGTGTGACGCTCCAGGAATGGACCGTCACATGCTGTGACGCACCGAGTGGCACGCATCACGGCTTGCCCTTGTTTTTCGCTGGGACGCACCTGCATAGGCGCGTCACAGTCTGTAACGCATCAGGGCAGGTGTGTTACACTCCGTGTTACTCCCCGTTTTACACTGGGAGCGTGACGGTCTCGCCTAGACCGTCAGGCGTCTGTGACGGTCCCGCCTAGACCGTCAGAGCCCTGTGACGCGTCTAGGGTAGATCGTCAGGCACTGGGTTGCCCCGGGTGGCTTGCAATTCCGTTTCTGATCCGACCGTTGTCGTCGTGCGACGGTGCCGGTACGTGGGGTGGTCCCCGTACGTTGTCGGATGCAGACGTGGTTTTCCGTTGACTTGAGAGTCTACTCCTTCAGTGACCCTCCACTAGTCGTAGCCCACCAGTACTCGGTGCTGGTCTCACTAGGGAGTGGTGTACGGGCCGACCCTTAGAGACGGTTTTTAGGCTGGTTTCCGTCGGGCCCCACGTCTGTAGCCAGAGTCCGGCTAAGGGGAAAACCAGTCAGAGGGCCAGACCAGGGACGCGCGGTCTGTGTGTGAACATGTGGTTGGGGGTAGTTGGACATGCGCTGACGAGTGTGACCCTAACTAGTCACTTGTTTGTGGTACTTGTTCGGTGTCCGTGCCTTTGGTAGGCGCTACCACGTCAGGCAGTTCACCTGTGGTGCAGTGTAAGTCGTCAGGGGATGCTATCAGCTGTACTTTTAGTGGGAGGTACTCCTGTCGAGTCGGGAGTGTCAGACTGTCAGTCGTTACGACTTCGACCTTCGGGTTTCTACCGTGTTGGCCGTTGTGTTCCTGTTGTTTCGCCGAGGCACGTGTGTCGGATTTCGTGCCCAGAGACCGGTGCTTTGTAGATGGCATGGTTTTCCTTTTGAGGTACTCGCTTACTACTAGCGTAGTGGTTTCTCCGTTTACGAGGTAGGGTTCGAGTGATCCCTACTGAGTCTTGTTCCGAGACTCATTCCCTCCGTGTTTTCACCGTGTTTCAGGCGAGGCGAGGCTTCAGGGGAGTTCGTCTGAGGCTCAGCGCGGTTCAGGTGCCCAACGTTAGTGCCAGAGGTCAGAGCCGGGGTATACCCTGTGTAGCTGTACTTTCTTTTATTGTCTATGTACTAGTTGTAGACTACTATTGTTATTTTATTGTTATTGTGGACCATGTACAATGTCAATTTATTTCTTGATTAATTATATAACTGTTTAATTTCTGTAATTATTTGTGATACTTGTATAGTTTCCACACCATCCTTCTAACCCTTCTAAGTCTTCGGACTCGTGGGTGGCGGTGCGAGTCTCGGGTTATCGGGCCTTCCCGGTAATCAGATTCTCGGGTCGTTACAAGTTCCAAGAGGCTCTCCGATATTGAAGGGCACCTTAGTGAGAGGACCCAATCGTAGCTTGTAAACGAATCCTTCCATTCTCCCCTTCATCCTTTCTTTCTTTCACCCCCTTTTTTTATCTCTTTTTTTTTCTTTTGACAATGCACCCCTTTCTTTTTCTTGTGTATGCACAGAGTATGATGAGGTCACACATTTCATGGGAATTGGTGGTGGCCGCATATCGGGGTCTTCCGGACTTCCAGAAAGCTCGGCTAGATGCGATGGGGTTCGACGCCTTCCTATAGATTCAACAAATTAAGTTGGACCTCGAACTCATCCAAGCATTGCGTGAAAGATGGGACCCAATGAGTCGGGCCTTGCTGATGCCCTGGGGGCATACGGTGCCCAATTTGTAGGATGTGGTCCGAATCATGGGCCTCAAAGTGCATGGCGAGGCGGTGACCAGGGACACCTACCCTGATTATCGAGAGGGGCTCAGAGGTTTTTAGGGTTGGACTTACATGATCAAAAGAACAGGTCAGTAGCCAGGGCATCTATCATGGAGGCCTTGGGGCTTACTGACACTAGTCCACATGATAACGAGTCCATGGAAGAATTCATATAGAGAACTAAAAGAGGGTCCCATGTTCTGTACTGTGTGGATGCCATCAACTGGGAGAGGTCGAATATGGACTTGAGGAGGTTCCTCCTCTTCCTGCTAGGGAGGTTCCTATTGGGTTCAAAGAGAGACGACGTCCATTGTTGCTTCCTAGAGCTCCTAGTAGACCTAGAGAGAGTAGGGCAGTATTCCTGGGGGGCTACCGTGTTGGCGCATTTATTTGCAGGTCTGTCCCAAGGGACAGGTCGAGAGGTGACCGTGAGTGGCTTTACCCCATTTATCCAGGTAGTTTTTTGTTTAAATGCAAGTACTCTATTTCATGAAATGCTAATGACATGTGATGATGCAGCAATGGAGCTACTACTATATCCTGATGGGGAGAGCTCGACATTGGCATTTAACGGTGGCGCCACTAGCTCGGCGGTGGCAACCTATCATGAGCATAGCCCCTCTAACCTACTAACTGATGGTGTTAAGGCGCGAGCTGCAAGAGTTCCCAACAGCGATGGTAGGATTTTTTTTTTTTTGAATGGCTAAGAAGACATGTGCATGCTACCATAGGTCATTTGGATACCTTATTCGGGCATGGTCGACACCGACCAGTCGTGGGTTATCACAAGCCGTGCCCAGTTTGGATGAGACCTTTGGATCCACTGCCTGAATGAAATCGAGCTGCTTCGGCTACGATTGGCCATGAGGACCTTAGGGCTTGCCCAGGAATGGGTAGATATAACCGCACCACCTCGCGTTGAGAGGAAGACACACGGGCTGGGAACCTGCTTTGATTGGTGGGTACGCTTCTCCGAATAGTATGAAGACTGGCAAAGGGGTGGCATGCTCGTGGAGTCGCACGCGCAGGATAGTAAGGATTACCTGCGCCTCTATAGGGTGACGTATGCAGAGCGACTACATCCTGGGGGGCTTGTGGAGGTAGATGCAACTCTCTTTTTTCTTTTCACCTTTTCTTTTGCTTCTTCTTTTTTTTTTGAGGGTAATGCGGACTCCTATGACACGGCTGCAGGATGCCCGTGATACTATGATAGCGAACTTGCGAGCTTGCTTGGGAGACACTGAGCAGTAGTTGGGTGACACCCATGTAGCTTTGAATACCTCGGTGAGTGTGTATGTAATGCATGTTCCTAATTATGACCCCAGATTCCTGGTGTTAAGCCTTTGATATCACTTCACATCATTATAGGGCGCCCAGCTTGACGCAACCCCACCAGCAGTGGGGGCAGATGATGCCTTCTCTAGTTTGTGGATCCCTTCCTCGAAAATCAATTTGCTTCACAAGCAACTTGCTCGTGCCATGCAGCGTACCGCGGAGGTAGAAGGATTACTTTCTACAGAGGTGAGGGTTTTACCATTGAACTTTTTTTATTGACGCCTCGTCACATCCCTGAAATGATGGACATGGCAGACAGAAGAGATGCAAGAGACGCTTGCTCATGTCACACAAGGGGAGACCAGGGTAGCAAAGCTAGAGGAGGAATTGCAGCGCCGTTCAGATGATGACCTTTTTCGGGACACCATGGAGCTGAGGATCACCCTCCAGCTAGAGAGAGAAGATAGAGAGAGGGAAAGAGCTGAGAAAGAGAGGGATAGAGAAAGAGAGAGCTCTGAGAGGTTTATCAAGAGAGAAGAATGTGTCAAGCACCGGGACTCGTTCATGTGAACGCATCCCGTTGACCAGGCGCGTTCAACAATTTAAAATTATTTTCTTTGAGGAACTCACGTTCATCATACCAGACGCCTTATTTATACGCGTTTTGCCTTGTGGACGCATCCTCCTTTCCATAATGCGTCATCTAACCCACCAAAAGTGCATTAATTTCTTGTGAAAGCGTCCCGCTGACCAGACGTGTTAAATAATTTAAAATTATTTTCCTTGAATAAGTCACGTCTCATGTCACAGATGTGTTATATAGATGCGTCTGGCCTTGAAGACGTGTATTATTTTCCATAATGCGACACCCAAAGCACCAAAAGCGCATTAATTTCTGTTAACGCGTCCTGTTGACCAGACGCGTTAAACAATTTATAATTATTTTCTTGAGGGAAGGTGCATCCACCATCATAGACGCATGCTTTGTACACGTCCGCCATGCTGGACGCGTCTTCTTCTTTCCATAAATGTGGCACCGAAAGGCGCCGACAGTGCATTAATTTCAGCAGTTAATCTTGTCGACTTTAGAGACACGTCTGGTCTGCAAGACGTTTCCTTTTATTGAATTTTTCATGGACTACCAGACTAAAAGACGGGGTTGGTGCCGAATGCTGACTGAAGAATGCATCTTAGGGAGCTGACACATTTTTAAGAACGCATCTCCCTTGGCCACCATGTTTAAGATTTTTTCAAAAAAATTCTTAAAAATGGAAAAAATACTAGAAAAATGGGAAATCACTCAAATAACTCAAAAGTGCAAGCCACTTTGTTGCATCATGCTATAATATAAGATTTACTCACAGTAATATCTAGAATGACGTGTCTACAGCTACCCCGCTGTGGCATCTGCTTTGTAGGGGAATGACATGTAGTGGAATGGAACGGATTGAAGTGTATTGGAACGAAGTGGAAATGGACTGATAAGTAGATGCCAAGATGTAATGAGACACGCTTTCAACATTACCCGGTTGGAATTTTTCATGAGTTTACAATGAAGTAACCTCGAAGGAGGTTTTCTGAAATTGACAATTGTTTGGATGGTAAACAAACAAGGAAAGAAATAATGTGCTCTCAGGCACGACTAGGAAAAGGGACCAACTTCCGTGCATGGAAGTACCTAGGGTCGTGAACCTATAGGTTTCACCATTGGGGAGCGGTTACCAGCCAATGTGAAAGTGCTGCGGCCAAGGTGGGTCTGATAGAGTAAAAAGGAATAGTTAAGGATGAATCTAAACTAGGGTCTCTTCCGGAAAAATAGCTCAAGGTGGCATCAAGGAGACTGAATACTCGATTCGGAATGGAATATCTCATATCATTAAAATTCAAGCATAGTGGCTCTCACAATCGAATTAAGTGAGTGATCTTCCACAATGATATCAAGGTCCTACATGAATGCATGCTGGGTTCAAAGGAAAAATTAAAACAAATTAAAATAGAAAACACTCAAGGATAATATTGTTAAGTTGTTAAGAATGGGTCAGGATACCAATTCCATGATTCGATACTGAGCCGGCACCGACCTACCGAACGGAACCATCGTCCCCAAGCTACCACAACTTAACGGCCTATCCGTACAACCCAAATTCCTCTAATATCATCACGGTTTTTGTTGAAGGGGAACTCAAATTCCAGATTCGTTCAAGCCATAAGGTCCTTGACATGCTCTAGTAGTGTAGATATTATATAGTAAAATGGATGACACGGTGGTGCCCATTACAGTGGTGACTGATGGTGGGACAGTGGTGCCCACATTGCTCCTTTTTTTTCTCTCTTTTTTTTGAAACTTGTACTCAACAACAAAACATAATCAACTCATGAGAAGCAAAATTGCACTCGATTATACAAGATATCAACACACCAAATGATTTACAGAAGTAGGAGAAAAAAATTGTTTTTGGATGTGTCTCCAAGACAGGACAACTCCATATTTTCACATTTTTTATTATTATATTATTATATTATTATATTATTATTTTATTTTTTTGTGTTTTATGTACGCGTCTAAGCGCCTTGACACTTCCATTAGACGCATCTTCATGAATGCACGCGTTCATATTCCGAATTCAAACTTATTCGACGCCCCCCGGCCCTTCTTCTTCCTCATTCCCAACCGAACCTTCTCTTCTTCTTCTGACATTTTCTTTCTTTCTCCCCGAGTTCTCCTTCTCCTACTTTGGGCAATGGAGCATGCCGGTCCCAGTGGTAGTGGTGGAAAGAGTAGGCGACCACCCCCTCGTCCAAGAATAGTCGTGGAAGAACAAGAAGAAGCCGCCATGGAGGAGGAAGAGCCTCTTTTGGCCATTGAGGGCGCTGAGGGGCCTGGTGGCGTGGAGGGAGGCGAGCACGATGCGGTAGGCCCTCTAAACCTTCCCTTTTATGCATTTCTTTTGATGTATATGGGCCATTGTGAGAGAAGAAGAGGGCTACGGCGGGCACGGGGGACGAATGATGAACGCGTCCTCCATAGGTGACGTGTTAATAATTTTTTTTTATTTTGTAAAAAAATTCGAGGCGTCAAAAAATGCTGACACGTTCATATTATTATTATTAATATATATTTTTTGGAAATTATGGAGGCGTCAAGGCGGGCTTACACGTTAAGTATTTTTTTGAATTTTTACTTATTTGAAAATTTTTAAAAGTGTCAAGGCAAGATGATGTGTTCTTTTTTTTATTTTTATTTTTATTTTTTATGTGTTTTTTTATTTTTTTTTGTTTTTGACTAGATTGTGTGTTATTTGTTGTTATTTACTGTTGGCTCCTCTTTTACTGACGCAGTGTTCTTGTTTTCTTCTTTGTGGTGTGTAGGGTGTGATGTGGACCCGCATTAGCTGGTATCTCGTGGTAGCCACTTTCTGAGGCCTGCCAGACTATCAGAGGGCCAGGCTAGATGACATGGGGTTCAGAGCGTTCCTGCGAATCGAGCCATTCCGACTCGACCTACCCCTCATCTGGCACTAAGGGAGAGGTGGCACCTAATGAGCAGGGTGTTCCTGATGTCGTGGGGGAACATGGTGCCCAGCTTAGAGGACGTAGTCCGGATCACCGGACTACGAGTAGACGATGAGACAGTCAGCGGGGTCACCTACCCAGACTACCGAGAGAGCGCCCTAGAGCTGCTTGGGTTGTGGCCAACACCAAAGAGAGAGAGAGTAGGATAGTTGCTTGGATGTCCGTGATGGAGGCGCTGGGGTTTGTCGACGTACATCAGCGCATCGACGAGAGTACAGTTGAGTTCCTAGTGCGGATGGAGGGAGCTGCACGTGGAGCGTTCTGCCAGGACGCGAGCGATCAGGGACGGGCGGACCGCGACCTTTAGCGGTTCCTATTCTTCCACTTGGGCCGACTTCTGCTGGGCACGAAGGGAGATGGCATTAACTGTCGCTTCCTTAAGATCTTGGTGCATTTGGATCGGGTGGGGGAGTATGCATGGGGAGCAGCCCTACTCGCACATCTGATCGTCGACCTGTCCCAGGGGATAGGTCAAGAGACTACAGTCAGTGGCTTTGCACCATTCCTCCAGATAAATGTATGTATTTATTTATTTTTGTTTTTGCAGCCAGTCCTATTTTATGTTCATGCAATTGACTGTACTAATGACATGCAATGGATGCAGCTGTGGAGCTACTACTACCTTCCGATGGGGAGGGCTCGACAGTGGCACCCGGCAGCTGTGCCGTTGGCCCAGCGGTGGAGGCCGATCGTGAGCCCGGCCCCACATTCCTACCAGCTGACATCGCTACGACGCGAGCTGATGGTGTATCCCGAGACCATGGTATGACTCTTTTTTTGTATATATGTTTTTTGTCTTTTAATTTATTTACGAATGTAGAAACTAACATGATGCATGTATGGTAATGCAGGTGGTGTGGAGGCCCTACCTGGGCATGGTTGACGTCGACCAACCTTGGGTCAAGGCCGGTCGAGCTCGTTTTGGGTGGGACCTTTGGGTCTATTGCCTTAACGAGATCGAGCCGCTTCGACTTAGGCTAGCGATGAGGACCCTGGGGTTGGCCCAGGAGTGGCTAGAGGTGGACGCGCCGAGCCGCATTGGGCGGAAGACCCGACAAAAGTGAAGAGCATTGACTGCGGATGCACTTCCCTGCACAGTTCCAGGACTGGCAGCAGGTTGGCGTTCCTGAGGTGTCCCACGTGCAGGACAACATAGACAACCTGCGATGCTACCGGGAGACCCACGCGGCTCGGCTGCACCTCGGGGGACCATTGGGGGTAAGTATGAAATGAGCATTTATTTTTTTTTATTTTGTAAGGTGTGCATATGAATATGGCACTAACCTACATGCTTATGAATGCAAGATGCCCATTATGCCATCATCGTCGACCTCCGGGTTCAGTTGGCAGACGCCAGACAGGAGCTGACCGTCACCCGACAGGAGCTGGACATTTTGGTAAGTTTATGCAATGCAATTTTTTTGTTTTTTGACCTGTATTCCCGATGTTCAGTCACTAATTATCGGTGTTCCTTTGTTTCAGCGGGCCCAGTAGGTGGTGGCAATAAGGATGGCCGGCAGAGCCTCTTCCAGTTCCCAGGCTCCTCCTCCAGAGGTCACTTCCCTTCAAGAGCGGCTTGCAAGCGTAGTGGCTCGTGCTGAGGAGGCCGAGCGCGAGCTCGCGGCTTGGGTGAGTACTTGCTCGGCTCGGTTGTTGATTATACACCACTCTTTTACTGACTTTGTGAAATGGTTGGCTCTGGCAGGTGGTGGAGATTCAGGATGCGCTAGCTCACGTGGCTCAGGCCAAGGAGGAGCGTAACGCCCGTGCGGCCACCGTGGCAGAGATGGAGACGGAGTTACAGCGTCGCGACACTGAGGAGCTGCCGCTAGATGTGGTGGAGCCAAGGGTCACTCTCCAGGTGGTGAGGAGAGAGGCAGAGAGAGAGAGGGATGAGAGAGAGAGAGGAGAGGAGAGCAGAGAGGCAGAGGGAGTGGGACTAGAGAAGGGTCCTAGAGACCCATATGACAGAGCAGAGGAGGGTTCTAGAGGCCTAAGTGATGGAGCAGAGAAGGGTTCTAGAGGCCCAGGTGATGGAACTCCGGACCAGCCTTGGGATTGCGGAGCAGAGGCTGAAGGACAGTGAGGAGCACTACCAGAGGGGACGAGAGCGCGCGGCACGCCTTCATCAGTCCGGTTCCTTCTCTGTTGGCAGCCTTCTAGTCTCCTCAGCAGAGGAGCGCCGGATTGCCGAGGCTGAGCGGGCACTACGAGGTGAGGCTAGCACCACCTCACCGAGCTCTCGGAGGTCTCCTAGAGATCCCCGCCTTAGGAGGGAGGTGAGAGATGATCAGGAGGGTGGTGGCGAGAGTTAGAGAGTTACTTGTACACCTACCCCCTCACTTATGATGTACCTGACAGTTTATATATAAAATGAATGATATGATTTATTTTCCTGTCACTTGTTTGTCCTTTGTGCGTTCCTTCTCTTCTACGCCTCTTCTCTTTCAAGCCCTTCCCACGTGACATGTTCAACAAAACCTCACCTCGGAATGGGGAATCATGTCTCTCCGTGTCCGTTCCTTTCGGGAGAGTCTATCACCAAATTTAATGACGCCGACCTCTAGTCCTCTTTTGTACTCAAAATTATTTGCAAGATGACGATGAGCACTGGGAATCTTTTGACCGCATAGGGAACAAGCCAACAAGTCACGCCACCGAATCATTCACTCCATAGAAGTGACGAAGTGACACATGAGAGTGAAAGGAGGGTGCTCCATCACGTGGGCCACTGCTAAAGATAACAGTGACAGCTCTGGATCGAACCTTCCCTCATCGTATAAATACCTCCCCTTCTGCTCCACTTGAAGACCCAGAGTAGTAGAAGTCGATTTGAAGAGTGAAAGTTTCTAAGAACGGGAAGGAGTGAGGGTTTCTCAATCTTCAAGATTGAGGATGAATCTTCCCACTCCTTGAAGAGAAGCAGATCCAATTGTAGTTCTAGGAGGCTCTCCGATATTGAAGGGCACCTTAGTAAGAGGACCCAATCGCAGCTTGTAAACGAATCCTTCCATTCTCCCCTTCATCCTTTCTTTCTTTCACCCCCTTTTTTTTCTCTCTTTTTTTTGTTTGACAATGCACCCCTTTCTTTTTCTTGTGTATGCACAGATTATGATGAGGTCACACATTTCATGGGAATTGGTGGTGGCCGCATATCGGGGTCTTCTAGACTTCCAGAAAGCTCGGGTAGACGTGATGGGGTTCGGCGCCTTCCTACAGATTGAACCAATTAAGTTGGACCTCGCCCTCATCCAAGCATTGCGCGAAAGATGGGACCCAACGAGTCGGGCCTTCCTGATGTCCTGGGGGCATATGGTGCCCAATTTGTAGGATGTGGTCCGAATCATGGGCCTCAAAGTGGATCGCGAGGCGGTGACCGGGGACACCTACCCTGATTATCGAGAGGGGGCTCAGAGGTTTTTGGGGTTGGACTTAGATGATCAAAAGAATAGGTCAGTAGCCAGGGCATCTATCATGGAGGTAGTGGGGCTTACTGACACTCGTCCACATGATAACGAGTCCTTGGAAGAATTCATAGGGAGAACTGAAAGAGGGTCTCACGTTGTGTACTGTGGGATGCCATCAACTGGGAGAGGTCGAATATGGACTTGAGGAGGTTCCTCCTCTTCCTACTAGGGAGGTTGCTATTGGGTTCAAAGGGAGAAACGTCCATTGTCGCTTCCTAGAGCTCCTAGTAGACCTAGAGAGAATAGGGCAGTATGCCTAGGGGGCTGCCGTGTTGGCGCATTTGTTTGTAGGTCTGTCCCAAGGGACAGATCTAGAGGTGACCGTGAGTGACTTTACACCATTTATCAAGGTAGTTTTTTTTTAAATGCAACTACTCTATTTCATTGTTGGCCCGATTAGGAATGCAAGCAAGAGGGGGGTGAATTGATTGCAACCCCTTTTTTCAAAACTAAGTGCAGTGATGTTTAGGTGAGATTATAAACCACTCTAATCGTAGAACAATAATAATCAACAGAGTGAATATCAAGCAAGCTCTCACACCTCTCCAACACAATATGTTAAACCACTCGGATAAATTGAAAGATGCAGATAGATTATATAAATCCCTCAACTCACTGCATCACACTCGGAAACGAGAACAGAGAATATGGAATGACAATTGCATAGATAGCAAACCACATCGCAAGAGTATTTTAGGTGGTTCGGATGCACCCAAGTGCAGCTCTACGTCCACCCATCTCAACCCGATAGGATTCCACTAAAACCGCTGCACGACAGCAGCAAAACGTTCGCAACGATCACACATGGGCAGAACGGCCCAACACACATGCATGTTCTCGCACGACGAGAAGACACGCACACAGAGACAATGCTCTGAAACCATCTATGAAAGAAAAATATAGAGAAATACAAAGCCTAGTCCAGATTTCATATACTATGCTCAAATAGGGATGAGGAAATAAAAGAGCAAGAGATCCCCCTTCAGATCTTCAACAAATCTCAGAGATAGGATGGAAGGGTCCGCTGAAAGATTTATCTGCAGAGATGAAGAGTGTCGATGTCGTAAAACCGCCCAGCCTAGAATCTTCACCCAATGATTTACACGAGGGTGGTTCAGATGTGAGAAATCAGCTCGCTGAAGCTTCCTCCAGGTGGTCTTCTTCCTCCTCCAGCTATGTGGGTCGCCCTATCCTCCGTTCGTGCAAGGATGAAACAATGTTAGCCCAAAAGAGATGCCTCCGTCGATGGAGTTCGCAGGTTATAAATACCCAAGGAAAAGAGATGCCAAATGACATGATAGCCCATGGGAAAACCCTTCAAAACAACACCCAAACAAGTGGTGAAAACCTATGGGTAAGGGTGTAAAAGCCCAAGCATAATGGTATGGGATAATGGGGATTAGGATCCAGTTCACAAAACTCGAACCGGACGCTCTGCGTAAGTGTCAACTCTCAAAGTCGACACTTTTTGCAGGGCATTTTGGCAGCATATAAAAAAGTCCAAGTCACATGAGAAAGTGTCGAATCATAGAGTTGACACTTTTTTCCAAACGTACTGTCTGCAGCAAATAACAGGACACAGGGTGAAAGTGTCGACTCACAGAGTCGACACTTTTTCCTTGTGGTTCTATTTTCTGAAAACAATCGACCAAGGACATCAAGTGTCTGTTGACACTGAAAATATTTCTAATTTTTCTTGACCTTTATTTTGGAAGGTCATAAATGCTTGCCGAGTGCCCCTACACCCCCAAAATGGGAAGCTGAAGGCTCAATCCGTGGAAAACCCGAGTGATCCGATCAAGACATGCGGAATGCCGAAGTGGTCCATAAGTGGCCGAAAAATTATTCCATGGGGGTGAGAACATCTAGAGTGGTTGCCCAGTCAATGAAGATGCTTCCTACAGGTGTAAAGCAGGCCTGGGGGTATGATTTGAAGTGCCGAAGGTGATATCAGTGAAAAACCCAAGAAATCCGCTCAGTACATGCGAAATGTCGAAACGGTCCGTAAGTGGCCAAAAAGTCATCCGATCAGGGCAAAAATGCTTCGAGGGTTGGCCCTCCTAATGAAGACACCCCACGTGTCCACAGCGTGGAGTTGGCGGCACGAATCAATGTGCCGAACGCCAAATCAGGAGAAAACCCGGGTTACCTGATTCGGGTACGCATGGCATCGGAAAAGGTCCGTAAGTGGTCGAAAGGACACCCAGTCAGAACAAAAATACTTCCAGGGATAGTCCACTCAATGAGGATATCCCACATATTTGTGAAGTTGTGGTCACACAAACCACTGTGCCGATGGCTGAATCAGAGGAAAACTTGAGAAAACCGGCACAGATTCGACACGTGCCGGAAACCACCGGGAACTACAAGTCGGGGCCAGAAAATGATGAAATCTATACTCTGAGGCCATTGCATCAAACCCAAGGTTGTACCAGACGTCAGGCTTCCATTTGGGCCAATTCTGATGCGAAATGATAAAAACTGCGAAAATGCCATGGGGATAAGTTAGTGGCACACTTTATTTGAATAAAAAAAATGATGAATAGTGAAGGCAAAAAAAGGTGATGATTCGGTGGGACATCTTTTCATTTTAAGAAGGCTGAATCGGTGGAGCACGTTATATATATATAAAAAGTAAAACAAGGCCCCTTGGTTATTGAATCGGTGGCACATTTGTTGTGCCATTGATTCGGCGGCGTCCTTGGCGATGGCGGGAGATGAGTTGGTGGCGGGCCATCGATCCCATCCCGCCACCGATGCTCTGTTCTCCCATCTATAAATTGGGCATCGTCCCTCAACGGAGAAAGGAGGAGGCGAAGACACCCGAAGAGAGCCCCACAGAGAGCAAGCAGAAAGAGAGCACCGGAGCAGTGAGAGATAAAGAGAGTCGAGGGAGCAGAGTGGAAGACGGAGGTGGGTCTTGAAGCCCCCTAAGAGGGGGGCTAATATCGCCCTGTGTTCTTCTTATTTTTCTATTCCAATTTTCTTTTTCTTTCGTGGATATCCCTATGTACTCTCTGCAACTGGGTGAATGAAATAATAAAATTGAGTCCCACTCGTCTGCTATTTTTTCTATCTGTGTGTTTGTTCTCTAAGTGTGTTGCTAATTACTATAGCTCATTTCACATTTCTTATTCTTCATTTCTGTCCCGATCGTGAGGGCCCCCCGGGGGCTACAGTCGTTTTATCATCCCGTGATCGATTGGGAACTATAGCCTCTGGCTTGAAGATATGCTGTTAGAATGGCCAATCGCCATGCCCAAGGAGCGATAATGAAACCCCCCACCCCGGGATCTGTCGATTCCCACCGTGTGTTTCTAATGCGTGCATAGTATTTGTGAAATGGTCAAGTGGTGAGGGTGTGTCTGTGAGTGTAGGTTTTACGTTGATCGCCAAACCGATGAATGTTCTGATTTTTGTGAGATGGCCGAACGCCCTTTCACCCACCTCGATGGGTTGTAGGGGAGTTGGCGCACTGCAACATTCGTTCCAGTCACAGCTTTGTTTATTCCATGAAGGTCACCATGTACACTCCCTAGATGCTCGATAAATTGCCCCCGAGGGCCTTTACTCCCCTGAGCTTCCCCCTTTAATGTGTTTTCAAATACAGATGCTAGCCCATTTGCTTGGCCAGGATCGTCTGCTTCGGCCTCCGGAGGGGACCCAAAGGTTGTCGTGTGGACAGTTGGATTGTTTATGCTTGTTCACAGTTTTATCCGATCGCAATAATTGTTTCTCAATTGTGTCTGCGGATCCATCACCGGGTAGGGGAACAACCTCGATTATTGATTTCTATTCGGTCACTCTCTACTCACCATGGGTTCCAGGGGATCTGTCGCTCTGTCACATGTTCCCCTAGAAGCCCCTTGCACAAGGTGAGACATGAAATGCCATTCACTTGGCTACATTCTGACCCTTCGCAGCTTCTCCGGATCATGACGAATCCTTAGTAGGCCAGCCCTCAGGATTCAGTAAGTGTTGATCTCAGGTTCTGAGATAGGCCCATTGGGCTTCTCAGTTGCTTTATGGACTTACACCGGCTTCCCCCGTGTGTATGTCTCATTGCTCTCCGAACACTCCGGGTGTAGGTGAGATGCTGCCAAATTTTCACGGGGACCTATGGATTGAGCAACAAAACAAGATAATAATAATAATAATATAAAAATAATATATATATATAACAAACAAAAATATAATAAAAACAATATATATATATGTATAATAATAACAATAAACAAAACAAATAAAATAAACATAAATAAATAAACAACAAAATAAAAAAGGGGACTTGATTCGGTGCAGGGGGCACCGACTCACCACTCGGGGGGGAGGGGTGATTCAGTGCCAACGCCACCGATTCACCACCCACAAGGGAATGAGTCGGCGACACCCATCTTTATTCACCCACGTAAAAGTGTGATTCGGTGCCATATAAAACAAAGGTGATTTGGTGATGGGTATAATAATAAAAAAAGAGAACAAAGGTGATTCGGTGGGGGTGCCACTGAATGGCACCATCCTCCTTTCCCCCCTTCACATATAAAAAAAAAACACAATAAACATCCACGTTCTCCCCATCCCTCCTTAATATCTCCACACATTAAAAAAAATAACAAAACCAACCCAAACCTGCACAGACCTCCCCATTGTGCACCGACCTTCAACC
>JAHNEJ010001175.1:0-106137 GCA_022559845.1 Amorphophallus konjac
AAAAAGAAAAAGAAAAACCATAAAAAAGATAATAATTAAGTGGATAAGGGTCTGAAACATCCATGCCAGATTTTATTCATCAGAAAAACAGAGTGAACTACATCAGGGGTTTAGGCGCTTTAGGCCTTAACTTCCCCAGTTCGGTTACATAAGCCCTCCACGGCTCGCATTCTTCCACCACGTGCGCTAACGCCTTTCCCGCAACACTTGCCTTCCAGGGTGCTTTAATGGCCTTCGCTTCCTTCGCGTCCGCTTCAGTACCCAACTCCCTCTTCTTCAAGGGAACGATGCCAGTCGGTGGCGGGAACGAATGGCGTGGGATGCCAATCTGCAGGCAACACCGATGCGCGTTGTAAAGAACAAACTCGGTCGCGCCGATCAGTTGAAGATCGACTTCGGGAGAAGGCCTCATGAGGAGATCAAGCGAAAGCAAACATGCCGGTGCGCAAGTGAAGAAGCCTTGTGTCACGGTGCGGAAGTGAGACCGCCAGTCTTCACGTTTCTTCAGCCACGGAACGCGGTTCACTACAGTACCACCAAAGCCTAACACATCGGCTATGTGGTGAAGCGGGCTTTGTTGG
Organism: Amorphophallus konjac; assembly: GCA_022559845.1. Lineage (NCBI taxonomy): Eukaryota > Viridiplantae > Streptophyta > Magnoliopsida > Alismatales > Araceae > Amorphophallus > Amorphophallus konjac. The sequence continues at coordinate 582 of JAHNEJ010001175.1, forward strand.
AAGAGCTTCGAAGCGGTTGGCATTCCCCCGCGGTGGTCGAATTTGAAAAGCAAATCCAGCCAGCAATTCAAGACAAGTGCACAACCAAATGGAGGCTTACCCAGGCTCGAGGCAGTAAGACCGCTGTAAAGATAAGCGAGGACGGCGGGTCCCACCCTCTTTCCACGCCAGATCCCGCAGATAGCACCCAGTTGGTCTTCCTCCACCATGTTGTCGGTATAAGGGAACAAGAGAGCACCCGCCAGACAGATAGTGAACCCCTTCATGATTCCCTCCAAATAGTCATCGTCTGGTGACCCTCTCAGGGCGTCCATGACCCACTCCGCGAGCTTTTGGAGATCGATCCCCTTCTGAGTACGGACCTTTCTAGCTGCGTCGGGCGGCATGAAGCTTCCAAGGACGCTTTCAGAAGTACCCCGTGTCAGCATCCGCATAGCCTTCACCTTCCCGTCACTCTTGAATTTCTTCAGACCAAGCAGAAGTTCCACCTCCTCGAGGAGGATGGTCACCTCGAAGGTCGGGAAGATAAAAGTGTGGGTCTGGGGATGCCAGACCTCCACTAGCGCGCCCATAGCCGCCCAGTCCATACGAATCTTCTCGTAATGCTTGGCGTGAATAAGGAGCCCCTGCAGATGCCACTTCGAGAGTATGGCCCTCATGCCAATGGAGATATTGGAAGTCAGCTTTGAAAGCCATGGCAGCTTGGAAAACTTCCTCGGGCCTGGGAAGAGTGGATATGGCTGGAAAGAAGAAGAAATGAAGGAAGTAAGAAGAAGGTTCACATGCAGAAATTTGAAAAGAGTCAGCCTACCATATGCGACATGATCGTCCCACTCAGATGACCCTCGAGGTCGGAAAGTCGCCTAATCTCGCTGCTAGGCTTGCTCCTCTTCATAACACGGGAAGACTCTCCTTCCATCCTGAAGATCTCTAGATTCTCCTCTCCTTCCTCTCCTGAGCTTCCAAAACCCACCTTGGTGCATTTGAATGAACTAGCCTAAGGGGAGTTCTTATAGGAAGGGAAGGGTGCTACAGGACAGAACATGTCACATCAGTGGTCATTGTCAAGATTTTGTCTGGATCTCCTTCGAACTGTGGTGCGATTCTGCTACCTTTTGATGTTGCTAACCTTTGCTGGCCTGTGCAAGTGTTACTAACGTCTTTGTCCTATCTCCTGTCCCACCTTTCATTGGTTGGTCCCACCATGTCATGCATCATAGTATATGATACCTACGCTACTAGAACATGTCAAGGACCTTGCGGCCTGAACGAATCTGGGATTTGAGTTCCCCTTCAACAAAAACGGTGATGATCCCGGAAGAGTTTTGGGTTGTACGGATAGGCCGTCAATTTGTGATAGAATGGGGACGACGGTTCCATTCAGTGAGTTGGTGCGCAGATAAACGGGCCCCAGCCCAGTATCAGCTCACCGGGTCGGTATCCTGACCCGTTCTTCACAAGTTGACAATATTATCCTTGGCTATTTTCTATTTTAGTTTGTTTTGAATTTTTCTTTAAACCCAGCATGCATTCATATAGGACTTTGATTTATTGCGGAAGATCATTCAAGCAATTCGATTGTGAAAGCCGTTGTGTTTCAAATCCTACAAATGTGAGATATTCCACTCTGAATGAAATACTGAGTTTCTTTGAGACAGCCCTACGCTGCTCTTCCAAAGGAGACCCTTGTTTGGACAGACCCTCAGATATTCCTTTACCTTTTTGACCCACCTTGGCCGCAGCACTTCCACATTGGCTGGTAACCGCTCCCCAAAGGTGAAACCTCCGGTTTATGACCCAGGTACTTCCACACCGAGAAGTTGGTCTTCTTTTGTTTCGTGCCTGAGTGCACATCTCACCCTCCCTTATTTGATCTCCGTCCAAGCAATCGTCAATATTTGAAAGACCTCCTTCAAGGTCGCCTCATTGAAACTTCAGGAAAGATTCCAAACAGTAACGTCACAAGCGTGTCTCATCACACCTTGGCATCAACTTATCAGTCCGCTCCCACTCCATTTCACTCCACTTCGATACCATTCCACTACGTATCGCTCCCTTGCAAAGCAGACGCCAAGGCGGGGCAGCTGTAGACACGTCATTCCTGACATCTCCTGAGAAAGTCTCATATTACTATACAACGTCCCGCGACGGCTTACGCGTTTTGAATCACTTGAGTGCTTCCTTTTCTTGAGTCTTCTTCCGCCCTTTTCGGCATCCAGAATCGTCTCGTCACGGCATTCGGATGGCATCAACACCAGTCGAACGCATCAGGAGGTTCCGGAACCAAGAAGGATATCTGCCGGGCGGCCACCGACGCCCGATCCAAGGACTCGGGTGGGTCTTAATGAGGGCGTCCAGGCCCCTGGACGCCCCCATGATTTTAATTTGTTTTATTCTTTTCTAAGGGCCCCAACACCAAATATAAAAATATAAAAAATATATATATTAATGGAGGCGTCCAGATCCCTGGACGCCTCCATAAAAACAAAAATAAAAAATAAGTGTAAAATGCCAGTTGGCATAAAAAACAAAAAAAATAAATAAAATTATATATATATTAATGGAGGCGTCCAGGTCCCTGGACGCCTCCAGAAAGACAAATAAAAAAATAATAATGCCAGCCTTGGCATAAAAGACAAAAGAAAAATATAAAAATAATAAACTTTTGGAGGCGTCCACGCCCCTGGACGCCTCCATGAACTCACTCACGGGCGCCGGCCACCGAACGACGGTTTGTCGTGTGTGAAAAAAAAAGCCAAATTTAGAGACGTCTAGCTGACTGGACGCGCCCATTTTTGAATCACGAGGCGCCGCTCACAAAATCACGCGTTGTGCCAAACCGCGTGCGGCCGTCGTCGGTTTTCGGTGGACCTGCTTGAAGCGTCCGGGACCCTGGACGCCTCCACAAAAGTATTCCAAAAAAATCAATAAAAATAGAATAAAATATTATTTCGGCCCTGATGGAGGTGTCCAGGGTCCTGGACGCCTCCACCTTCCGGAACTCTATAAATAGAGGCCCACCCCCTCAGTTCTAGGGGAGCTAAGCAGTGATCCGATAGGCTGCCGGAGCCCAGAGGCTACGGAGTCATTTTTCTAACCCGTGGGTTCTTTTGTAGGTGGAGGTTCTGCCGGCTTCTCGGGTGATTACGCTCGCGAGAGGGAGGTCGTCTTCATCCACCGCGCTTCTACGTCGTCCCCACGCTGCCGGAGCTCCGCCGAATTTTGCCACCGGCACATCCAATAAGCCAACTCTTTCCTTTTCTTCGTAGTTCTTTTGCATTCATCATCTCGCATCCATCATCTCATTTTCCTCCTACTCGAGTCCGAGAGGGGTTTAAAAGATAACACCAACCAGGTGTGTGTCTTCCCGTTATTTCGTCATTTTTATTGCAAGGATATGAATACTACACATTCATCTTTCTAATCCACTTGTTATTTGTTTGTCGTTGTTTTGCAAGGGTAACCGAGGAAAGCCCTCTCCGTCGGCCGGCCGGAAGGAGAGGAAGAAGCAACCCGCCATCTCCCGCTCTTGAGGTAGGCACGATCACCTTCTTATTTTGGGGTCTTTTGGCCCCTGGCGATCACACCTTGTCATCGAGGCCGCGGCGAGTCACTTCCCCAATGGCCGTTTAAATTTCTGTTTCCTATATTCTCTTTATATTTTGTTATATTCTGCTTATATCATCGAGGCCGCGGCGAGTCACTTCCCCAATGGCCGTTTAAATTTCTATTCCTATAATCTCTTTATGTTTTGTTATATTCTGCTTATATCATCGAGGCCGCGGCGAGTCACATCCCCAATGGCCGTTTAAATTTCCGTTCTTATATTCTCTTTATATTCTGTTATATTCTGCTCTTATCATCGAGGCCGCGGCGAGTCACTTCCCCAATGGCCGTTTAAATTCCCGCTCTTTGTATCCTCTTCATATTCTGTCATCTTATTATCTGCTCATATTCTCGAGGCCGCGGCGAGTCACTTCCCCAATGGTCGTTTCAATTCTTGTTATTTAATTTTTGCACCGTTCCCGTCCCCCCGAGGCCGCGGCGAGTCACTTCCCGCTATGGCCGTTTAACCCCCATATTTTGCTATATCACGCTTGTCCCGCTCGCCCCGCCGGAGCAATCTCCCGTGGTGGCCCCTTCTCTCTTTCCTCTCATTTCTGTGTTGCAGCAAACAAAACAAACAAAAAAGAAGGAGCCCGCGCGCTCTCCGCTTCTTCCTCTTCCCCGCACCATCGAACTCCGAACCGCGTGACGTCGCTCACAACTAGATTTGCCACATCATTTCTTACATTAGAGAGGTTGAATGATGATGCAATAAAAAGGGCTCTTCGGAGACTATTTAGTTCTGAAGCTTGGTATAAGAGTATTTGGTCATCAACAAATGCAGGGAAGAATGCCTCAAGTATTATCTTTCAGGTGAGATTTTGGCATGGTGTTGAAGATGTTTTGAGAGCCTCTCAACCAATTTTGCAAGTGTTAAGATTGGTTGATGGAGATGAAAAACCTGTAATGCCTTATATATACGCTGCCATGGAGTATGCAAAAGAGCAAATTGTTCAAAATTTTGGCTCCAAGGTAAATTTACTGCGCTTTAATTTGCTTATTTAAAAAATTTACCTTGCTTTAAAACTCCATCATCCATATATATGCAGGAAGTAAAATTTCAGCCAATCCTGAAGATAGTTAATAAAAGATGGCAAGATCAAATGCACCGTCCTTTACATTTGGCGTGATTTTTCTTAAATCCCAGCTTATATTTCAAAGCTAGAGAGAAATTTGTTAGTTCATGTGAGAAGTTTGAGAGTTATTTTTTTACATGTCTTGAAAGAATGATGTCAGATTTGGACCTTCAAGATAAGATAGGTGATCAAGTTACAATGTATTTGAATGAAAGAGTGATGTTCGAAAGAGAACTAGCCGTAAGAGCTCGCGACAGGAGAATGCCAAATAAGTGTATCTTTTTTATAATTTTTAAATTTTACGTGGTATTTTTTCAAATAACAATATTTTGACATGTTATTTTTTTTATAGTTGAGTGGTGGGTAACATATGGTGGAGAAACTTCCGAATTGAAGAATATTGCAATAAGAATTTTGGGACTTTGTTGTAGTGCTTCTGCGTGTGACAAGAATTGGAGTACATTTGAATTTGTAAGTTTCACAAACTCATCTAATTTCAAAATTTTCTTTTACATTGATTAATATTATTCTTATTTAACATTATCCACTTGTATTCTTTACATGTAGATTCACACCAAGAAGAGGAACCGCTTGGAACATAAAAGATTGAATGATCTTGTATATGTTAAATATAATCGTCATCTTCAAGAGAGATTCAAAGAGAGGAAAAATCATCCAGAAAAATATGATCCCATTTGTCTACCAGATTTAGATTAGGGGAGTGAGTGGATGACTCAAAAGTCAAAGAATTTAGTTCATGATGATGAAGATCTTACTTGGGCAGATGTTGAGCTTGCTATGGAAACATCATATGAAAGACCAACAAGAAGTAGAGCACAACCAAGAGATTATGATGATCCGTCGGATGATGGAGAATTGCTAGAAGAAGAATCTGAAGAGGATGATGATGATGCTCCATGGGAGTATAGTGAAGAAGGTCAAGCTCACGCTGCTCACCAAGAAGATGATGAGAATGACAATCATGATGAGGTCATTCCAGCAGAAGTGCCATTTGGTTTTAGGATTTAGTCTTTCATGTAATGTTAAGACGCTTAGACATGAACATTTCTTAGTAGTTAACTAGTTATCTTATATCATACTTGTTAAGTGTCACTATTTGATTCTTTTTTAATGATGTGATTTGTTATTTCATATTTGTTAATAATTTATTATGTTTGGTAAGATTTGTTTTCCATATTATGTTTAATATCTTTCAGGATGAAGCTAATAAAAAGATGAAGCTAAAAAAATGTATCCCACAGGTTAGTGTGTTTAACCCTTTGGTCTTTATTTTCTGTAATTTTCTTGATGTTATTATGTTCTTTTTGTAATTTTATGAATTATTTTTAGATTTTTATGTATTTTTTGATGCAATTTAATTTTTTATAATTGGCATGCAATTTAATTTCTGCAATTTCTTAGTGCTTCTAAATTTTTTATATTTTTTCTATAATATTTTCATATATTTTTTGTTATTTTATATATTACGACATATATATTTTAGATTTTTTAATCAGTGGCCAAAGTGTCGCCTAGGCGACGCCTAAGCGGACACCTTGTCGCCTAAGTGCTTAGAGATCCCGTGAGCGCCTTGGTTCGCCTTGTCGCCTTGACAACTATGGGGATAAGTAACTTCTGAGGGTCTCAAAGGGTCATCGTACATTGTAATTATAGAATTATGGATTGTCAACTTTCCAAAAGAAAAAAACACCTGACTTATCCTGACAATGCTATTAAACAACTGAAGCCCAGCAAGATGACAGTCATAATTGAACTTCACTGTTGAAAAACAAGAATCAGCTGCAAGAGACTTTACACATTACCCTACAGGCAACAACATAGTCTATCCCTGGCATTGGTTCTCCTCACAAAATCATTGTGTCCAATCAAAGGTCAAACTTCAGTGATGAAATGACAAAGATAATAGCTGCTATATATCTCAAATGAACATCGGTCCCACAATGTTTAAAATTATGTCAGGAAACATGTTTGTATGATCTCAGGTCATCCACTTGACTTGGAAGCACAGTTCTAACATGATACCAAAGTAGTTGCCTTTGTACATCCATGTACTCAATGCTGTGTTAATATCCACATGTCACTTTAGAAATGTGAATTGAGATTACTCACAAACAAGTTGAAATTACGTTAGCAAAAACAACGTGCATAGGTTCTTAGCTTCTTCATGGATAATCTTAAAGATTTGAGTTTAGAGCCATACGACACACAGTTAAGGCAGTAAATAGTAACATTCCACTAGTTGCACAACATGGTAGGATATTGGCTCCCATGACAAATTTCCCCAAGACACAGCTATTGCGAGATGCGGGAACGCTGCATCAGCACACGACTTCTCGAGAATGAATTCCTGGTCTGGCCAAAATCTGATTTGCAAAATTGTTTTCAGATGGAAGAGAAGTTGGCTTCAAGAAATGGGTTAATCTTCACAAATAGTTACGACCCACCATCGTCAACGAAGTGTGGGTGCCCCTCCCCTCTCACACCCACGGCAAAACATGAAGCCATCTCATTTAGTCTCCCTGCCCATGAGAATTAATGCCACCAAACGATTAAAAGATACAATTTTTCGCATCCTGCTCGGTAGGGGCCTCAAAGAAGTGGCTCCCAAGCCGAACAGAATAAGAACAAATTCCGGCGAAAAGATAGAAACCCAAGAAGGATAAACTCCCGTCAATCCTGAGGAAGTGTTCGCAGAACAAAACGGACGCCGCCCCACAGATAAAGCGCTCAGCTTTGCCAGCAGCTCTTCTCCAAAGAAGACATGAGATGCGGAAAAACGAACGATGAGGACAACAGAGATCGCTTACCATTGTTTAGTGTGGGGAGAGGGGAATGGGGACTCGCCGGCGGCGGAGGCGCAGAGGAGACTTGCCAGTGGAGAGATGGGGGATCGGAATGCTTCACTGTCGAAACCGGATTTCCGGGCTTGCCGCACCACCACCTTCTCCAATTGTTTATATACATAAATACCTTTATCTTTTATTAATTCTCAATAACTTGGTAAGAATATGCATATACAAAAAAGATTTGTTAAAAATAAAATAAAATAAGATAGATGATCATTTCCCTTTCTCTCTGATATTAAGAGATTTTTTGCTAGTATGTTACTTATACATAGTTTTCTTACAAGTTCACTTCCCATGTATCTCTAGTTTTCAACTATTTTAACTTGTTTTATTTCACCTTTAATCTGGCATGACCCTTTATCCATTTGTGGACTTAAACAATATTTGATAATACTATTATCTTTAGATTTTAAGGATAATGAATAGGTTATGAGAAAATTGGAACATGGGTAAATGTTATTCACCAACATTTTTTTATCATCATTACTCTTTTCTCAGACATTAAAAGATTTTTTGCTAGTATGTAAATGACACACAATTCTCCTACAAATACACCTCACAGGTATCTTGAGTTTTTCACAATTCATTTCTTTTAGATTGTGAGAGACTATTGATTTTTGCACTTCAATTTTTTTTAAAAAAATGTTCCAAAATATCACATTGGACTTTATCATATGGCAATTGTAACTGTGAGATATATCATCTGAGTAATAATTGCTACACAAAAGAGTGTGTAATAGGATTTCAGTGGCCCTACATCCCAAACTTCCTATTGGGTCATGTGGTGTGATGCAAACAATAGGCAAAACATGGCAATAGATCCTTGTGTTCTATCACAAATCCAACCCCATTTGTTGGTCTAAAAATAAATGATTGGGTTAACAAATAAATCGATAGAATTGAGAAATATTACATCAAACTGAAATGTAACATGTGTTTTTATAATTGAAACTTGCATTTTTCAATCTAAACTGCCTATATTTTTTCAGTCCAACCTCTATTCTTCAATCTTATTATCTATTTTTCAATTCTACTCTCTACTTGTCAACTAAATCCTCAATTTTTTAGACCAACAATAAGTAAGTTTGAGTTTTCAAAGATCACATCGATCAATCCCCCAGGGTTCTGTCCATTGTTACATTCACATAGCCCAATGGGAGGCCAAGTTGCAAGCCACCTAATATCAAGTATTACTCTATATCATTTAGCATTGTAGTCATATATTTTGATACCGTATTAGATTTTTTAAACTACCCAAGTTAAAGTTCTAACTCAACAATTACGGATGAGACGAATGATATTATTTAAAGAAGAATAGTATAGTGCCATATTGTGATGTGAGATGAAAGCGATGGATCCGTTGTGGGCTGTATTGAGCCTCTTCTGGATGCTAGTGAGTATACTATTGGGCCGGGCTGAGACAGTTGTCCCATACGAGAGGAGCCATGGGATCACCATTGTCGTGGGTATTAGGTGTGGTAATTATCTGTTTAAAAGTCATGAATCGAATTTGAATTCATATTCGTTTGATCACATAATTATCTGAATAAAATATATGATAGATAATTTAATCGAATATGAATTCAGATATTAAGATATCCGTGGTAGATATTATCCGACCGAATATGAACTCTTAAATGAATATTTAAAGATACACATTTCTATATATAATTAGTTCAAATCTTAATATGTTATTTGCTCTTTCTTTTTTACTTCTTTTTTTATCTCAAAATATAATTTATAAATAGAAATTCTACTTACACTCATTTGATAAGTCATTTCCTATTTTTAGGATGAAGTCTAATTTTTTGATAATCTCTCAAAATAAAAATAAATTTCACGTTTTATTGAGAAAATAATTTACGATACTCCTGCATCACTTGCACGACTCATCTTTAAGTATGATCGGTAATTATTCGTTTAAAATTTGAATCGAATTCAAATTTGTATTAATCGATTAATTATTTGAATAAAATATCTGATGAATAATTTAATCAAATATTAAATAATTTAATTATTAATCGAATATAAATTTAGATATCGAACTATCTGCTCCATATTTCACCCATTTATACGTACTTGAATGGGAGATGCTGAGTGAGGGGGAAGCTGATCCCACTGATGGTGAAGAGAGAGAAGGGGAAGGAAGGTGTGAGGTGACGGGATCTTACATCACCGTATGTCCGCAACAAGAGTTGGGGGAGGGAGGAAGAAGATGGGGGGACAGTGGAGCCTGCGTCTTCATCCCTTGTGGTGCCGTAGATTTCCTAACCCATAATGTGTAATTACGTTAACATGCATCTGTGGTTATGAATCTTGTGATAATCAATCTACCATTCATGCCTTCAAATTCGCGCAGAGGGGAAGAGAGAGAGAGAGAGAGAGAGAGAGAGAGAGAACCCCTGGAGCTGTGGTCCAAGGTTCTCTCGGTGTCTCAGACCAGCATCCCCCGGCGAAACCGCCCAATTCCTCCCAGGGTACTCTCTCCTGCAAGCCCAGCCACCGGCCAGCTCACGCGATTCCTGCTCGTCCGGCGAACCCTTCTCAGTGAACGTCCTCCGTGGTAGAACCGTGTCTGCGACTTCTTTTTGTCGACAGGTTTGCTCTCTCTCTCTCTCTCTCCCCCCACCCCCCCCCAAAAAAAAAAAAAAAAAAAAAAAACCTTTCTTGCAGTACACACTCACACTGCATTGCCTAACACTTCTCCTCCTCTTCTTTCCTGCGGCCGCTAATGTAGCAGAAGTCTTGTCACCTCCAACACCACGCCTTTCTCACTTCTTAAAAATGACATATTTTCTTATTTTTTGTTTTGTTGTTCCCGCATTGTTAAATTTTTTTTGCTGCATTTGGTCAGGAGAGGAGCTTGGGCAAGCGTAATCTTTGTCTCCCACTCTTTTAAGGGGTTCTTGGCATTGCGTTCTCTCTCGACACTGTCAGACATATAACTAGAAATTCTTTCCGCCCTAAAGGCATTTCAAGAAGTAACTTGCAATATTGATTTCTTTTATATTGTGATTTTGTGGGTATGACTCACTTTCTTTGGCCGTGCAACAGGTTTGCGAAGATGGTACTTATCATTGTGACGTTACTTCTAGGTTTATTGCTGGCAACTCTATTCTTTGCTTCAAGATCACACAAGAAAGGTGATAGTAATGGTTTTTTTTTACATACCATTCCAGCATATTTGTTCACCGATTGTTAAAACCTTATTATGATTTGTGTAGGTAACACAAAAGAAGGTCAGCCAGTTTCCACGAGAAAGGTACACCAGTAGAACTTTTAAAGCAACTTAGCCCGATATGAATTTCCCTTGATTATTGCAGATAAGACCGTTATATTGTCACCGCTGACTTGGTTGCCTACTTGCCTTTGAACATTTCTGTGTCGCATATGTTGTACACTTGTGCTGCAGTGTTTCTAAACCACGATCAGTATACTTCTGAAAAGCATGATCAACAACGTGTTTAAAATGATAAAACCTGTTGCTTTCAGTTCTTACTCAACTATCTTGCCTCCACTTAGCATTGGGCAAGAATGGGTTCATTTAATAAATCAAGTTGGAAAATTTTTAAAATTGTACAAGTTTTTGATTATAATGAGTTTGAATTGCATGATGTTTATTTGCTTTTCTTTTGCTCATTTTTCTTCATGGTATTGGATTGTTTATCAAACTGACTTCTTCTCCATTGAAATTTGAATATAAACCTTTTATATTGTAATGTGTCAAATACCTTGTTTTAGATAAGTGTTAATGAAGATCATAACTGCATGTCTTTGGAAATCCACCGAGTATATGTAACTGCTTCTCCTCTGAATTGAATATCTATGATTTTGTGAACTTCAAGTTTTCTTTTTTTTATTTACTGAAGGAAACCGAATTCACCTGTTATATTACAAGGTAGTTTCGTTGCCTTTTTTTGTCACAAAAAACTATGGATCAGCTACCTTTATTTTACAACCAAAGAATAAAGAAATTCACGTGCAAGGTATTCTTTTATGTGGGACTACTAACTCGTGATTGATCATCCAATGAGGCCAGATGTGGGATGTTGAAGGGATGTTAGACTGTAGTGCTTTTTGAATAAGGCAACTCATGGCAGGAAGACAAAACAAGGTTCTAATAGATATGTACGGCGGTGCTATTACTAGTGTTCGAACTATTGCTGGGGAGACTAGTGAATTTCCCGTTTCTATAGGTTTGCATCAAGGTTCTGTACTAAGTCCGTATCTCTTTGTCTTAGTTATGGATGAAGTAACTAAACAATTGCATGAGGATATCCCTTGGTGTATGCTATTTGCAGACGATATTGTTTTAATTGATGAGAGTATTGATGCTCTAAATGCTAAGTTAGAGCGTTGGAGACTTGCCTTGGAGTCTAAAGGTTTTAAAATTAGTAGGAGTAAGTCAGAGTTTATGGACTGTAATTTTAGTAATGGGAGAGTGGTTCAGGAAGACATGGTTCTAATTGATGGACATAACATTCTGAAGAGTAGTACCTTTCGATATTTAGGGTCTATCATACAAGAGAATGGGGAGATTTATGATGACGTTACGCATAGGATTAAGGCAGGCTGGTTAAGATGGAGAAGTGCATCATGTGTCCTTTGTGATCGTCGTATGCCTGTGAAACTCAAAGGGAGGTTTTATAGAACGGCTGTGAGACCTGCTTTGTTATATGGTACCGAGTGTTGGGCAGTACGAAAGGAACACATCCACAAAATGTGTGTAGCAGAGATGAGGATATTGAGATGGATGTGTGGCAAGACTAAGAAAGACAAGATTAGAAATGAGCGCATCCGTAAGGACTTAGGGATAGCTCCAATTGATAGCAAAATGAGAGAAAATAGACTCAGGTGGTTTGGACATGTGTTTCGTCGCCCTAACTCAGCGTCGGTTAAAAGATGTGACCAAATCTTAGTGGATGCTAGTAAAAGAGCTCGAGGAAGACCTAAAATGAGATGGTGCGATGTTATTAGGAAGGACATTAGTTCCTTGAGTTTAAATATGAATATTGCACTTGATAGAAATCTTTGGCGGAACAGGATTCATGTAGCCGACCCCAATTAATTGGGATAAGGCTCTGATGATGATGATGATGATGATGATGGCAGGAAGACAAAAAATGGTGTGTTCAGCCATGATTAGTCAAAGATGCAGTGTCCAGTCAGACAAGGCTAGCTATCAAATGCTTTGTTCCCATAAGAGACAAGCCATTGGCTGATAGTGCTCTGTTTTGCACTTCAGAGAGCTGTGTTCAAGATAATCATATATTTGTAAATCAAAGTTTGCCTATTTTTCATTTTTGTCTAGACTTTTTCCAATGTCTATGGAAATCTTTAGGGGCTTAAATGTCTATCGAAATCTTTAGGGGCTTACTCGTTGCATGAGCTTAAATTGCACAACCAAACATATAATTAGTTGTTCACCTAACCTTATGGTACTCTGAGCATAGCCTCTCATATCTGAATTTTCTTCCCTAGATGTTTGGCACTTGGCAGCACCTTGTAGAAAGCAGATATTAGGTAGGCAGCCTTTGTTGGACCTAGCTGATCAAGTTGGCAGCATAAGGCTGAAGGTGATGGCAAGCAAGTAGAGATCTTATTTGCCTTAGTGGCTTAGAGAGGTAGGAACCATTTTCAGCCTTCTCTTTCATGGAAACACGATCTAACTTCCAAACATTACCCGATCTTGGGAAAGTTCTGGACCTCTGGTCTAGTATTTTGGAAGATGTTATTGCCTGAGCGTGGCATCTAGAGCCACAGAGCATCAGGAACTGGGCAAAGGGATATCATCTTGAAAATGGAAATAGTTGAGTCTTTTGACAAATCTTTCATAGCCAAGTAGCCAACCAAGAGCTGAAAAGATCCTATATCAAATTCCACTTAGCTTGATCTTGTTAAACTGAAATCAGAAACCAATTGCATCTGTTTTCAACTCTCAGTTTTTCCACCATATTCATGTCATAGCACTGCATTGCTCTTTTCCTCCTTTTTTTTCAGAATCTGAAATGTAAGTTTTTGTTGCTTCATGGGTGTTAATATTCTCTATACTTAGTGGACGAATTTTATCATATTAATGATGAGAATGATAGTTGGAAATCTGTCTTATTAACTACTCTTCGATCATATTTCTTTGCAATGCACTCAGGCACTCAGAACATATACAAAAGCTGAGGTCTCTCTACATAATTCCAGGAAAGATTGTTGGATCATTGTAAAAGATAAGGTTTTAATATTGATTTCATCTTCCTGTCAACATTTTCTTTCTTTTTTCTTCTTTCTTTTTTCACTTTGATTAATTGTTCAGATCTTGTTGGATGAAGAGACTGTAACACTCACCACATATTTGTAGGTATATGATGTCACCCCATATGTGGAGGAGCATCCAGGAGGTGATGCCATACTAAGGAATGCTGGAGGTGACTCGACTGAAGGTTTTTACGGGTTTGTGCTTGTTAGAGTTCTGATGAATATCTTCTTCTTCTCCACCTTCTCCTCTCTCTCTCTGTATATATATACGTATGTATACATACATATATACATATACATCTCTCTCTCTCTCTCTATATATATATAAATATATACATATAATATTGTTTAACACGCGAGGGATTAACGGATAAGATGAATTAAATAAGTGACGTTGAATATTCAAAGAAAGTAGTTATTTGGTGTCCATTGAGTGAACATTCGTGCACATTTGTTAGCTATTTAGATGGCGTGTGCAATGTTAATCTCACGAGTTAGGTTTATCATACGATTTCGGGTTTGGGTATTAGACTTTTCCCCATTAATCGTAATCAGTGTTTATTTGCATCGACGTAAAGTCTGAATACCTTTGTTTAACTGCCAAAGAAATCATTAACCTTTACAACACCAGTTGTGATATGGACGGCATGTTTGCGACTACAACAACAAACACTTTCAGAGGGATGAGGATCTTTATGTAATTTGGTCTAAGGGTAGGATAGACCTATAGAGATAGGAATGGCTTTATGACCTAAGTGGAAAATTAGGCACGGGCTAAGGGCTCATTCATAGTTTAGCACCATTCAATGAGTTTAATTGTAATTTGGGTATGAGTAGGGGTATATTTGCAGTTTTGTACCGATCGGAGGAACCCCTCCAGCTGCATGCACAACTGTAGGGAGCCCCCCTCCGGCTCTGCAAACACCGGAGGGAGCCCCCTCGGGCTGCAAGCTCCAAAGGAGGTCTCTCTAGTAACATGAGCATCGGAGGGAGCCCCCTCCGGTCGCGTGCTGGCGGAGGGAGCCCCCCTCCGGTCCTCTCAATCACACCAAAAAAAAAGGAAAATAAAGGAATTCTTACCTTCCTCTAGAGGTATGCCCACCTACAATCAATGCACCAAGATCGACCGGAGGGAGGTCCCTCCTCTTCCCACTCCAAACTCCTATAAAAGGAGGCCGGCCAAGGAAGGAAAGGAGGGGGGAGCGGCAAACACTTAGAGAAGAAGAGTTTGAAGAGCTTGAAGCCTTTGAGTTTTCTTGAAGCCTTTGAAGCCCTGCGCAGACTCGCTGGGGGCTGCTCTGTCCAAGACTTGAAACTTTTCCTAAGTTTAACAATTTGTGTAAAAGCCTTCATAAGGGTATGTTTACAAAAATACCCTACATGAGTGAAATTTCTTGTATTTATTATGGAATGATCTAAAAATCATGTAATACCCAGAAACCCTAAGTTCTGGGATTTTTGATGTTAAATTATGGGAAAAACCTGAAGAAGTTCAAAAATTACATTCACACCCTGAAGTCTTTTCAGATTGTATAAATACCCATGTAATTCAGGAAAAGTCCTGAAAATTCTGAAATTGAAGGAAAAATGTTCATGTTTGCAGAAATGTCTCCCAAATTTGGGAAAAGTCCTTAAATAAAAATGCACTTTTACCCCAGACCTTTGCAAAATTGAGTAAGTGCCCAGGAAAGTACAGGAAAATCCAGAAAACTTACAAAATTGCACAAGAATGTCCTGATTGTGCTGAAATCTTGATCTTACCCTCATGCAAGGGAAAATTATGAATAAACCTTAGTTTAGAAAAAATGCAAAGAAATCCTAGCTTAAGGAAAAATTACAAATATGCCCCTACCTTGGGGCATGGAAGTCTCTCTCAGACTATATCCCTGATATCACAAGGAGATTGTAAGGTTAAAAGAGATCTTTGACGGTTAATCAAAGGTGTTTGGATTTGTACCGATGTACATTAACACCGATTACGGTCAGTGGGGAGAAGTCCAGTACACGAATCCTAAATCGTTTGATAAACTAAACTCGAGGAATTAATAATATGCATGCTAATTAATTAGCTAAAATATATGCATATTTATCCAACAAATGGACGTTTCAAAATTAATTTTCCGTGTGTGTAAACAGTAGCTTAACAAATTCCCTCAAGCTTTCCGAATTCCACAAATGTTTAGTTAAGGACAGAGTATAATTGTTTAGCAATCTCGTGCGGACCCTCAAAATAGAAGCCAGCAGATCAGTAGGTATTAAAGAAATCACCGCTTGATTTGGGGCAACTCAACTCACAACAAAGTAGATGAAGTAAGCAGATAAGTAGGATTGCTCACTCACCTGACCAAAAGCATTGGAATTAGCCTTGAAGAATTTCATGGTCACATAATTTCGGTGCAACAGATGAAGAGGGAGAAGATGAGAGAAGAAGAGAAGAAGAAAAAAGGAATTACAAGGTGTGTTGCGGCTGTGTATTCTGGCCACACACCCCAAAGAGCTTTTATTAAGAAAACCTAATCATACATTGACCAAACAACTCCTGTTACAGCTCATATCAACTAGGGGTATTAAAGGAAGATAAAAACAACCAGGTTTAAGTTAAACGGATCCCATCTAATGGGTCCGATAGTGAACCTATGAATTTAACACACAAAGCACAAGAGAAAGTGACCGGATCTATAAATGATGGGTCCGGTCATGGGCTTGAACTCATAAAAACACCCATAGTGGTTTGGGTATCATCTTCTACAAGCCTCACTATGAAGGATCGCTCTACGGTGTGTGTCTTGATTACATATGAGTAGAAAAGTATTCATGACCAAAGAACGAGTGTTCAGTGCACACCTCCATGTGAAACATGGGTGATGAGATCAACTTGGTGAAGGGATGCAGTTCAAAGACGACACTATGTACATTTACATAGGTCCCCAATATAATGCAGAGGATGAGGCGGGGCACATGGGAAGCATGAGGGGTCATATTCCTTGTGACAACACGGAGCAAGGGGTAGGCAGAAGGGGCGGCTTGGGTGTACCAACTGTGTGCGGTAGGCTAGCGGTGACCACATGGGTTGGTGAGGGCGGGACGTGGCTATGCCCATGCATGTCATGCAAGGTGGGTGGGCCGCATTAGTTGGAGAGGCGAGTAGCGGATAGGGCAATTGCATGGTTGGCGAGACAAGGAGGCACCTTAGGGCATGCTTGAGGTGCGATAAGTGTGTGTGTGTGTTGAGTGGAGAGGGCTCCACTATTTTAAACACATTTTATTTTAGCCTATTTCTAATATGAGATTATTCCAACAACAACATGTTTATTTTTTAAAGTGGGTAGTACTACTATTGTATAGAATGAAAAAGTATGTACAAGTATAGGTTGTCACAACCCCCAAAGGCAACCGCAAAAATCCTATACAAAAGTAGGCCACATAAGGTCAGTGTGGAATAGCCTATCTCCCCAGGCAGCCAAAAAGAGTAGAAGTAAGGGAATTCACATTACATAGAATAGCGGCCCATTCCCTTACTCTATCACAAACAAAATATACAAGAGTTTCCTCCTCACGAGACTCCCTCCTGAAAATCCGATATTTCGCTCCCCCCACAAAGTCCATAGTGTAGCATGAAGGATAAGCCACCACACTGTCATGTCACTCCTAATGGGCCGATATCTTTCCCAGTGCACAAACATGTGGTGAACGTCACTATGCTATCCGATGACTCAACGGGTCCTCCTCGCTAGCTCCCTCTACATCCCCTGTGAGTAGGAACAACCTACAAACAGGTGGTCAATAGTCTCGTCGTCCTCACGACAAAGGCTGTAGGTCGGCTGAATATCTGGAAAGAATCAGCACAACCTATCTCGAGTCGGTAGTCTCCCGTGAGAGATCCTCTAGGTCAAGAGCTTCACCTTCAGCGGACTCTTGGGTATCCACACCTGATCATAGAGACTGTGCCGAAGCCCTCCATCCAAGATGACACCAAATGCTGACCTGACTGTGAATGACCCTTCCTTTTCCCACCTCCAAACTCACTCATCCTCACTATCAGGCCGAGAATGATAGGGTATTAGGAAGGAGAGAAGGTCCTAAAACTGCACCATCTAGGTCCCTCTTGAAAACCGGTGCCTAGGCCCCTCCCGACAGGAGGGCATCAAAAGCCTGAGAGATAGCTCCAAGGGGATCCGTTGCAACTGCAAAGAGGTGAGGTAACGAAACCTCCAACGGGAAGTCTCCACACCATTTATCCTTCCAGAAAAGACTCCTATTGCTTTTTCCGAGTTGGATGTTGACGCTAGATACGATGACATCCCTGCAAGAGAAAATATCCCCCCCCCCCCCCCCCCCCCCCTCCAAAAGAGGAGAAATCTTGTGAAGGGGAGTTGGAGCCAAGTCCCAATCTCTTCTCCTGTCGAAGTACCTCTGCCTGATCACCTAAGCCCACAACCCCTCTGCATATCCCAACCTCCATAACCACTTACACAAGAGGAACAATAACATATTTTTTAATTATGAAAAATGTAATTATACCTTTTCGGGATCGGGCATGAATTTGAAATCTCTTGCTAAAAAGAAGTTAAGCTGACTTTCCAAAGTATATAAGAGGTAATGGGACAAACCAGTCCAGTGAATTAATAAACATGGAACACTTGATCGGATTCTAGGATGTAAATCCCCCTGAACACCTGCCTACTAAAGTTGAGGACAATTATCAATATGCCGATGTTCACAGTGCAGATTGGAGATACGAGAAGCGGCAGCAGCAGCAGCAGCATGGAATCATAGATAGATAAGTGTCACCAGTGATCCCCTTCCAGTACTTTGGAGGGGTGTGAGAAAGGGTGTTCTTTTGGAATTTTGAATAGTTGGTCATTTTTTCTAGAAAAAGACTTCAAAATGATTATTTTTTCAGACATTGTTGACCATGAGGACTTGTTTTAGAATGACAGTAGATTGTGGGGAGTTTTTTTCTCAAATGTTGTGATTAGGTGGCAAACTTGAATTAGGTAGATTGTGAGGACTAATTTGTAAGGAAAAAGCCTAATATAATTTTTGTAATCCCATTGTTCAGTTGTCCCGTCAAAAACTAATTTGCAAGAAAAAAGCCTAATATAATTTCTGCAATTCCATTGTTCAGTTGTTCTGTCAAAAATCCGTTAGTGATCTTACAAGCAAGTATCCCTACCCAGAAGTACTTTATCCAGTTCATCACATCGATGTTTTAACCAGGATGTGGTAACTCTCAGCCCACCAAGGAGCAAGGAATTAAAATAAAAAATGTGGTACCGATACTAGACTGGTTCAAGGATGGCAATATCGGTTTCGATCTCGATTTCGGCCGGGACCGAAACCGAAACGTACCAGTTTTGGTTTCGGTTGGTACGTTTCGGTTTCGATCGAAACCGGTTCAAAACATTCAAAAAAATTAGAAAAATATAGAAAATTTAGGAAAAAAATCAAAAAAAATCAAAAAAATCTGAAAAACCAATGGACATGCATTTGAGTGTGAATAAATTGGATTAAGTGCTAGAAGTAGTAGACATTGGATATGTTAAACTAATATTCTTGAGTACATATTAAGCATGGAGTAGGTTCAAACAATACAATAAACATTACAAACACAATAATGTTATAGAAATTAAATGATCCTTACCCAAATGATGATGCACTAATATGAATAATAGCTAGAAGAACCTTCTCCCTCATCGTCTAGTTTCTGATGTTAATACCCATAAAAAGGCTGTATATATTATGCATATTCACTGTAACCAAATAATGATGCAACTAAGTCCTGCATCCCACTTTGGATCCCTCTTGGAGTATAAGGTTGTTGGCTTGATTGGAATCCAGAGTCAACATAAGAAGCAGAACCTTGAGAATGAGAAGAGAATGATGACGTATAACTGCTATAGGCTGGAGCTGGATAGTCTGGATGGAATTAGAATTCTGGCTGATGGCCCCACCCATAGATGCCTGCTTCGTGTTGGTCACCTCCATAACCTGATGGATGTCTATATTGACTCTGTGAATTATATCCTCCTTCACTTTGACTATATCCTCTGCCCGTGTCAGTGTGGAAGGAGGAAGTAGGTGCATACATGCCACCACCAGTAGTAGCACCTGCAGCTGCACTGGGATCATCACTTGGTGCATCATCGTCATCATCAGAACCATAAGAAACCAATGCCTTTTAGCCTTTGGGGATGTTTTTTTTTTCTTTTGGTGTAACTTTTTCCTTCATCTTTGAAAGCAATCCTTTCTCCCTTGGCATGTGTCTCACATAAATTTGCTTCAACTGCTCAATTGTTGGGTCCTCTCAAGCAGCAGCACTAGTCCTCTCAATCATCTCATGTATTGATGTACTTCTTAAGGATGGAGGTGGCTTGATCATTCTAGGAGTGACTAGTGTGCTATCTGATTCTGACTATCTGCCTGGCTCAATCTCAGGCTGCTGCTCAGTGTCGTGAACAAACAAAGTTGGGTCCTCTCTCTGGTGTGCTCTTGGCCTCGTGCTTGATCCTCTGAATTCTGGATCCCTTGACTCATCTTCATCCAATATACCCTCTGCCCATGTTCTGTCATCAACATAAAAAACAGGCTCATCAGCCTGCGCTTGTACCTCAATCCAAGACTATAAGGGATTGTCATCATCAAATAATGCGTCCACATCGATTTTTAGATTTACCATCATTTACGTATAAAAACTAATTGAATCTAACATAACCTTACTTACAACAAGAAAACTATCAATGAAAGGAAAAAAATACAAAAACTTACATCCTCCTTGAGAAATCTTTTGCGCGGAAGCTTCAAACAATGGCGGCAGTGGTAGTTACGCACTCTAAACAGTAAGAAATGGCGGAGGCGGCAGAGTCCTCTCGGCAGCAAAAGCCCCTCCCAAGCTCCTCCACCTCCCCTGGCGGCAGCACCCCTCAGATCTGAGATCTGAGGGGTGGGGCGGAACTGAACTCCCCTCTTAAGGGGAGTTCGCGTCCGGTATCGCCCGATTTCGGGCGGTATCAGGCTGAAACGACCGAAACCATAATTTTTTTTTAAAGTTTCGGACCTGCTACAGTGAGCAAGTCCGATTTCGTACCGGTTTGGTCTGAAACCGATACGTTTCGGCCAAAATGTATCGGTTTCGGCCGATACTGTCAACCATGGACTGGTTTTGGTTAGTTTTGGTTCTGACCTGCCCCTGGTTCCAATCCTGGTTTTGGGCAACAAAACAACTTACTGATTCCTCCCTATTGGAATCAGACCTGTTCCGTCTGGATCATGGTTACCAGAATCCCTTTCTTTCATTTGTTTTAACTTCTCCCTTGTTTTGTTGCATATGCATCTCCGATTGTGCATGTGTGTGAATTTGCAGAAAGGATTCCTTTTTCTTTCTCTTTGTTTTGGTGGAACAGTTGTGGATATGATGTCATTACCGCTGAGCAGGGGCTAATTTTCTAATCAGCAAAGCATCCATTGTTGACATCAATATGACAGTCATATAATCACGAATGACCCGACTCTATATCTTCTGTAATTGACCTAATAATGTCTAGGCTCAAGGTGGTACCCCTTCAATGATTAATAATTTCTGCTTATGGTTGCCAGTGTGGCATCTGCCAAAATATTGACTATGATCAGTAGAATTCAGGTGCATGTGGTCTGTCATTAGTAGATCCATGTAATTCCATTGTTTTCACCTTTCATTTTCTTCCACTGGACCCGAACGACCATTCTGATTCTGATGCAAGCCTCCCTCTGCCAATCAGCCATTCTGATCTAGTTCCCACTTCCTTTTCCCTGTTGTTCCAAAAATTTCACAAATTTTCCTTCTCTCCGACTGTCCAAAAGGATAAAATTTAATTTTCAATATTATGACTGATGTATGAACAATTATCCTCTCCCGGCTGGTTGATCTAACACAATCTTAGCTGACCTGATTTTACTGGTCTTCCTGTTTTGTGGTTAGACAACATTGTACCTTGTTTCAGAAAACTAGAATTCAGTCATTGTTTGTATATCTCAGCTATTGGATATGAATATCTTTTTTATTGATTAACAAGTTGTCTGGTTTCACATCTGCAGGCCACAGCATGCAACCCGGGTTTTTGATATGGTTGATGAGTTCTACATTGGGGATCTCAAGCCCTGAGGCAGAACATCTGGACTGTTGGTCATCCGGGAATGTTTCCACCATCCTGCTCATCCGAGGAAGTTTAGTATCTTTCATTTTTGTCATCTTCCTTTGATCAAATGCTGTGAGAGACGATTGGGCACTCTTTTTGCAAGAATTTGGACTGTTGTTCGAGGGGTATGCTCATTGATACTTTATTTATCAAATAAGCATGAATTTGTTACTTTCCCATCCTCGTGTGTTTTTTCCCCTTCATGTGGATGCCATTTCGTTTGCAAGCTTGTGCTGATGGGCTCCTTTTCTTGATCTTGTACATCTATCTTTATTAGAATTCCATCAGATATCCAGTTGGCCTGATTTCTGTTTGTACCAAGATCTTGGAGAAATCTGGCTAAGAAACACTTGAGTCATGCATTACGGCGTAGGTTTGAGTCATGCATTACGGCGTAGGTTTGAGTCTATGATAATCCGATAAACTGATCGGACAAGTCTTAGCTCAGTTGGTGTTTCATCTCCCTTCCCTCTTGGGGAGGGAGGTCCTGGGTTTGAATCTCATCTCCTGCAATTATGTGAGAAGAGAGATTTAACTCACAAATTTGTGAGGGCACTGTACCCGAGTGCTTCCTACATGTGGAGGGGCATATAGAAAAAAGTCATTTTCTGCTTTGAGACCAGTGTAGATCTGGAAAAGTCAGCCATACAGGTGGTTTTGTAGAAACAAAAATTCTAGTTAAGAGAGAATACTCTAGAAATTGTTTGGGATTTGTAAATACTCTGACCCCAAAAAAACCCAATAAACTGACCCATAATTAGTGTTCTTCTGGTCAGGTTTTGGATGAGCTTTTCGAATTGGTGCATCAACAATTTTGGGGATAGATATATACTCTGAACTGCTGATGTTGTTGAATAATGAATTTGTGAGTGTAGTGCTGTATGAAATTTGATACAGGTCCAAAGTTGTACTAAAAGTGATACAATTCTGATTATGAGGGTCCAAAATAATATCTCCCTCTTTTTTCTGTAATTTTAATTTTGTTATTCCCTTTGAATTATCATACTTGACACTCTTTTTATATCAATATCCATATTGATGTTCTATACTCTAAAAATATTAATACAAATATCAAAATAGAAACTCCTACCAAACAGAGCAGGGAACGGGGAATTACTCAGCTGCTGGATGTAACAGCGTGATGGTACGTAGCAGCACACAGATGAACACGTTGACAACAACTCAGCTGATAACTTATAGATAGTAGCTTCTAAATAGATATTATAAAGCAGTTTTGTGGATATAACACTTGCTGATTCAATGTTTGATAGGTTGAAGTCCCCCTAGATTAGACTTGTTACACAACTTGAGTGTGCATTTATTTTATTTTATTTTTTAAAAGTGGATTTCAAGATATCTTAATTTGAAGTGTAAATCACGTCTTTATTGGATTATCCAAAAAGAAATAAAAAAACAGATCAACTGAATAGTGTTAGGTTCATTCTTTTAAAATTTGACATATTTTTTTAAAAAATTTACATGTTTTATTTTTTTGAATAACCAGATGACGACGTGATTTGTATTCAAAGTCAAACTATTTTAAAAATTATTGTTTTTTAAAAATAAAAGATTTAAAGATTCTACACATCAAGTCAAGTCAAGTCATTATCGGATCATGGCATATCAGTTCCGGATCCCACACGGCTGATACAAAGGCTTGTATCGGATCATCTTGCCCGATATGCCTACTTCCTAGCCGAAGTGTTCTTCCTATTTACCCGAGGGCATTTCTCACTATTTCTCGTAGGTTTTTGACTCGAAGAAGGTGGATTGATCGCTGGAGAAGACGACTCAGTCAGATTTTGCACGATTTTGAAGCGATCTCCAAGTGGATTCAGTTGGTTTTCAAAGGTGAAAATTAATCTTCAAACTGAACCGTACGGCCTACCCCATCGATTGTGCATGATTTTTGAATTTCTTGGCTCTAAATGAACGGGAAAACATGTTGCAATTGATTCAAAATCATTTTCAACATGCTTCTCCCTAGATCTACAAGCATTTAGCCTAGGTTTAGGGTGGATTCAAAATTTTAGACTCGATTTGAATAAAATTTAAATAAATTAAAAAAGTAAAAATTGAGATATAAATTCGAATGATGCACACACACATGTATTGCCATGGATCTAACATTTTTATACGCATCTACGGTGAAAAATATTTTTTATATTTAATTATATAAATGTTAAAAATAATTAAAATTATAAAAATGTGAAACTATTTATAAATTTTTTATTATCAAGCACACGGATATTGTTATGATGTTTATGCTCATACTGTCCGAGTGGTGTGTGGTCCAAGTTATCAGTAATATGCATATTACGTGATGCAGCACATGTATACATGGACCCATTTTTTTCTCAAATTATTTCAAACAAACGAACAATAAATTAATCGACCGAGGGGGGGGGGGGGTAAAAGATGGTGCAAAGCCGAGGTTGTCGTAACGAGTGAGCAAACAAAGCCGAGTTCTGCCACACTTACGGAGTGATCGAGCAAGGAGCGAAAATAATCTCCGAAGAGCGGAACCTCTCTTGACAAGAGTGATGTGCAAGGTGCGAAGAAACAAAACATGAAGAAGTCCCGAAGACGTCACTTTCTCCTCCATGTGACTAAGGGACAATCAAAAGAGGCCCAAAAATTAAAAAGTTGAGGCCCTTTTATAGGGCCGCCCCTCCGGTCATCCTCCCCAATCAACTTGGATTGGGTAGGTCCCACGAGGGACCTACCCCGTCGGGGTAGACATTTTTTTGAGACCTATCCAGTCGGGGTAGGTCTCCCATGGAGCCTACCCTGTCCGGGTGGGTCCTCCCCCATCTTAACCCTATAAATGCCCCCTTAAGGGACGTCCTAAGGGAGATATGACACATAGAAGGATATATGCAGCAATCTCATTCGGAGGCCTACTTGGAGTACGGGATCAACTCTTAGAGCGCTTGAAGACTTCGCTTTGTTTTGCACTTTGAAGCGACGATACGTGTGATGGCACTTAAGCAATTTGGCCTCCATTTATGTATTTACTTAGTTTTCTTGTAATTTCATGGGGAAAATCATGATTTTTTTGAATTAATAAGAAATTATGAAGATACCTCTGAATTTACAAGAAATCCCCTATAAAGTTGTGTAGTTGTGGAAATGTCCTACAACTTCTGAAAATTACAGACGTGTCCTATATTTTTACAAGAAAATCATGTAAAAGGCTTCAATTTGTTAAAAAGTCTTGTAAAGTTCCGTATTGCTCAAAGAACTTTGTATTTTATAGAAATGTTTGGGGTTTACAAAAATTCCTTAAGTTTTCTATACTCGTGTACATACCCCTACAATGTATGGGAGTCTTGGATATGTATCCCACCTCACGAAAATGTGTTGAAGGCACTCATCCAAAGTCCATTGATAATGATCACCTCGGTGATCCGACGGTTTGGTCGAGATGAAGCACAAAACCAAGCTCTCACTAGTGACCTGGTGGACCAATGAAGATAAGTCCCAGGGCGACAGCCGAGACAAGAGTCGAAGCAACCAAAACCCTAGTCAGTACCAAATTACAAATAAATCCTAGCATGTATCAAACTATAAATAAACACTTACCAATATCAAACTATAAATAAATCCGTGGCCAATATAAAACTACAAATACACCCCTACGTCTATCGAATCGCAGTTGAGCCCTCGAATTGTGCTAAATTGTGAGATGACCCTCTCCATCCATCCCCAATTAGTGAAACCACCCCAATGCTTGAAGGCTAACTATAGCCTGAACAAAATTACCCTTATACCCTCACTATGGCATAAGTGCCTCCATCCCTTCAAGGGTGCATGTTACTATAGCTCATACAACGCCCTTAATATCACCATCAATATTAAGAAATGTCTTACAACTTTTATAAATTATAGATGTGCACTATATTTTTACAAGAAAGTCTTATAAAAGGCTTCAATTTGTCAAAAACTCTTGTAAAGTCCTGTATTGCTCAAATCACTCTGTATTTTATAGAAATGTACAGGGTTTACAAAAATACCCAAAGTTTTTTGTAATCGTGTAAATACCCCTACAGTGTATGAGAGTCTTGGGTATGCATCCCACCTCACGAAAATGTGTTCAAGGCACTCGTCCAAAGTCACCGACAATGATCACCTCAATGATCTTACAGTTCGGTCGAGATGAAGCTCAAAACCAAGCTCCCGCTAGTTACTCGGTGGATCAATGAAGATAAGTCCCAAGGTGATCAACCGAGACAAGAGTCCATGCAACCAAAACCCTAGCCAATATTAAGTCATAAATAAATCCCAATTAGTACCAAACTGCAAATAAACCATAACTAGTACTAAACTATAAATAAACCTTTGGCTAATATAAAATTGCAAATACGCCCCTACATCTATCCAATCATAGTAGCACCCTCAAATAGTGCCAAATTGTTAGATGACCCTCCATTCATCCCTAATTAACGAAACCACCTCAATCCTTGAAGGCCAGCCCTAGCCTAAGCCAAATTACCCTTATACGTACCATCACTATGGCATAAGTGTCTCCATCTCTTCAAAGATGCATGCTACTATAGTTGTGGCAGCAACACCTTTAATATCACCGTCAATATTGTGAAGGTTGATGAGTTCTTTTACAATCTAATAAAAATGTTCGAATTTTATACCGATGTAAATAAATATCGATTATGATCGGTAAGAAAATGTCTAACACCTAAATCTTAAATCATCTGGTAAACCAATTCGCAGAATTAACAGTGCGCATGCTATTCAGTTAGCTATAAATGTGCATCCTTGTTCAACAAATGAATGCACCAAATTCATCTAATTCTGCATGTGAAACAACATCATACATGTCATGGGCAAACTATCAAGGACATGTGCTAGCCACTTATCAAATTCAATTGCAAGGAGATGGGCCAATGGGCAAAAATGCTCCCTCATTGACATATTATGACTCTCGTCATCACTCCCACGAGGGTTACTATGATATTTATGATTGACATTGCTTTGTAGTTTAATTTCATAGCCATATTTATCCCTTACCCTTGAAACATAACTTCTTATTTTATGTACTTTGTAGATGTCGTGTGATCGACACCACCGAGTCTGGGATCATGGGTACATGACACCGGGTGATCGACAGATACATTACATATTGCACCAACATAGTTAACAGCATAAATAAATTTTCTGAGCATGTCACAGGACTTGGAAGAGATTGTGTTACATGCCCATCCGTTCCTCCACCTATTCTTGCATAGTTTCATAGAGCATTGCAAACAACCTCTTCCTCTAGAGCAGTGACCTCTTCCTCCAGAGTCCCAGACTCTCTACCAACACCTCTCCTAGATGAGCTACTAGATGTAATGAAAGTATTCCTTAGAGAGTTTGATATACCACCCCTTACTGCACATGCATCATCAAATGTTTACATGGTTAGATGTATCCAACAACATCCCGATGAACCCCCACTTACTAGTGTAGAGCTGAAATTCGTAGGTCCGTACGAGGATTTGTGTCTATCTTCCTCAGATAATGAGTTTAATGATGATGATTGACTTTCATTTTTTCTTTTGATATTATGTATGTATGGATTATTGGATTATGACAATTGGATTCATTGTATATTTGTATTATGCATTGGATTTTTTTAACTCTTACGGATAGGTTGGTGATGGTCATATTTTCTTCTGGCATGATAATTGGACCGGTTATGGTCCTCTCAAGACTAATTATTGATGCCAGTAGATCTCTATTGGCAAGGCAAGGGCTTGGCAAAATCAAGATTATCTTATTATCACAATCAATAAAATGGAAAATAATCTTCAAATGCAAGTTCATGGCAAGTGATAATAATTCAGCCAAATAAAATTTTAAAATAAATAATACAAAATAATATTTGAATACAAACAACTGAAAGTTGATTATCATGTTTCTTCAGAATTCGTGTAATGAGATTTCAACTAAACAACATGTGGAAATTATTTATCTGAATCTATATAACTTAATTTTAAAATCAACTAAATTTGTTTAGAACACCTCATTTTGAGTTCATCTGGGGTCTGTTCTTCCTGAAGTTGCCCACGAAAAGGAATGCAATAGAATCCACAGACTGTCTGTTACAATATGCATCCATCAGCTTGTGCAGTTTGAGTGCTATGCTTAATCCTACAGAACACCTCGTTTCCATCATGGCCATTAACCTTGAGGTTGACGTGTGCTGACTAGGCTCGACAATTATTCATTTAAAATTCAAACTAAATTCGAATTCGTATTCGTTTAATCGAATAATTATCTAAATAAAATATCCGACGGATAATTTAATCGGACATCGGATATCCGATTATTAATCGGATACAAATTCAAATATTGAGATATCTGTAAGTATCGGATATTATCCGACTGAATATGAACCCTTAGATAAAAATCTAATGATATACATATTCTATATATAATTAGCTTAAATCTTCATGTATTGTTTGATTATTCTTTTTTATCTTTTTTGGTCTCAAAATATAATTTAAAAATAAGAAATTCACTTACACCCACTTCATAAGTTATCTCCTATTTTTTAAGATGAAGTCTAATCTTTAGATAACATCTCTCAAAATAAAAAAAACTTTCACTCTTTTTTTATTTTTTTGAGAAAAAAATATATGATGCTCTCACACGGCTAATACAACTCATCCCTAAGTAGGTCTAATAATTATCCGTTTAAAATTCGAACCGAATTCGAATCCGTATTTATCCGATCGTTATCCGAATAAAGTATCCGACGGATAATTCGATTACTGATCGGATAATTCGATTATTAATCGGATATGAATTCAGATATCACACTATCCGCTCCGTATCCGACTGTTTACAGGTCTAGTGCTGACTGCTCTGTCGGCTTCTTGTCCTCGGCTTGTGACGGATTCTCGGACATCCCGACTCCCTCGATGAGATCAAAAACCCTAGAAAAGGTGTCAGGCTAGGGTTTACAGAGAGCTTCTACGATCTAACGAAGGGAGAAGGGAGAAGAGGGAAGAGGGCACAACAACTATTGTAGGAGGAAGGAGCGATGTGAACAGGACTCCTACTTGGAGTAGGAGACAAGACGTCTTGTTGGAATTAAATTCTCAAGCATATGGGGTGAGAAATGAATTCCTCACTTTTGTTCTTCTATCTTTGTTTTCACGGGGATTGTAGATTCTTAGGGAAATATGATTCCCCAATACTAATATCTGGTTCACTGACCTTAGATTTTGATTCCCACCCCAAATGAATTAAAATTCCCATCTCACTAACCCCCCTGTTTAACAATGGGGTAGGACAACATATTCGAGCCCAGGGGTTTAAATACGATGCCAGACGATCGGATAACTTTCATGTGTGTGAGGAGTGTCCCGCATCTCTCTCTCATGAGGTAGCATATCTTAACCCATCCTAACTCAATAACAAACAAAGCCGGCCTTATTTTTCATCTTCTTTATCCCTTTCTATGGTGAACTAACACTTAAGGCCTTTGTGACGACCCGAGAATCCGATTACCGGGAAGGCCCGATAACCCGAGACTCGCACCGCCGCCCACGAGCCGGGAGGGCTCGGAAGGGCTAAAAGGAGTGTGGAGGCACAAAGAAATAGGAAATAAAGCAGGAAATACAACAATTAACAGAAATAAATAAACAACTACAACAGAGTCCAGTCCAACAGAAAGTACAGTCTAAAGCAGTAAAACGTACCACGTGCCAAGTGAACTCTCGGCCCGACAAGCTGGCAACTAAGAACCTCCGCATCGCGCCCTCGAACCTCGAGGAAGAAGAACCGCCTCACCTGAAAAGCAGGGAATGAGTCTCCAAAATAGAGACTCAGCAGGGATCCCGCGGAACCCCAACCGGAAACAACGGCGTAGCGGAAAGGAGAGCTACAACTACAGCAGGAACAGCAAACCGGTGGCCGGTCAAAACTCGGCTCTACAGCTACTCCTACCGTACCAGAAAACACGACCCAGTCTCCCATCGGGGGACAACCAAGCCACGCACCCGACCACCCGATTCCACGATCGGGGACCACTAAACACGAGCCGCCCTAGCCACGCTACTAGGAAAACGTCACGATACCTCCGCAGCGGAGGCCTGCCCTCACCAAAAGGGCCCAAGCCAAAACGACACGGTCAGGGAACACGGTCACGACCTCACCGTCGTGAACACAACACTATCTGGGAAAAGGCCCTCGGTGAAACTCACCGGAAACCCCAGGCCTCGACTCCGGGAACTCTCCCGAAACCACTCACGAAGTCCCGTCTCACGGACGGAAACAAAACCTGGTACACAACAACTCACGTCACGTGACAGGAGCACCACCCACTAGAAGAACGACCGGATGCGTCCCCTGACGTCTTACACCGCATCACAAGTGTCTAGCTACGACGCCCCGGGCGTGAGACTCAGACACACACAGTAACCAGTACCACAACAAGGACTAGCTGGGGTCACGCTCGTCAGCGCGTGTCCTAAGCCCCCAACTACGTGTGCACACACAGACCATCTGCTCTAGGTCGGGTCCTCTAGCTGGTTTTCCCCCCCACCGGACTCTGGTGGCAAAGGCAAGGGGCCGACGGAAACCAGCCTAAAAACCGCGTCTCACCGGGTCGCGCTCTCCACCACTCCCAGGTGGGTCCGCACACGCGTGCGCAGGAAGCTACGACTAGTGGAGGATCACAGAACGTGGACACAGAAACCACGCACGCACTCATTACGAGTAACAAGGAGTAACAGGTGGCACGACGCCACCAGACTCTGGACAGCCCACTAGACCTACAACTCAACGGCCTTTGAGTCACAAGACTCGAGGTCAAGACCGTTGCACATGACAGCACCGAGCCGTCAATCTGGCCTAATCCCTAGGTCCAAAACCACAATGCGAAGACTCACGAGGCCAAGGGTCGACCACTGGGTCACAACCGGGTCGACCGGAGACCAACACAACGCAATCGGAACACTAGAAGGTCACTCGGACCCTTAAACTCACGGGAACGCTAATCGAGGTAAACCAAACCTCTAGACACCCAAAGACACGGTCACGGAACTCCACGGGGTGCCCGGGACACACACGGCCCAAGGGGAGCACGATCAGCCGCAGACCGTCCGCCTCAGGCAGCCCAGCAGGCCACCCCAAGAACGCGCTACACATGCATAGCGCGTTAAGCAAGAACGCGCTATGCAAACCTAGCGCGTTCAGCAAGAACGCGCTATAGGTCCATAGCGCGACCAGACCAGGTCGCGCTATGATCCTATAGCGCGACAACCAAAAACGCGCTGGGACCCTAAAGCGCGACAAGAACCGCC
The DNA here is from genome assembly GCA_022559845.1 of Amorphophallus konjac. Lineage (NCBI taxonomy): Eukaryota > Viridiplantae > Streptophyta > Magnoliopsida > Alismatales > Araceae > Amorphophallus > Amorphophallus konjac. The sequence goes on from JAHNEJ010001175.1 coordinate 31,868, forward strand.
TTACTGTTCATCTTCTCCGATGAACGCGCCCCGTCGGGGCAGCGCGACACTCAAGAACGCGCTACTGGAAGCTAGCGCGTTCTCAGTCCGCGCCCGAAAACGGTAGAAACGGCGGGAAAACCCATTCCACGCCCCGATCACCCCCGGGTGATGGGGAAACAAAGGGGGAAACATTCCCCAACCCCTCTGGCACCGAGAGGACCCATTTAAACCCCAAAAACACGATCAAAACACAAGATTCGGCTCACACCCCAAAAACATGCATTTTTCCCAAATCACCCCGTTTAGCCCGCTCGGCTCACCACGGCCTACGAAACTCGCGGGAATTGAAGTACACGGGTTGAGGGTCCATCTCCCTACCTCCACCGAAGATTCGACGCACCGTGGACGCCGATCCACGAAGAAACGCCGCTTAAACCCTCGCCGGTTCACGATCCCACGAACCGCCTCCACCACCGCGATCCTCATCCCGTACCCGTCGCTCCACGCCCCACGAGCCACGCCGCCCCGCCCTCGCCGCCTCCGTCGGCCGCCCGGAGTGAGAGGGGGAGAGGAGAGAACGTGAGAGAAGAGAGAGGGAGGGAAGAGAGAAATGAGATGGGGAGAGAGAAAAAGGAGGTTATTATATAGAAAATCCGGAAATTCCCGAAAATACCAAAAAATAGAAAATCACATTTCTGCGATCCTCGGAACACACCGATCGCAACGGTACCACTCGTGCCCTGGTGAACAGCCCGGTTCACCCGTAACGAGGTTCCGAAGGAATTACCGAAACACACACCGGGAATCGGAAAACACACGCGGAAAAGCCGCGGAACGCTTCCGGGCCTCCGAAACAACTCCGGATCGCGCCGATCCGAACACGAAAGATGTCCGAAACGAAATTTCGGACACAACGGAGTCGGACACTCCAAGAAACCAGATCCAGGACCCAAAAACAAGGATCCGAAAGATCCAGGGCATTATAGCCCTCCCCCCTTAAAGAAATTTCGTCCTCGAAATTCAGGACTAACACCAAGTCACAGGGGAAAAACGCTGTAACCCACTGACAATGCCGTCAGAACCCCAACATAGAAAAAACCTCGATCCTCGCAAAAGCGCCAATCATGAGGGATACAGCCAGACCATAATCACGAACAACGCCACGCTCCGCACGCCGCACACACATCGGCCACTAGAGCAGGCATAAGACAAGGGCACAAGTCTGGTATCACCTCAAACACAACGGAAAACACCCATGGCATCGCTGCCACCCTCTGTCTCACCGAGGGAACGCAACCCTCGCCATAAAACCAATCCACCGGTCAACGCCCACGCCCGGCGGACCAACCAACGTTAGCTTCACAACCCGCCGATCGATCTCACACCCTGCACCAGGGGTAACCAATCACTGAGCTTCCACCAGCTCACACCTCAGAAATGGCCACCAAAAGGCCTCGCTGGCACTCGGCTCTCTCCATTCTTGAGCCCCTTACAACCAGCATCTTCTGTCTCTGAAAAGACCATCCACTGGTCGCCAGACATTCGCCAACGGAAAACCTCCACCGGCCCAGCAGGCACGATCCAACACATGACAGGCCATCTGCTGACTCACGCACAGACCAACACCACCTCCAATCTCGAACCTCACGCCAACTCTACCCTCTCAGGGGAGCACGGCGAAACCACATGACTCCATCTCCACACGGTCCTCACGTCACTCGACTCAGACTTACGGGGAATCCTCCCTTGCTGGCCACAGACTGAGGATCAATATCCCACGCCAACGTCTCATCAGTGACCTCCACACACAGGCATCAACCACCGTCCTGTCTCATCGAATCCTATCTCATCAAAATCTCCATCTCAATTAATCCAAGAGGATGCCTGCCAATCCCGACTCCCGCTCTTATCACAGAGCCACGGGATACACAACCTCTTACAACCCGCGGCACACTTCTCCAGAACACGATCTTATCCACGAACACAACCTCCAACGCAAGGACAGGGTACTCATGCGGCAACCTCGCTAGCACATTTCCCCAACTCTCCACCTGCCTGTGCCATAAACCACAATATCTCAAGCAACGGCACAGCAACCAACACGTCTCACACCGTCGGAGACAACGCACATCGATGAACCAATCCTCCGTTGCTCTACACTTCCTCAGAAATCCACCCGAAACAACCAATGCTACGATCCACGCACTCTGATCCACATACACAGCCACCACAACGCCAACTCGGGATCCACCATCCCGGCAACCATCTGCAACCCTGCAGACTCCGATCCTCCGCACATCAGAAACCACAACACCAACCGCAATTCTCGCGAACACCGCCCAGCCGGCACTCGTCCTTCCGAAACAGCACCAACACCCTTACACATTAGGGAACGGGCAACGATTCCCACAGGCAACCACCTTGCCAAGACAAAGAGCACGTCTCGCACGAACTTCATGACACACAAGGCCAACCAATCCGGACACGCAATGCAAGACGATGAACCTTAGCCAAACACGATTCTCTCCAACCAAAGGAGAACCCAATCGCACCTCCGACCAACGGAAGGAAAACTCCACACTCGACCTGACCTCGAGCCTCACGCATGCCGGGAATAGCACCTTTCAGCACTAAGAAAACCATCACTTCCGTCAGGTCAGCTCCTCCGACAACACTTACCAAGTGTCTCGTCGGACCATGGTCACAACATCTCTCGATGCACCACCGCTACAATCCCCCGAACTGCAACACGACCGCCGACAACCTCTGCCCAACGCAACACAACCAGGGCCACCACTCAAGGGAGAAAGCTCTCGACCTCGATCTTTAGACCCCACGCCGGCACAAAAGCCGTGAACAACAACCACCTTCACAGCGCCGCACAGCGCACTCAAACTCTCAAGCGAGAAACAAAGCGGAAAACATGCACGAAACCCTATGCCAACTGCTGACTGTACTGGACCTTACGGACTCTGATCACTGCAATATCTCGAATTCCTATGTACGTCCACAACCACTGCTCTGATACCAGCTGTGACGACCCGAGAATCCGATTACCGGGAAGGCCCGATAACCCGAGACTCGCACCGCCGCCCACGAGCCGGGAGGGCTCGGAAGGGCTAAAAGGAGTGTGGAGGCACAAAGAAATAGGAAATAAAGCAGGAAATACAACAATTAACAGAAATAAATAAACAACTACAACAGAGTCCAGTCCAACAGAAAGTACAGTCTAAAGCAGTAAAACGTACCACGTGCCAAGTGAACTCTCGGCCCGGCAAGCTGGCAACTAAGAACCTCCGCATCGCGCCCTCGAACCTCGAGGAAGAAGAACCGCCTCACCTGAAAAGCAGGGAATGAGTCTCCAAAACAGAGACTCAGCAGGGATCCCGCGGAACCCCAACCGGAAACAACGGCGTAGCGGAAAGGAGAGCTACAACTACAGCAGGAACAGCAAACCGGTGGCCGGTCAAAACTCGGCTCTACAGCTACTCCTACTGTACCAGAAAACACGACCCAGTCTCCCATCGGGGGACAACCAAGCCACGCACCCGACCACCCGATTCCACGATCGGGGACCACTAAACACGAGCCGCCCTAGCCACGCTACTAGGAAAACGTCACGATACCTCCGCAGCGGAGGCCTGCCCTCACCAAAAGGGCCCAAGCCAAAACCACACGGTCAGGGAACACGGTCACGACCTCACCGTCGTGAACACAACACTATCTGGGAAAAGGCCCTCGGTGAAACTCACCGGAAACCCCAGACCTCGACTCCGGGAACTCTCCCGAAACCACTCACGAAGTCCCGTCTCACGGACGGAAACAAAACCTGGTACACAACAACTCACGTCACGTGACAGGAGCACCACCCACTAGAAGAACGACCGGATGCGTCCCCTGACGTCTTACACCGCATCACAAGTGTCTAGCTACGACGCCCCGGGCGTGAGACTCAGACACACACAGTAACCAGTACCACAACAAGGACTAGCTGGGGTCACGCTCGTCAGCGCGTGTCCTAAGCCCCCAACTACGTGTGCACACACAGACCATCTGCTCTAGGTCGGGTCCTCTAGCTGGTTTTCCCCCCCACCGGACTCTGGTGGCAAAGGCAAGGGGCCGACGGAAACCAGCCTAAAAACCGCGTCTCACCGGGTCGCGCTCTCCACCACTCCCAGGCGGGTCCGCACACGCGTGCGCAGGAAGCTACGACTAGTGGAGGATCACAGAACGTGGACACAGAAACCACGCACGCACTCATTACGAGTAACACGGAGTAACAGGTGGCACGACGCCACCAGACTCTGGACAGCCCACTAGACCTACAACTCAACGGCCTTTGAGTCACAAGACTCGAGGTCAAGACCGTTGCACATGACAGCACTGAGCCGTCAATCTGGCCTAATCCCTAGGTCCAAAACCACAATGCGAAGACTCACGAGGCCAAGGGTCGACCACTGGGTCACAACCGGGTCGACCGGAGACCAACACAACGCAATCGGAACACTAGAAGGTCACTCGGACCCTTAAACTCACGGGAACGCTAATCGAGGTAAACCAAACCTCTGGACACCCAAAGACACGGTCACGGAACTCCACGGGGTGCCCGGGACACACACGGCCCAAGGGGAGCACGATCAGCCGCAGACCGTCCGCCTCGGGCAGCCCGGCAGGCCACCCCAAGAACGCGCTACACATGCATAGCGCGTTAAGCAAGAACGCGCTATGCAAACCTAGCGCGTTCAGCAAGAACGCGCTATAGGTCCATAGCGCGACCAGACCAGGTCGCGCTATGATCCTATAGCGCGACAACCAAAAACGCGCTGGGACCCTAGAGCGCGACAAGAACCGCCTTACTGTTCATCTTCTCCGATGAACGCGCCCCGTCGGGGCAGCGCGACACTCAAGAACGCGCTACTGGAAGCTAGCGCGTTCTCAGTCCGCGCCCGAAAACGGTAGAAACGGCGGGAAAACCCATTCCACGCCCCGATCACCCCCGGGTGATGGGGAAACAAAGGGGGAAACATTCCCCAACCCCTCTGGCACCGAGAGGACCCATTTAAACCCCAAAAACACGATCAAAACACAAGATTCGGCTCACACCCCAAAAACATGCATTTTTCCCAAATCACCCCGTTTAGCCCGCTCGGCTCACCACGGCCTACGAAACTCGCGGGAATTGAAGTACACGGGTTGAGGGTCCATCTCCCTACCTCCACCGAAGATTCGACGCGCCGTGGACGCCGATCCACGAAGAAACGCCATTTAAGCCCTCGCCGGTTCACGATCCCACGAACCGCCTCCACCACCGCGATCCTCATCCCGTACCCGTCGCTCCACGCCCCACGAGCCACGCCGCCCCGCCCTCGCCGCCTCCGTCGGCCGCTCGGAGTGAGAGGGGGAGAGGAGAGAACGTGAGAGAAGAGAGAGAGGGAGGGAAGAGAGAAATGAGATGGGGAGAGAAAAAGGAGGTTATTATATAGAAAATCCGGAAATTCTCGAAAATACCGAAAAATAGAAAATCACATTTCTGCGATCTTTCGGAACACACCGATCGCAACGGTACCACTCGCGCCCTGGTGAACAGCCCGGTTCACCCGTAACGAGATTCCGAAGGAATTACCGAAACACACACCGGGAATCGGAAAACACACGCAGAAAAGCCGCGGAACGCTTCCGGGCCTCCGAAACAACTCCGGATCGCGCCGATCCGAACACGAAAGATGTCCGAAACGAAATTTCGGACACAACGGAGTCGGACACTCCAAGAAACCAGATCCAGGACCCAAAAACAAGGATCCGAAAGATCCAGGGCATTACAGCCTTCTTTGTTTATCGAATAGGATAAGTAAGAATTAGTGACCCTTTGAATAACTCATTAGACCCAAACATGCAGATCCTTCGTATAACATTCTCCTCTTCCTGCACTTGCCAAACTCAGGTATTAAGCAAATCGGCGAATAAATATGATATCTGGGAGGGCATCGGCGAACAGGTTGCCCTACCTGATTATCAAACTGGGTCTTAGTGAATATTTTCCGGCCAGCTATCTCTCTCTCTCTCTCCCCCCTCACACGCGAGAATAAAAAACTACAATTTCTACATTATTAATACTAGTCAAACTGCACGGGCAAATGCCCGTTTGATTGTTTAAAAGATTTGTACTAGAAGACTTAACAATCTAAACAAATTTAGTTGATTTTAAAATTAAGTTATATAGATTCAGATAAATAATTTCCACATCTTGTTTAGTTGAAATCTCATTACACGACTTCTGAAGAAACATGATAATCAACTTTCAAGTGTTTGTATTCAAACATTATTTTTTATTATTTGTTTTAAAAATTTATTTAGCCGAGTTATTATCACTTACCATGAACTTGCATTTGAAGATTATTTTCCATTTTATTTATTATGATAATAAGCGATAGCTATGTGCAACTGTACATGCACGGTGCAAATATATGACAGTTCAGATGCATTACCCTTTTTCTTCCCCCTTCTTACATGAAAGGTCAAACGTGGTCATGTCTAGGGCGGAAAGGAAAACTTAGGAAGTAATGCTTAATTTACATTAGGGTGTAATTACGCATCTAAGATGTGCACTAATTAAGTAAATATTTTTTTTTGAAAAAATGTAACATAGGGTGGAAGTCATTCTAGTTTACCGTACAAGACACATTTAGATCCAACAATCACGAAAAATCTAAAATAAAAGAATTGATTTTTGAACAATTGGGTTCAACACTGTTCACTTGATACGATTTTTTTAAAATTTTTTTAAACCATCGGATGAGGATGTATTTTTAGAACAAATAAAGATGACTTGAGACTCACGTTATCTAATTTTTTTAAAGAAAAGATTTATTTGGAGCACGTTGGTGCACACCCGAGTTAAAAATTAACCCAAGTCTACACTAAGCATGACTAAAACTTGGGAGCGATGAGTGGCAAGAGATTTTATATATATATATATATATATATATATATATATATATATATATATATATATATATATATATGGAAACAAATGCTCCTCGTACACCTCTCCTCAAGATATTTTCCCAATTTCAAAAGATTCTCAAAATCGTTATCTTTACTTGGATGATTTCCATTTTCCATCTTAATGCACCTTCAGCCTTAATTAGGTTTAATAATGCTCAATAATTAAATGTTTGTGCAGCAGGGATGCCAATTATAGCAACAGATAATCTGTTACTTGACCATTTTATTAGCTTTGGGAAGAGCAAGTAGACGAATCGGTAGATATTATTAAGAATAGTTTTTGTACTATCCCTTCATATTTTTTATTAATATTATCGATCCAAGGGCTGATATTATTAAGATTAAAAATGCTAGGAATATTATGCCACCCCGCCAATGCATAAGTCGGCTTGAAACTTGGCCCATGATCGACCAGGCCCAAAAGCCCATGGGCTAGCCCAATGCAACGATGGCTCTACATCCTTATTATAAGAGAAAGGCTTGCTACACACGTCGTTGGGTGTATAGGGTGCGTTGCACATCCTACCTGTTTAATGTCTTTAAATTTTTTTAAAAATTTTTTAGAGTAATTTTGAAGGGGAGCAGGTTGTTCTCCCTACTCCGTTAACTGTGTTTACGTGTGATACGCGCATAAGGGAGAAGAGGGAGAGCAAGCCGTTGGCCCTACTTTGTCTGTGAGAAGCGAAAGAGAGAGCGTAGCAACTTGCCGGATGCTGTCTCCCCCACACTCATCCCTCTCTCCCTGCTCTTCACATCACCTCCTCTCTACTTCACTACAAGGGGAGTAATACACACTCCTTGGCTATATGTGTTGCACCCTTATCTCTTGGATCAGGAGCCACTGCACATCTACTCCTTGGGGGAGCCGTCATCCCACAGTTATTTAGTTAGACATCCCACAATTATTTAGCTTGACTTTGACTTTGAGGAAGATATTACTATCGTCGTTGGGTCCTGGAGTGTGGATTTTGAAGGACAGGCTATAATAATCTACTATCCGTCTTCACGACATGATATGTGGGCCAATTATCGCTTCCATTGTGCACGAGTATGTCATGGACTCGACCCATATTAGTCGTATGTCATGGACTCGGCCCATATTAGTTGTGTGGATTACTCGAATTTTATTAACAATGATTAACATTAAAAAGTTAATAATAAATTAAATATAACAAAATAATGCGACATCGAATTAGGTTATGATTATAGAGAAGCATGTAGCTACGGGTGTGGTAGCACTTCCTTATTAGATTCAGATGCAAAGCTGTACGTCTGCTCCATAAAATGCCCATTTGCATCAAAAGTGAGAACGCTAGCTAGCTCAAGTACTACGTGATCAGATGCTTAATCCTTCGTTACCCAACGTCAATTAATGATACCCATTGTACGTACGACATTGGAGGAGCATAGTAATCTCTAATAATGATTAAGCTCTTATTTTTGAATCCCAAATTCATGAGTTGACACTACAAATGTCATCCCCATCGCATGTTCAGGCATGCATGCACCAGAATGCCATTGCACGGACCTGATCATCACATGCCTTAATTATTCTCAACAGCAGCAACAGCATCAATTAATTAATTGGAACTAGGCAGCAACATGTCGGGCCTTCTATGTTTGTCACGCACACCGCAGTTGGGGGGAGGCGTAAGAGTTTGCATGGGGCTGCACAGTCCTTGTTTGTACGGCACGGACCTGCAAAAACGCATTTGCCTCCATGTCGATCCACCGCCGCCACCGCGTACCCTAAAACGAGAGCAACCATGCATGTCTGTTAATTAATAATTAAAATAAACACACACACATATATATATATATATATAATATTTGTAACACATGAAAGAATATATATATAAATTGCTTCGTATGAACATGGATAACAAGCTAACCACGAGACTCCGCGTAGAGAACGAAGGAGAGGAAGAGCACGAGCGCAACGACGGAAGTATACTTCTTGCTTGCAGCCATCTAATTAAAAGAGCAACAAATTAGCAAAACGGATATGTGAATTGAAGTGGATGATAAGAAATTATGAATGTACAGGGAAACTAAGAAAGGAATTGATCAGATCTTCTTCTTTGTATGTACGTACATATGTATGTACGTATGGGTATACAAACTAACCTCTTCTTCGGGTAGCTAGGCTTGCTCGTGCTTGTTTGTCGTCTGCTGTGACTCTTAATTTATAGGGTAAGCATTGTTAGCGAATGTGGAAGGTGAGGTGGAAATTTTAAGGCTAAATGATATACGTCCTTAATTAGCAAATATCATATTTAATTAAGATGGCTAAATGATTCGTGCATGGTAGACTTAATTATTGGTTTGGATGGTGGAAGACATATTTTCCATTTGAGATTGCCAAGATAAAACTCAAATCTTTTCATATACATATAAATACATAAACGTACATTTTATAAATCTCCTTTGCACTTATAATAGACAGATTTATATCATAAATGCGTTCGTGCGTACGTGATAAACCTATTTAGGTTTCCATAAGTTGCATGCAATTAATAGCAAATTAGAGAGCCTTTACCTTAATTAACTCGCCCAACAATCGGATATGCTAATTAAGCAAGAGAGAAATAACTAATTAGAGGACTTGAGAGAGGGAACTTACTATTAATTAGCTTGCAAATTAAAGAAGGAAAGCGATTTTGACGTACCTGGACAAAGGGAGTTTAAAATTAATAAGATATACACATTGATGCGTGCATTTAAAATAAGAAGCTATATATAGATAGATATATAACAAAACAAATCCTCCTATATACGTAACATCCTCTTCAAGATACATGCTTTTTCCAAATTAATTACCAGTGTCTCTCAAAATCGTGTCTTTGCTTGGATTTCCATCTTAAATACATCCTCTTCAAATATTTTTTTTATTTAAATGGGTCAATCACTGTCCTACCTTTTTAAAACAATTCTTAATCACATAAAAACGTTAACCGTCCCGGGTTAACGTGTTCGACCCTCCACGGTCGAGCACGCCAATCGTGCTCGGTTAACAAATTCGCCCTTAGGACGTGTTTGAGAATGGGTTAGACTAACTGGACAAATGAGAGAGAAAATGGTGAGCCCCACTCTCTCCTCACACACAATTAATTGAGACGAGGAGGGGATTGACCGAGGATGAGAAGCCAATATATAGAGACGTTATGATCAGGAATAATAGAGAGGAGCCAGCCCACAATTTAAGCTAACATGGTCTCACTTCTGAGAGTCTTCATTTCTCCTGATTCTGTTTCCTGCATTGTAAACAACTCAAACTTGGTAATAGAAAAGATTAAATCTAAGTAAAGAATATGGTAGCTTGATTTGTAGAACTAGTCAAATGAATACGTCACCTGCATGTGTTTTCTTTAAAAAATATTAATCTTAAATTATATTTTATTTAAATAATAAAAATTTAAATTATATAATTTCAAAAAAAAATACATGTGACCAAACTTTGGTAATATATTAGTCATATTAATTTTTAAAGTTTAAAAAATAGAATTATTTTTTAAAAATAAAAATATTTATTGAAGACGGTTGAAGAAGGGAATGTGAACTTTATTTTTAAAGTTGGCAAACTCAAAAGAATTAAACTCTGAAGTTAAGAAGATTCAGAAACTTGGAAACCCCGACAAATATAACTATAAAAATATTAGACATAACTCATCTACTTTGAATATTCTTTAGCAATCTGACATCTAATGTCACCAAATGATTTATAATTCATGATGGTAAAATTTGCATTCCTATCACTGCCCTTAGAAATATATAAAAGTGTTCCCATCACTACTCTTAGAAATACATAAAATTTAGTTCTAGTTAATATTTAAGGTCAATAACATCCAACAAGATAAAAATATCATGATTCTTCGTTTCCAAAAAAAAATAGTTGTGCTTTTACTTTGAAACATGAAACACAACCATTAATTAAGCTTTTGACAAAGTAAAATTTAAGCTCTCATTCTTCTAGAAAAAATGGGTAATAAGATTTAGACTCAACAATATAGAAAATGCTATGAAATTATATGCAAAAAAACATAATTAAAGATTAATACATCAAACTCCAACTTTCTCCACTTTCTCAAGCTTACATAGTGATCAATTGCCAATGTCATTGCAAGAATTAGGTTCGTTATAAATTTTATTACTCAATTCCACTCAATATATGATATACAGACGCAAGTAAAACACAACAAAATGAATTAAGAATCATTTGACTAAAATTTTATGAATCAAATTAATAAAAGTTAATGTGCACGACTAAGAAATATGACTACCTCTATTACGAATACATAATGAGCTGTAAATAGCTCAACAATATGGAAGAGAGACATGGTTAAGTTAAATTTGCTCAAATTAACACATAAACTGCACAAATCAACTTGTACCTTTGTGTTTAAACTCAATTGGGTAGTACCAGAACAGCTTCCAGGTATACATAAAATGCCCAAAAGATCTCGTTGATGATATTGTGTGATGTTGATGGGTGAAGTACAAGAGTTGGAACATCACAATAAGATAGAACTTGTATGCAAAATAAAATAAAAGAATTAAAAACTATATATACATAAGAAGAAAAATAAAAAAAGTATTATTTTGTGGGCTAACCCGAGTAACCTATGAACTAAAAAGAGTCGAACCGAAAGAGACCCATAATTGAACCAGAAGAGACTCATAATTGAACCGAAGGAAAAAACCCAGATGTGTTTTGCATTAAACTGAGGTGGGTAGAACCTAAACAGCTTCCAGATATAGATAAAATGCCCAAAAGATATCATGTTGATGATATTATGTGTCGTTGATGGGAGAACTAAAAGAGTTAGGACAGCATAAGGTAGAACATGTATACAAAATAAAAAAAAGAATTAAAAACTATACACCAGAAGAAAAACAAAATGAGACAAACACATCACACACAAACACCATCCCTATCACCCCTCACATAGAGAGAGGGAGGTAACGAGTAGTCAGCCTGCAAGAGCCCTCTCCCCATGAGGCACCCAAAAGCAAAGCTCCCCCCCCCCCCACGATATCTCCCTCCCTTCTCCTCACCTCTGCTAGGCTACTTCGATAGACCATGGACACCCCTCCCCACTCCTAAGAGCCCTTCCTCCTTCCACCAAAGTGCCTACTAACTCGAGGGTCAGAGGGTTCTCCCGAAGCACTCTCATCACGATGACAACTTCTCCTATAGGAAGAAGTCAACAAGATCCTCTCACTGCAAGGCCACCTTAGACGGCCCAATAGAGAACCCCAACAAGGTCCTCTTAGGATCTCGACCAGAAGTTCTTACGCGGCCAGTCCCATCGCTAATGGAAGCAAAGCACCCCACCTCCAACCATAGACCGTGAAGCATCTCCGCCTCCAGCCGGCGATGAAGACTCACCCCCTGCCTCAAATGCACAACGGGACAAGGTTTTCACCCTGTGCTCACCACCGCCATCCAACGCCTCATGTTAGGTCTCTCCTCTTGGAAGACCCATGCATCAGTCAGCTTAGCTCCTGCGGATAGCCAGCTACCTCCGACCATCGTTCTTGCTACCCCAACTCGGGTTCTTTTGAAGCGCCCCCGAGTATGCCAGGCATAGTGATGCGGGACGGACACGGGAGACGACACTATATGGTGCCACCCTCGGACTCTAGATGAAGACACAACCAGCAACACACACCAGGGAGACACTAAGCCCGACACTACGAGCTCCTAGTGGCGAAACGTCGCTAACAGAAGTGGAAGCTCACTCGTCGTCCCAAGCGAGGGAAAGCGCGGACCGTGCGCGGTTAAGGAACCGGCGGAGGTCAAAGATAGTCCGACTCAACTTTCGGACTCGGATCGAGTCGCGGGACGGGTCACTCTCGCTCTCACAGCGGTGACATGGGCACACGGGCTAGTACCTACACTCTCGGCAGCGGCAAAAGACCGTATACTAGCTAAGCAAATGAATGCCAAGAGGTTCGGATCATTACCTCCACGCACCCGGCGTGGCGAAGACAACCCCGGCCAAATTACGGACTCCCGGTTAACAATGATTACAGCAATACACTAAGTCGACCCACTCCACGCAGGGAGGTAAAAGGTCACATGTGGGGTCCGGGAATCACGCAACTCGGGTTGACGGGCAGCATCTTGATGTCGCCCGGCGGTGCCGAACTCCGCATTTTCGTGCTTTCCGAACGGTGGCTTCTACGGGCCCGTGGGGCCCACGGACGGTGTTGTCCTCCGGATCTGCGGGGGTGGGACCCACTGTGATGGGGACCCCTGGTGGCGCGCCTCCACGGACGGCGGTCGGCCGGGAACACCGATCGGGGGTCGATCAGCCCCGATTCCCAATTGTTGAACTAGCTGCCCACGGATTTTGATTTCTGTTTTCCGGCGCGCACTCCGGCGAAAACGGCCGCTGCGATCAATCCCGACGTCGGATCGAGACGCACGAGCTACCATTGGAAAGCTATCTTCAAATGCTTCAATCTAAACCCAGAGAGATCTGCTGGATCTGGTCGGATCAGAACTTTATTGAATTTACAAATCCCCGTTGTACAGTAACCGAAATCTCAGATCTGCAGGGCACTTGTCTGAGAACCACTGTTGACCGCCTAGTAAACCTCCGATTCAGCTCTTGAGCTCTTCTTAGGAGTTGTAGGGAATCAAACCACGGAACTAGGACTATTTTTAGAATTTGATTTGGAGGTGGCTGCGATTTGTTATGAGTTTTGGGGTGACTGGTGGTCGGATCTGAGAACAGGTGGACAGAACTGTAGATGGGTCTGAGAATGAATTTTAGAAAATATGAGATTGGTGAATCAAAAATTGAGAAAATTTGTGGATGAAGGGGTGGGTGGATGGAACCCCCAGTAAAACTGGGCGAACTAACAGAAATCAAAAAGTGGCTCTTAGACATGGAACTTTGGACGGAGGTGAACCTGGACAGAATTCTGGCAGAACCAAAATGAAAGAGTGGACGAAAATCAAAAATTAGCAAACGTGATCTGAATGCTGGCCTGATTTTTGTGGGTGGATAGGAACATCGCAGAAACAACTCCTCCAAATTTGGTAGCCAAATGAGCTCGGGGAAGACCTGTGAAATTCGAACAAGCTGCTGTGGTACAGCGCGGGCAGAACTCCGTTGATGGCGATGGCGGTGCGGTGGCGGCTCGCGGCGGCGACCGGAACTGATAGGGTGGAGTCTCACCACCAGAAGGAAGCCTTCACAGCTTCAAGGGGGAGAGGGAGAGGAGAAGGGGGCGCACCAAGGCTGGAGCTTCAAGCTTTTTTTTTTCAATTCAAATGGCATTAATTCATGAAAATGGGAAAATACAAGCATATATAGGTCACCCATCTAATCCATCCTCCACCGTTGGATCTAGGGGTTAGGGATGGATGGCTAGGATGAAGTTTGATCAAAATACAACAAAAATATTAAACAAAATGGAGGGGGGTGCACCTTGACCAAGGGGGGGACATGGTAGGTGGGTTTGGTTGGAATTGTTGACCATTTTGGTCCCTTGTCCCCCATGTGGACAATTGACTAGTCCAAGGCTTCTAGATGTCCACCTTGGATTTTGATCAATCTCACAAGACTGATATGGACCAATTAATGGGAGGGGGCCTGGGGGTCCCGTGGGGCTCAGGGGTCCCATTTTACAAATAAGCCCCTCGTACACTCATAATTGCAAACCGTATAAAATGAAATAAACACACCTTACACACAAATAAAGTCTAATTAAATATGAAAAATGGGGAGACTCAAGGTGGCGTCTCCAGGCTGTCTCCGAAAAACGCATTTGCCTCCATGTCGATCCACCGCCGCCTCCGCGTACCCTAAAACGAGAGCAACCATGCATGTCTGTTAATTAATAATTAACGTATATATATATATATATGTAACACATGAAAGAATATATATATAATATGCTTGGTATGAACATGGATGAGAAGCTAACCACGAGACTCCGCGTAGAGAACGAACGAGAGGAAGAGCGCGAGCGCAACCACGGAAGTATACTTCTTGCTTGCAGCCATCTAATTAAAAGAGCAACAGATTAACAAAACGGATATGTGAATTGAAGTGGATGATGAAGAAATTATGCATGTACAGGGAAACTAAGAAAAGAATTGATCAGATCTTCTTCTTCTTCTTTGTATGTATATACATATGTATGTATGTATGGATATACAAACTAACCTCTTCTTCGGGTAGCTAGGCTTGCTCGTGCTTGTTTGTCGTCTGCTGTGACTCTTAATTTATAGGGTAAGCATTGTTAGCGAATGTGGAAGGTGAGGTGGAAATTTTAAGGCTAAATGATATACGTCCTTAATTAGCAAATATCATATTTAATTAAGATGGCTAAATGATTCGTGCATGGTAGACTTAATTATTGGTTTGGATGGTGGAAGACATATTTTCCATTTGAGATTGCCAAGATAAAACTCAAATCTTTTCATATACATATAAATACATAAACGTACATTTTATAAATCTCCTTTGCACTTATAATAGACAGATTTATATCATAAATGCGTTCGTGCGTACGTGATAAACCTATTTAGGTTTCCATAAGTTGCATGCAATTAATAGCAAATTAGAGAGCCTTTACCTTAATTAAATCGCCCAACAATCGGATATGCTAATTAAGCAAGAGAGAAATAACTAATTAAAGGACTTGAGAGAGGGAACGTACTATTAATTAGCTTGCAAATTAAAGAAGGAAAGCGATTTTGACGTACCTGGACAAAGGGAGTTTAAAATTAATAAGATATACACATTGATGCGTGCATTTAAAATAAGAAGCTATATATAGATAGATATATAACAAAACAAATCCTCCTATATACGTAACATCCTCTTCAAGATACATGCTTTTTCCAAATTAATTACCAGTGTCTCTCAAAATCGTGTCTTTGCTTGGATTTCCATCTTAAATACATCCTCTTCAAATATTTTTTTTATTTAAATGGGTCAATCACTGTCCTGCCTTTTTAAAACAATTCTTAATCAGGTCATCTATTTGATCATAGTTTGCACTGTACACACATGGCCTCAGATGTATCGCAATGTCAATATGTTTTTTTATAAGAAATTAAAACAAATACCACGTGAGGAGGGTAAATCTGATTTGACTCAGGAACGGTCCAGTGATGGGCGGCCCACTAAAATTTGGGCGGGCTAAGCCCAGACAAGGGAAGAGCACGCACGCTCAACCCAATAAGAGGAGGACCGGTGCATCAAAGCATCGGATTCCACGACGCATGATGGAGCCGGCCCAAGCGCAGTTCTCGCCGGAGGACACTCCAACGACCGACCGTTGCCTCCACGACGTCAGCCTTGACCCCGTAACGGGCGAGCACGTGCCATGAGCGCCGTAAGACTCGCCCAGGGACCGGCCGGCGCTGAGGCTATCGCCCCCCAACGGAAAACTCCCGCCAACATAGCGGGGGAACGTTACTCTACCAAGCGGACCCTTCCTTCTCAAGGGATGAGGTCCCTGGCTCCAGGCCAACCCATATAAAAGGGACATTGACAGAATAGAAGAGGACACGGAGGATACTTCTGCCATAAGAGCTTCCTACTGAGAATAGAGCAATTAGACATGCAACTACGATAGAGAGGCTACCCGCTACGACCAGAGAGAATCCTCCTCCTGCACGGCCTTACCACCCAGCGAGTACTCTCCGAGTACCCACTGGGAGCGGCGAGCACACGTGCAGAGGACCTACACGCCTCTCAGATCGTCTACTACGGCCTCTACTTCTCTCTTACTTTGCTCTTCTCGATTGTTCATTGATCCTTGCTGACTTAAGCATCGGAGGGTTATCCCCTGGAGTAACACTCGGGACTCCTTCTGACGCCTCTTTGGTTTCTTGGTGTTTGCAGGCCTCTACGGGCGCGAGACGACTTTCCCAACAAATAAATAGAGAAGGTGGTACGTAGCCTAAGAACCATTTTCATGCCGCTACACCGCATATCATGGTTATATACGTAAGTCAATTAGGCACGGTAATTATCTGTTTAAAATTTAAATTAGATTTGAATTTATATTTATTTGATCAGATAATTATTCGAATAAAATATTTGACGAATAATTTAATTAAATAGAAAATAATTTGATTATCAATCGAATACAAATTCAGATATTAAGATATTGAGATACCCGTGTTAGATATTATTAGATCGAATTAAAATAAATATCGTATAACTGATTTAAAAATAAGACTCTCCATATCTGTATTCATTAAAAAATATCTTACTGACTCGGCTTAACTTTGTTAATTGGAGCCAACTCATTAAATTAGATCGACCGAAGAGAGTTTGCATGTATGCATGCTATCAATTAATATATATGACCGTCATGCTTGCTTCTCTATTCAGTTTTCAAACATTGTGATTCGGTATGCAATCATTTTTTTATACATAATTACATTCGGAGATATATGGCAGGTTAGTATCTAAAATAAAAGAAGTGAAGTTGCTCCCTAAACCCTAAACCCTAAACCCTTATTCCGGGGGTTGTCCCTGTGGGAAGGTTTGTGCCGGGAAGTCTCTTGCAGATTCATCGCCTCCCATTCTCCTTTCTGCTGCTACAACAAGCATGAATTCTTTACTTCACTAAAACTTGAAATCAATTTCTAATAAATTTTCACTTACACATAATAACATGCGAATTCAATTCTCAATGAATTCACACTTAACTCACTAACCCTTGAATTGTAATTCGCAATCAAGAACCCCAGTGAAATACATTCACTAAATGAAATACGATGAATCAGAGAGAGTTAAATTACACATCTCACTGGAAGAACATACAGCATCAGCAACAACAACAACAAAAGAGATAAGGATTGCAAATCCCACAAACAACTCGTTGGCGAATCTTTGCATCAAGTCTGCATTTAAATAGACGCAACTCCGAGCAAAGATATATACGATGGTGAGAAGCATTATCGTTAAAGACGTATCTTGGTATCGTATCTTCTACATTTGCTATCGTATCTTTTGGTCCTTCTCTACCTCATCATCTTTGACATGCCTTACCAGTCAGTACTCATATAAATGTGGCCCTTGCAGGCTACCCAACAAGCACAAGCGAGCCTCACCACCAAACAACGATCGGAGAGGTGCTTCTTCCATGAATGAATGCAACAAAAAATTGTCTCCTTCACCTACATTTCTCGCCTTCTGATTAACCTGCATTACTTTCTTTCTTTGTTTGTTTTTTTTTCATTTTTTGTAATCAGATGGCTTCAAGCAAGTTTGCCTCCATGGCTGCTGCCGTGCTGCTCCTCCTCTCCCTTGCCCTCTCCGCTGCTGCTGGGGAGTCTCACGGTTAGCTGTCATATATCCTTGTTCACTTCTCGACTGACGGCAGTTCATAGTCGTTGTTAGAATAGTCTTGTATTGAAAATGAGATAAAATGTAATGTTATTATAATAGTAGAATTCTCTCTACCGAACATTAAGGGCATCTTTGTTAATCGCTCTCGATTAACGCACTCCACCTCGGAGGGTCGAGTATGTTAATAGACCCCAATTAACGGAGTTGTGTGTGAGTGAGAGATGAGACCCGTCGCTGCCCATCGCTCTCTCTCTCTCATCAATTAACATATTCTAACCGGTAGTCAAAGACGCCCTTAAAATTTTGAGTTAGAATGTTCCAATTCAACAAATTCTACAATGATATCGTCAAAACCCATTATTATGATCTGGGTTGTGTCACAGTCCGAATCGACTTGCACGTGAGGAGGAGACGGAACGTGTTAAAAATAATCCTTGCATATTAAAAAATGGGTAAAATATAATGTGTATATAGAGTTCTAATTATTTATTTGTCTAACTTCATCTACATATACATATGCATGTATATATATACACACATATGTACGTTTGCTGCTCCTTGTATAGGGTATAATGCGGTGGAGGATGGTACCGCTCTTCAATGCGTTATGAAAGGTGCGTGCCGGTCGGCCCAGGATTGCGAGAGACAATGCGTAGCTACCGGTCTCTCCCCAACTGCCGCCGGCTGCGTCAAAACCATAGTTGGCCCGAGATGCTCCTGTCAGATCGCCTAGGTTTGACGGTGGCGATTGGCACGCGCTCACCTGCGAGTCCCCGGGGGATCGATGCCAGAGAAGTAATTAATTAATTAGTTAATAAAAACATGATGTCGTATCATATTTGTAGGGCTGATGACCAGCTGGCTGAGGTTCAAAGAATAAGAACATTACTAATTACTTAATTAACGAGAGTTTGCACTCCTCTTATTCTGTGTCTCCGCCGTATGCTGCAGGTTATATGAGTTCACGCTTGGACTTGATGTTACGGGAACAGTTCAGATTCCATATATAAGCTACTTAATACTCGTCACGGTACATGCTTATTTGCGATCAATAACCTAAGCCGAGTGATATCGACGTATCAGGGTGGGCACGATTTGATTTGATTTATTTTAATTTAAATTTTTTAAAATCAAATTAAGTAAAATTAAGAGTCCAATTTAAATTAAATCAAATCGAACTAAATCGAATAAAGAGTCTAACGTAAATCAAATCAAATCGAATCAAATCAAATTAATTCGATTTCGTTCGATTTAATTCGATTTGAAGTATATTTCTATCTTCTTTTAAAATTTAGATTTGATTCAAAAGAGAGTAGAGAAAAATAGGATAAAAGAATTCCTATCAAATAAAATAAATATTAAAAAAATAACTTCAAAAGTTCTAACTTACGAGAGTAATCTCCATGACATTTCCACGTAAACAAATAAAAACTTTTGTTATAATAGAATGGAATGTGATATGAAACTTATTTCGTAACATTAGATTCAAAAATAATTTTAGAATTAGAACTAATAATCATATATACACTTATATTAATTTGACAAAAATATCTTTAAAAGCAGGTTGAACTTTTAGAATTAAGACTAATAGTTATATGTACACTTATATTGACTTGGCAAAAATATATTTAAAATCAGGTTATTAGATTCAATTTGATTTTTTGAAAATTAAAATCAAATCATTTTGAGATTTTAAAAATTAAAAAAAATAGAAAAAAATAATCTCCACATTCGTCGAAAAAAATACAATGCATCTGCAACGTCCTGGAGTCTGAAATCATCACAGTTCATCCCATACGAGGATCCGAAGGTTCAATATCCTATTTAAGGATATTTTTATCAAATTAATATAAATATACGTGTAACTATAAATCCTAATTCAAAAATTCTAATCCCCGCCATCTTAACGGGGTATCCAACTCTATGAAATATGTTTCAAATCATCTTCCATTTTACTGTAACTGAAGTTCTTAATTTTTCATGTCAAAATATTACGGAGCTTATTCTTACGTGTTACAACTCTTATGTTATTTTTTAATATTTATTTTATTTGGTATAAAAATTTTTACCCTACTTTTCTCTACCCTTGTTTAAATCCAATCTAATTTTTAAAAAAGAAGATGCATATGATTCAAATCGAAGTTTAATTTTAAAATAATTTGATTTGATTTGATTCAAATTAAAAATTTAATTTTATTAAATTTAATTTAAAAAAAATTCTCTTCTAATTAAACTAAACTAAATTAAGTCGTACTCACCCTTACTAACGTCCCCCCTCTTTGCACGATTGGGAAGTGGTGACGTGCGTTTGGAAAGCGGCCGGACATGTTTCCAAAGTTGCCCCCACTTAATTATGCCCCCACGGCACATTTGATTGCATGTGTTATCGTGTGTGTGTGTATATATAATTATATATTTATATATATACACATGATATATATATATATATATATATATATATATATATATATATATATATACCCTATACAGTAATTACCTCATGTATTCTATCTTTGACCGCATCTATTAAATTTTCTTTTGGGTTTTGTTATTATATATGTCTGATAACCGACCAAAATGGATCTTAACATTGGATAAGTTATCGGCCATGCTGGATTAAACATGGGCTAATGATCTCGGCTGAGCCAAATTATGGGGTGACTATCAAACCTACAAACATAGGAAAATGTTGTACACACTTATATATATATATATATATATATATATGTCACGGCAGGCACATTAAATTGCTAATAACAGTTCATCATATTACTTACGGGAGTGTACAATCCCATTATTCTGGTTGTTTCACCACTATACCACACCCTGGGTGGGGGAGAAACCCTGCATTATGTAAATTGGTGTTTTTGTAGAAAATTTTGTAAATAAATTATCATTAGGAGTGAATTTATAAAAAAATTATTCTTGAAAATATATTAATAAATATATCACAACGTAAAATTAAATAGAATAAATATATTTTTTTATTTATAAACATGTCACTTATTTTTATAAAAATTTATTAAAAAAATCACGTACGCTTAAACATGCTTATATGATATTGATATACTATTTAATTTTAAATAGTGATATGTCTACTAATATATATTTAAGAATATTTTTTTATAAATTCACTTCAAGTAATAATTTATTTGTAAAAAAACTCGTTATGAGCTTTTGAAAGCTTTTTTCTTCGTTTAAAAAAGAAAATTATTTTCTTTCTAGACTAAACATATATATTCTTAATTTTGTTTCCATTTTTTTGACAGTTTAGGTGAGTGATCGGGCATTCATGACGTCGGAGAGAAAAATCTAAGGGGTAAGGGGTTCGAGTGTGTTTTCTTTGTGTGTGTGCGTGTGTGCGCACGCACGTTAGATCGCAGAAGCTCTCTGTAAACCCTAGCATGGCACCTTTTCTAGGGTTTTCGATCTCATCGAGGGAGCAGGGATGTCCGAGAATCCGTCGCAAGCGGAGGACAAGAAGCCGGCAGAGCAGTCAGCACACATCAACCTCAAGGTTAATGGCCAGGGTGGAAATGAGGTGTTCTGTAGGATTAAGCATAGCACTCAACTGCACAAGCTGATACATGCATATTGTAACAGACAGTCTGTGGATTCTATTGCATTCGTTTCGTGGGCAACTTCAGGAAGAACAGACCCCAGATGAACTCAAAATGGAGGATGGAGATGAGATTGATGCCTTGCTGCACCAAACTGGCGGTGGTTCCAGTGTTGCTTGCCATTTTTGTGCATGTTTTAGCTAATCCGACATCTTGAGAACATGTAAAGGCTTTGGTACCTTCGCATCATGGGATGGGTCCTTTTGTACGGGTATTCAGTGGCTTAACTTATTCCTTCGTGCCCTGTTTGATAACGGGTTAAATCTGGATAGGATAGGTTAATCGGGGTCAGGTGAATTATTCTTTGTTTGATATTTTTTTTCTTAACTGAGACCGGATAAAGTTAAAATAGATTAACTCGTTCTTAATAAATAGGTGTAATGAGTAATTAATCGACCCCGGTTAAGATTAGGAGTCGGATGGATCACCTCGGGTAAATCACATGTCCCTAACTTACTCCGTTATCAAACTCACCCACATGACTTATTAAATTAGATCGACCGAACAGAGTTTGCATGTATGCATGCTATCAATTAATATATATGACGGTCATGCTTGCTTCTCTATTCAGTTTTCAAACATTGTGATTCGGTATGCAATCATTTGTAATTACATTTGGTGATATATGGCAGGTTGGTATCAAAAAAGAAAAAGAAAAAGAAGTGAAGTTACTTTTCTTCTTCTTCCGGGGGTTGTTCCTCTGGGAAGGTTTGTGCCGAGAAGTCCCACGATCTCGCATCTTACAGATTCATCGCCTCCCATTCTCCTTTCTGCTGCTACAAGAAGCATGAATTCTTTACTTCACTAAAACTTGAAATCAATTTCTAATAAATTCTCACTTGCACCCAATAAAATACGAATTCAATTCTTAATGAATTCACACTTAACTCACTAACCCTTGAATTGTAATTCGCAATCAAGAACCCCAGTGAAATATATTTACTAACGAAGGAGAGAATTGAATTACACATCTCACTGGAAGAACATGCAGCAACAACAACATCAACAAAAAGAGATATGGGTTGCAAATCCGACAAACGACTCATGGGCGAATCTTTGCATCAAGTCTGCATTTAAAGACGCAACTCCGAGCAAAGATATATACGATGGTGAGAAGCATTATCGTTAAAGACGAATCTTGGTATCGTATCTTCTACATTTGCTGTCGTATCTTTTGGTTCTTCTCTACCTCATCATCTTTGACATGCCTTGCCAGTCAGTACTCACATATATAAATGTGGCCCTTGCAGGCTACCCAAGAAGCACAAGCGAGCTTCACCACCAAACAACGATCGGAGAGGTTGGTCTATCATGAATGAATGCAACAAAAATTTGGCTCCTTCACCTACATTTCTCGCCTTCTGATTAACCTGCATCACTTTGTTTGTATTTCTTTTTTCAGTTTTTTGTAATCAGATGGCTTCAAGCAAGTTTGCCTCCATGGCTGCTGCCGTGCTGCTGCTCCTCTCTCTTGTCCTCTTTGCCGATGCTGCTGCTGCTGCGGCGTCTCATGGTTAGCTCTCATATATCCTTGTTCACTTCTCATATACGGCAGCCAATATCCGTTGTTAGATAAAATATAGGAATTTTTACATATATACTCTTACAAAGTTCGGTTTTATCAAATATACTTTTCATCGGAGCATAATAAAATGAATATCCTTAAAATATGAGTAATGTTACGACTATGTCCTCGCCGTAACTCTCATATGTTTAACCCGAGTTAAATGTGAGTTAAACTGTTAAAGAATAATTTTTTTGTATATATACCCCTATAAAATTTGATTTTATCAAATATACCCTAGATCTAATGATCGTAGATGACATATTTCACGGAATATTATCTTCCGTCGACGGCAGTAAACTAAAGGGGTATAATCACAACATTTCTATCTAAATAAAAGATATTCATGATAATATACTCAGACGAGGAGTATATTTGATAAAACTAAAATTTACGGGAGTACATATGTAAAAATTCTTAAAATATAATGTGACTATAATAATGAAATTCTCTCTGAGTATTTAAAATTTTGAGTTGGGCGTTCCAATTCAATACATTCTAAAACGATGATATCATCGATCGGAACCCATTATTATGATCTCGGCCGTGTCGTAGTCCAAATCGGCTTGCACATGAGGAGGAGACGAGACGAGACGAGACGGGACGTGTTTAAAATAATTCTTACGTATTAAAAATGAGTAAAATATAATGTGCATACAGAGGTCTAATTATTTATTTGTTTCATTTCACTATATATGTATATATATATTTTATATTTATATGGTTGCTCCTCCATGCAGGGTATAATGCGATGGGGGATCGTAGCGATGCAGCTCAATGCATTATAACAGGTGCGTGTCGGTCGGCCCAGGACTGCGAGAGACAATGCGCAGCTGCCGGTCTCGCCCCAACTGCCGCCGGCTGCGTCAAAAGCATAGCTGGCCCGAAATGCTGCTGTCAGATCGCCTAAGTTTGACGGTGGCGATTGGCACGCGCTCAGCTGCGAGTCCCCGGGGGATCGATGCCAGAGAAGTAATTAATTAATTAGTTAATAAAAACATGATGTCGGATCATATTTGTAGGGCTGATGACCAGCTGGCTGGGGTTCAAGAATAAGAACATTATTGATTAATTAATGAGAATTCGCACTCTCTTATGCTGTGTCTCTGCCATCTGCTGCAGGTTCAATGAGTTCACGCTTAAATTTATTGGAACATTTCTAAATTAAGGGCGAGTACGGTTTGATTTAATTTGATTTGAAGAAAATTTTTCTCAAATCAAATTGAATTAAGGGTTCAAATCAAATTAAATCAAACTAAATTATTTTGAAATCAAACTAAATCAAACCGAATTAATTCGGCCATTTGATTCGATTTGAACCATATTTTTATCTCCTTCTATAAATTACAATGGATTCAAAAATGAGTAGATGGAAGTAAGGTTAAAAAATTATATCAAATAAAATAAATATTAAAGAAATAACATCAAAAACTCTAACTTGTAAGAGCAAGCTCGAAGATATTTCCACATAAAAAATTAAGAACTTTAGTTACAATAAAATGAAAGGCGATTTGAAACTTACTTCATAGAGTCAGAAATCTGGTCAGGACGACGGGGATTAGACATTTAAAATTAGGATTTATAGTTATATATACACTTATATTAACTTGGACAAAAATATCCTTTCATGTTATTTGGTTCGGTTCGATTTCTCGAACTTCAAAACTAAATCAAACTAAAATTTTTAATACGGTTCGATTTGAAATCAAACCAAAATCTTTAAAATTTTAATCTAAATTAAATCGAATCAAATCTATCGGTTCGATTTGATTTTCGAGTTGAACTCGAATAATGTTCATCCCTATTCTGAATCCGTATATAAGTCGTTTAATACTCGTAATGATACATGTTTTTCTTTAATGGGAGTTTTGCAACAGTAAAAATGTGAAAAGATGTGTCCGTATTTTTCATAGCATGTGAGTGAAAAGAAAAAAAAGAAAGAATATCTATCCGAGAAGTGATTAATGGACGGAAAGTGTTACTTATTTCTGAGAAAAATAAAGAAGAGAGAGCACGAGAATGCATGTTATCTCTCCACGGGATGGCTTTTTTGACCACTCCTCCATCTTAATTACACTTGAAACACGTACATGCAAAAGAAGGAAAGCATCTAGGGAAATTAAAATGTTTAAGGATGTTGTTAATTAAAACTCAACAGTTGACTCTAATTAACAAAGTACAGCAGAGTCAGTAAGATATTTATTTATAATGAATATAGATATGGAGAGTCTTATTTTAAATCAGTTATGTGATATTTATTTTAATTCGATCGAATAATATCTGACATGAATTCGTATTCGATTAATAATCAGAGTATCTGATATATGATTAAATTATTCATCAGATATATATTTTATTCAAATAATTATTTGATCAAACGAATATGAATTCGAGTTCGATTCAAATTTTAAACGAATAATTATTATATCTCGTTGACTTACACGCAATCATAATATGTAATATTTATTTTATTTTCTTATAAAAAACATATTGACATTGTGTGCACAGTGCAAACTAGGATCAAATAGATGGCCTGATTAAGAATTGTTTAAAAAAGGCAGGGCACGTTTAATTTAGTGGGCTAAAGTGATTGACCCATTTAAATAAAAAAGATGTTTGAAGAGGATGCATTTATATATATATATATATATATATATATATATATATATATATATATATATATATATATATATATATATATATATATATATATATATATATATATATATATAGATAGATAGATGAGAAGATTTGAGTTTTATCTTGGCAATCTCGAATGGTACATCTGTCTTCCACCAGCCCAACCGATAATTAAGTCTACCACGAATCTAATCGCATTTATAGCCTTTCATCCGAGAAGGCCCCTAGTTTTTGACACTAATTAATTGCCACCGGATAATTAATACATAGTTTGACTATCGGTTATCTATCCTAATTAATTCTGACATCTGCTAATTAAGGACGTATCATTTAGCCTTAAATTTTCTACCTCACCTCCCACACTTGCTAACAATGCTTACCCTATAAATTAAGAGTCTCACAGAGGACAAATTAAGAAACACAAGCAAGTCTAGCTACCCGAAGAAGAGGTTAGTTTGTATACTCATTCGTACATACGTACATACATACAAAGAAGAAGAAGGAGAAGAAGATCTGATCAGTTCGTTTCTTAATTTCCCTGTGCATGCATAATTTCTTTATCATCCACTTCAATTCACATATCCGTTTTGTTAATTTGTTGCTCTTTTAATTAGATGGCTGCAAGCAAGAAGTTCGCTTCCGTGGTTGCGCTCGTGCTCTTCCTGTCCTTCGTTCTCTGTGCAGAGTCTCGTGGTTAGCTTATTATCCATGTTCATATCAAGCAACTTTTTTTACATTTATATTTATATATGATATGATTTACTGTATTATTACCATTTTCCCCGGCCGGCCCTCGTTAATTATTAATTAACAGACATGCATGGTTGCTCTCGTTTTAGGGTACACGGTGGCGGCGGTGGATCAAGATGGAGGCAAATGCGTTTTTGCAGGTCCATGCCGTACAAACGAGGACTGCGCAGCCCCATGCAAACGCTTAGGCCTCCCCCCAACTGTGGCGTCGTGCGTGAGATACATAGAAGGCCCGACATGCTGCTGCTTAGCTTCCTAATTAATTAATTAATGCTGATGTTGAAAATAATTAAGGCATGTGATATGATGACCAGGTCCGTGCATGGCATTCTGGTGCATGCTTGCCCGAACATGCGATGGGGATGACATGTGTAGTGTCAACTCAGGAGTTTGGGATTCAAAAATAAGAACTTAATAATTATTAGAGATTATTATACTCCTCCAAAATATCGTACGTACAATGGGTATCGTTAATTGATGTTTGGGTAATGAAGGATTAAGCATCCGATCACGTAGTACTTGAGCTTGCTAGCGTTCTCAGTTGCGATGCAAATTAATTAATGGGCATTTTATGGAGCAGACATACAGTTTTGCATCTGAATCTAATGAGGAAGTGCTACCACACCCGTAGCTACATGCTTATCTATAATCATAACCTAATCTGATGTCGCATTATTTTGTTATATTTAATTTATTATTTATTATTTAATATTAATCATTGTTGATAAAACTCGAGTAATCCACACAGTTAATACGGGCCGAGTTCAGGACATACTTGGACACAACGGAAGCGATAATTGGCCCGCGTATAGTGTCGTGAAGATTACGGATAGTAGACTACCATAGTCTGCCCTTCAAAATTCACACTCCAAGATCTAACGATGACAGTAATATCTTTCTCAAAGTCAAAGTCTAGCTAAATAACTATGGGATGACGACTCCCCCAAGGAGTAGATCTAAGGGTGCAACACATATAGCAAATCAGTGTGCATTACTCCTCCTGTAGTGAAGTAGAGAGGAGGTGATGTGAAGAGCAGGGAGAGAGGGATGAGTGTGGGGGCGGCAGCGGCCGGCAAGTTGCTACGCTCTCCTTCGCTTCTCACAGATAAAGTAGGGGCAGCGGCTTGCTCTCCCTCTTCTCCCTTATGCACTTATCACACGTAAACACAGTTAACAAAGTAGGGAGAACGACCTGCTCCCCTTCAAAATTACTCTAACAATTTTTTTAAAAAAATTAAAGATATTACACACGTAAGATATGCAGCACACCCTATACACCCAGCGTGTGCAGCAAGTCTTTCTCTTATAATAAAGATGTAGAGCCATTATTACATTGGGCCAGCCCCTGGGCTTTTGGGCCTGGTCGATCATGGGCCGAGTTACAAGCCGACCTATGTAATGGCGGGGTAGCATAATATTCCTAGTATTTTTAATGGTAGATATGAAAGGATAGTATCAATAATACTAATAATATTCCTAATAATATCAGCCCTTGGATCGATAATAATAATAATAAAAATATGAAGGGACTGTACAAAACTATTCTTAATAATATCTGCCGATTCTTCTACTTGCTCTTCCCAAAGTTAATAAAATGGTCAAGTGACAGATTATCTGTTGCTATAATTGGCATCCCTGCTCCACAAACATTTAATTATTGAGCATTATTAAACCTAATTAAGGCTGAAGTTGCATTAAGATGGAGAATGGAAATCATCCAAGTAAAGATAATGATTTTGAGAATCTTTTGAAATTGGGAAAATATCTTGAGCAGAGGTGTACGAGGAGCATTTGTTTCCATATATATATATATATATATATATATATATATATATATATATATAATCTCTTGCCTCTCACCGCTCCCAACTTTTAGCAATGCTTAGTGTAGATCTGGGTTAATTTTTAACTCGTGTGCACTAAGGTGCTCCAAATAAATCTTTTTTTAAAAAAAATTAGATAACGTGAGTCTCAAGTCATCTTTGCTTGTTCTAAAAACACATCCCCATCTGACAGTTTAAAAAAAGTTTAAAAAAATTTATATCAAGTGAATAGTGTTGAACCCAATGGTTCAAAAAACGGTTTTTTCGTTTTGGATTTTTCGTGACCGTTGGATCGAAGTGTGTCTTGTACGATAAATTAGAATGACTTCCGCCCTATGTTACATTTTTTTAAAAAAATATTTACTTAATTAGTGCACAGCCTAGGTTTGTAATTACACCCAAATATAAACTAAGCATTACTTCCTAAGTTTTCCTTTCCGCCCTAGACATGACCACGCCTGACCTTTCATGTAAGAAAGGGGGAAGAGAAAAAGGGCAATGCATCTGAACTATCATGTCTTTGTACCATGCACAGTTGCACATAGCTATTGCTTATTATCACAATCAATAAAATGGAAAATAATCTTCAAATGCAAGTTCATGGCGAGTGATAATAACTCAGCTAAATAAAATTTTAAAACAAATAATAAAAAATAATGTTTGAATGCAAACAATTGAAAGTTGATTATCATGTTTATTCAGAATTCGTGTAATGAGATTTCAACTAAACAAGATGTGGAAATTATTTATCTGAATCTATATAACTTAATTTTAAAATCAACTAATTACATTTGTTTAGATTGTCAATTAACTCTGCTAGTACAAATCTCCTACGTCTTGTCTTTTACAAAATCAAACGGGCATTTGCACGTGCACTTCAACTAGTATTAATAATGTAGAAATTGGAGTTTTTATTCTCACGTGTGGAGAGCGAGAGAGAGATTAGGTGGGAAAAACATTCCCTAGGTGCTAGTTCACCGTAGAAAGAGATAAGATGAAAAATAAGGCTGACTTTGTTATTGAGTTAGGATGGGTTAAGATACGCTATCTCATGACAGAGAGATGCAGAACACTCCTCACACACATGAAAGCTATCTGATCGATCATCGGGCATTGTATTTAAACCCCTGGGCTCGAATACATTATCTTACCCCATTGTTAAACAAGGGGTTAGTGAAATGAGAATTTTAATTCACATGAGATGAGAATCAAAATCTAAGATTAGTGAACCATATATTAGTATTGGGGAATCATATTTCTCTAAGAATCTACAATCCCCATTAAGAAAGAGATAGAAGAACAAAAGTGAGGAATTTATTTCTCACCCAGATACTCGAGAATTTAATTCCGACAAGGTGTCTTATCTCCTACTCCACTCCAAGTAGGACTCTTGTTCACATCGCTCCTTCCTCCTACAGTTGTTGTGCCCTCTCTTCCCTCTTCTCCTTTCGTTAGATCGCAGAAGCTCTCTGTAAACCCTAGCATGGCACCTTTTCTAGGGTTTTTGATCTCATCGAGGGAGTAAGGATGTCCGAGAATCCGTCGCAAGCGGAGGACAAGAAGCCGGCAGAGCAGTCAGCACACATCAACCTCAAGGTTAATGGCCAGGATGGAAATGAGGGGTTCTGTAGGATTAAGCATAGCACGAAACTGCACAAGCTGATGGATGCATATTGTAACAGTCTGTGGATTCTATTGCATTCCTTTTCGTAGGCAACTTCAGGAAGAACAGACCCCAGATGAACTCAAAGTGGTGGATGGAGATGAGATTGATGCCTTGCTGCACCAAACTGGCGGTGGTTCTAGTGTTGCTTGACATTTTTGTGCATGTTTTAGTTAATATGACATCTTGAGAACATGTAAAGGCTTTGGTACTTTCGAATCATGGGAGGTCCAGTGCGTTAATCCCACTCGATTAGCAAATAGGGCCCGAAGGAACAGGTTAAGCCATTGAATACCCACGCATACAAAAAGGATCTATCTCATGATTCGGGTCGAGTGCGCTAACCGACCACGGTTAACGACTCTGTGTGAGAGAGAGCGATGGGACCCACATCACTCTCTCACATCGATTTCACTATCCTAACCCTAAAACAAACCGATTAAATTAGATTGACTGAAGAGAGTTTGCATGTATGCATGCTATCAATTAATATATATGACCGTCACGTTTGCTTCTCTATTCAGATTTCAACATTGTGATTCGGTGTGCAATCATTTTTTTATACATAATTACATTCGGTGATATATGGCAGGTTAGTATCCAAAAAAAAAAAGAAGTGAAGTTGCTTTTCTTCTTCTTCCGGGGGTTGTTCCTGTGGGAAGATTTGTGCCGAGAAGTCCCACGATCTCGCCTCTTGCAGATTCATCGCCTCCCATTCTCCTTTCTGCTGCTACAACAAGCATGAATTCTTTACTTCACTAAAACTTGAATTCAATTTCGAATAAATTTTCACTTGCACCCAATAAAATACGAATTCAATTCTCAATGAAATCACACTTAACTCACTGACCCTTGAATTGTAATTCACAATCAAAAAACCCAGTGAAATATATTCACTAACGAAGGAGTGAATTGAATTGCGCATCTCACTAAAAGAACATGCAGCAACAACAACATCAACAAAAAGAGATGGATTGCAAATCCCACAAACGACTCGTTGGCGAATCTTTGCATCAGGTCTGCATTTAAAGACGCAACTCCGAGCCAAGATATATACGATGGTGAGAAGCATTATCGTTAAAGACGTATCTTGGTATCGTATCTTTCACATTTGCTATCGTATCTTTTGGTTCTTCTCTGCCTCATCATCTTTGGCATGCATGCCTTACCAGTCAGTACTCACATATATAAATGTGGCCCTTGCAGGCTACCCAGGAAGCACAACCGAGCCTCACCACCAAACAACGATCGGAGAGGTGCGTCTACCATGAATGAATGCAACAAAAATTTGGCTCCTTCACCTACATTTCTCGCCTTCTGATTAACCTGCATCACTTTGTTTGTATTTCTTTTTTCATTTTTTTGTAATCAGATGGCTTCAAGCAAGTTTGCCTCCATGGCTGCTGCTGCTGCTGCGGCGTCTCATGGTTAGCTCTCATATATCCTTGTTCACTTCTCATATACGGCAGCCAATATCCGTTGTTAGAATAGACTTACATTACAAGCGAGATAAAATATAATATGATTATAATAGTGAAATTCTCTCCGTATTTAAAATTTTGAGTTGGGCGTTCCAATTCAATACTTTCTAAAACGATGATATCATCGGAACCTATTATTATGATCTCGGCCGTGTCATAGTCCAAATCGACTTGCACGTGAGGAGGAGACAGGATAAGATGGGACGTGTTTAAAATAATCCTTACTTATTAAAAAATGGGTAAAATATAATGTGCATACAGAGTTTTAATTATTTATTTGTTTAATTTCACCTAGACGTGTATATGTGTGTGTATATATATATATACATATACACACACATTTATATGTTTGCTCCCCCTTGCCGGGTATAATGCGGTGGAGGATCGTAGCGATGCAGCTCAATGCGTTATGAAAGGTGCGTGCCGGTCGGCCCAGGACTGTGAGAGACAATGGGCAGCTGCCGGTCTCGCCTCAACTGCCGCCGGCTGCGTCAAAACCATAGCTGGCCCGAGATGTTGCCGTCAGATCGCCTAGGTTTGACGGTGGTGATTGGCACGCGCTCACCTGCGAGACCCCGGGGATCGATGCCAGGGAAGTAATTAATTAATTAGTTAATAAAATATGACGTCGGATCATATTTGTAGGGCTGATGACTAGCTGGCTGGGGTTCAAGAATAACAACATTAATACTAATTAATTAATGAGAATTCGCACTCTCTTATGCCGTGTGATATTGCCGTCGATATCTAAGATTTGATTTGATTTGATCGTAAGAGAATTTTTTTAAATTAAATTAAATTAAATTAAAAATTTAATCCGAATCAAATTAAATCGAATCAAATCGAATTAAGAGTTTAATTCAAATCAAATTAAATTAAATCAAATAAAATTAAATTAATTTGATTTTGTTCGATTTAATTTAATTGAAAATATATATATATATTATCTTTTTTAGAAATTAAATTTGATTCAAAAGAGAGTAGAGAAAAGTAGAGTAAAAGAATTCACACCTAATAACGTAAATATTAAAGAAATAACATTAAAAGTTATAACTTGCAAGAGCAATCTCATAGATATTTTCACATAAAAAAAATAAAAACTTCTGTTATAGTATAAAAAAAGATAATTTAAAATTTACTTCATAATATTAGATTCAAAAATCTCATCGGGACGATGAGAGTTCCTTAAAATTAAGTTGGACTTTTAGAATTATGGCTAATAGTTATAGTTACATATAGTTATATACACTTA
This sequence comes from Amorphophallus konjac, assembly GCA_022559845.1. NCBI lineage: Eukaryota > Viridiplantae > Streptophyta > Magnoliopsida > Alismatales > Araceae > Amorphophallus > Amorphophallus konjac. Next base: position 64,978 of record JAHNEJ010001175.1, read on the forward strand.
TATTGACTTGATAAAAATATCTTTAAACTCGGGATATCCTGTTCGGTTCGATTTCTCAAAAATTAAAATCAAGTTAAACTAAATCAAAATTTTTAATATGGTTCCATTTGAATCTAAATCGAAATTTATTAAATTTTAACTCAAATTAAACCGAACCAAATCTATTAATTCAGTTTAATTTTCGAGTTGAACCCGAATAATGTTCATCGTTACTGACATCTAGTAAATTATCATATTGTTTGATTATATTTAACTCACTTTTTGTTATATATACGTCTTAATATATATATATATATATATATATATATTAGCCATTGAAATAAATGTAAAGTCAGAGTCATACCAAAAATAATACGGAAAATATTATTTTTATACTTAATATTATTTAATCTATTTATTCCGAATGATTGGTTATTACTTTTTTTTTGCGTATGTTATATTTATATTTATTTAATGAAACCAAGTAGATAGTCATTGATAGTAGACAGTCATAATGAGCATCTAAGCCAAGTGTTGAGAGAGGCATCCTTAATAGTAGCGATGCACATCCAAGGTACGAGCCTATCTATCCTGCATAAGAAGAGAAATTCTCACCTCGGCATGGTCGTCGAGGCAAAAAGGGCGCACAATGATCTTAGCGGACTTAGACGCTAGGGGGGCCTAGGTAGGGATGTAAATAGATCGGATTCGACTCGAATAGACTAATATCATACTTATCAGTGAAAATTTTATAAATATCATATCCAGATAGTACCCTATTATATTTGCGGGTATAGATACGAGTATATCCGTCACGGATATGGATATATCGACGGATATCCGTATCTGTCCATAAAGCACGAGTCTACGTCACATCTAAGGAATTGAAATGTGAGATTTATAAGAATTAGAAAAATAAAAATTCGGTCAATTCTTTCATTTCTAAAGTAATTTTTACATTTTATAAAAACGTCCTTACAATTTTAGCAAGAAGTCTAAACTCACAAACTCAACAAGACGGGCAACGAGTTAAGTTCATGTCAAAATCGTAGGCCTAACATATACAATAAATTATTAAGAGCGGGTTTGGATCGGGTATAGATTCAGGTGCACTAAATCCATACCCTATCCGGATATGAAATGGATATTTTAAACATATTTGAATCCGAATCCATATCTATTTATTCAGGAATTACTCGACTCATCACGGGTCGGGTGATACGGGTAATCAGATTTATGGATATTTTTGACATCCCTAGACGTCTGATAACAGACCAAAATGGATGTTAACATTGGATCAGTTATTGTAACGACCCGAGAATCCGATTACCGGGAAGGTCCGATAACCCGAGACTCGCACCGCCGCCCACGAGCCGGGAGGGCTCGGAAGGGCTAAAAGGAGTGTGGAGGCACAAAGAAATAGGAAGTAAAGCAGGACAACCAACAACAACAAGCTGAAAGAAGGAACAACTACAGTTACAACAGAGTCCAGTCCAACAGAAAGTACAGTCTAAAGCAGTAAAACGTACCACATGCCAAGTGAACACTCGGCCCGGTAAGCTGGCAACTGAGAACCTCCGCTCCGCACCCTCGAACCACGAGGAAGAACCGCTGCACCTGAAAAGCAGGGAATGAGTCTCCAAAACAGAGACTCAGCAGGGATCCCGCAGAACCCCAACCGGAAACAACGGCGGTAGCGGAAAGGAGAGCTACAACTACAGCAGGAACAGCAAATCGGTGGCCGGTCAAAAACTCGGCACTACAGCTACTCCTACTGTACCGGAAGGTACACCTCGATCACGCAGACGAAGCTACCAAACCGCGCTAGTACCGCCTACCGAAGTAAAAACATACGGCAACCACGCCGTAGAGACCTGTCCCCCGGACACAGCCGACCTGGACACGCTGTCCAAGGTGCAACCCCGACCATCCGATCGCGGGTACAGCACAACAAGACCCAACCTCGGTAAAGCCACTAGCACTAATCTCACGGCGCAAGAACCGACACACGCGCCAAGGTGAAACAACCGAACTCACCGGTCAACACGACCAAAAATCCGAAGGTCAAAAGACACAGAGACTGACAGTCTGTCACTCCGTACTCGACAGGAGTACCACCCACTAGAAGCACAGCCGGTAGCATCCCCTGACGTCTTACACCGCACCGCAGGTGAACCGCCTGACGTGGTAGGTCCTACCCGAGGCGCGAACACCGTACAAGTAACCACAAACAAGTAACTAGCTGGGGTCACGTCCGTCGACGTGGGTCCAACCGCCCCCAACCACGTGTGCACACACAGACCTTGCGTCACTAGGTCTGGTCCTCTGACCGGTTTTCCCTCGTAGCCGGACTCTGGCTACCGACGAGGGGCCTACGGTAACCGGTCCACAAACCGTCTCGAAAGGTGGGTGCCCGTACACCACTCCCAGGTGAGACCAGCACCTCGTACTGGTGGGCTACGACTAGTGGAGGGTCACTGAAGGAGTAGACTCTCAACTCAACGGAAAACAACGTCCGAATCCGACGACGTACGGGGACAACCCCGCGTATCGGCCCCGTCGCACGGTGACCACGGTCGGAGAAGAAACAGGACTCACAGTCCACGGCCACGCACGCACCGTGCCGTAGAGTCGAGAAAACTCAAGAGGCGCTAAGCCACTGGACTCTGGACAGTCCTCTAGACATACTACAGCCAACGGTCCTTGAGTCACAAGACTCGGGGTCAAGACCGTTGCACGCAACAACACAAGGCCATCGATCTAGCCCAATCTCTAGGTCCAAAACAACGATATCACGAATACCGAGACAACACACGAGTTGCCAAGACCATTCCCTTGGGAAGAGAACGCAAGGCACAAAGGCCACTCACACGGGCCACACGGAAAACACAGAAGCACGATTCCCAAGGCAGCACATAAGCCGCCACGACGATTTCCCATCTTGAAACAAGCGGGGAAACCTCCAGCCCCAGGTCGGACAACTGGACTCACTGTCCAAGGCCAAACACATGGCCCACACGGGAATCGCCTTCCAAAGGAACCCACGATATGCGGGGGAGACCCCACCGCATACACACCGACACACGGTGACTCGATCAAGCGTAACGCAAGAGCCCGGAACACGTGGGGTCACCCGGACCCACCACACCTACGGGCACGCTAATCGAGGTAACACGGTCCCTCCTGACACCCCAAAAACACAGACACAGAACCCATGGGGTGTCCGGGATACTCACAAGGCCGGAGGTTGACCACTGGGTCCCAACCGGGTCGACCGGAGACCAACACAATGCGAACGGACGCTAAAAGGTCACCCGGACCCTTAAGCGCATGGGCACGAAAAACGAGGTAAACGGAACCTCCAGACACCCCAAAACACGGTCACGGAACTCCACTGGGTGTCCAAGGCACACACGGCCCACGAGGAGCACGATCAGCCGCAGACCGCCCGCCCCGGGCAGCCCGGCTGGTCACCTCCAAGAACGCGCTGTAGGTCCATAGCGCGTTCAAGCAGAACGCGCTATGCACCTATAGCGCGACACGACAGATCGCGCTATATCCCTATAGCGCGACTACACAGATCGCGCTAGGATCACCTAGCGCGACAAGGCAGAATGCGCTAGGGACCCCTAGCGCGACAGGGCAGAACACGCTAGGACCCCATAGCGCGACAAGAACCGCCTTACTGTTCATCTTCTCCGATGAACGCGCCCTATCGGGGCAGCGCGACCTTCAAGAACGCGCTACCCAAGGCTAGCGCGTTCTCAGTCCGTGCCCGAAAATGGTGGAAACCGCGGGAAAAGCCATGCCACGCCCCGTTCACCCCCAGGTGAAGGGGAAACAAAAGGAAAAACCTTCCCCAAGCCCCTAGGCATACATCTAAACCCCTGGATCGCCCAAAAACACCATAAAACGGGAGATCCGGCTCACACCCCAAAAACATGCATTTTGCCCAAAACGCCCCGTTTAGCCCGCTCGGCTCACCACGGCCTACGAAACTCGCGGGAAAGGAAGTACACGGGCTGAGGGTCCATCTCCCTACCTCCACCGAAGAAACGACGCGTCGTGGACGCCGATCCACGAAGAAAACGCCGCGAAACCCTCGCCGGCTCGCGATCGCGCCACCAAGCTTCCACGCGCCTCCTCCGCCTCGATCCTCACCTGTCCTCGCCCGCATCCTCGCCCGCGCCACCTCCACCTCGCCCCCGCCTCGCTCCGTCGGCCGCCGGAGAAGAGAGGGGAGAAAGAGGGCGTGAGAGAAGAGAGAGGGAGGGAAGAGAGAAATGAGAGGGGGAGAGAGAAAAGGGTTAGTATATATAGGAAAACCCGAAAATTCGATAAATTCAGAAAATTACGAAAAATTACCTCCGCGATCCTCGGAAGGAACACAACGCAGTGGTACTGTCTAGGAGTCGTAGAACGCCACGGTTTTCCCTGCAAAGAGTTCCGAAGGCACATCAGGGAAAAAACACGTGTAAAGCACAAAATACACTCCGAGACCCACTACAATGATCCGAAAAATATCCGAAAAATCCGGGGCATTACAGCCCTCCCCCCTTAAAGGAATTTCATCCTCGAAATTCAGGAACAAGCACGAAGTCACAGAGGAAGAACACTGAACGAACTGACAACGCTGTCAGAGCCCCAGCACAGAAAACTTCGATTCTCACAAAACACCGATCCTGAGGGACACATCCAGACTTACAATCACGAACAACACCTCGCTCCTCGCGCCGAGCACACTGGCCAGCAGAGCAGGCATATACCAAAGGACACAGTCCGGCATCACCTCAGACAATGCGAGAATCAACCATGGCACCGCAGCCACAATCTCGCTCACCGAGGAATCACAACCCTCGACACGAACAACAGCTACCGATTCATCCAATGGTCGGAAGACAAATGGCACATCAGCTTCGCAACCAGCTGACAGGTCACACTCCCTCCTCAAGGGAGCAACCAAAACAGAGCCTCCACCAGCTCAAGCAGCCATCTCAACGGACCGCAACCAGCACATCGGCTCAACACCAAGAAACACCCCACACATGGCAAGCCGAAAGCCGGACATAACACTGTGCCAACTCTCGTCAGAAGACAACTCCGACAAAGTCCAGATCCCATCCGGAAAGGCACATCACAGAAACGACCACCAAAGGTCTCGCTGGCACACGGCTCTCGCCACGCTCGAGCCCCAACAACCAGCATCTTCTGTCTCTGAAAAGACCATCCACTGGTCACCAACTGCTCGCCAACTCAACCCTCTCGGGGAGCACGACGAAACCAAATGACAGAACATGGCGTCTTCAGTCATCACCTCACGGGACTCAGACTTATAGGGAACCACCCCATGCTAGTCACCAAACCAGGGATAACCTTGCGACACCAATGTCCTATCAGGGACCACCAGGCCGACGCCAACCTCACAGGAGGCCTCCGCCCTAAGGCGTCACTTTTCCATCTGGTCTCATCAAATCCTTCGATCAATCCAAGTGGACACCTGCCAATCCCGATTCCGCCCTTACCACAGAGCCACAGGACACCACCTGGACAGAGCTCACGGGTCCCTAAGCAACGAACATTCCACCGTCACAATCCGACAAGACCGTAGAACCAACAGGAACCCACAGCCTGGCAGAGACCACCTCCTCAAAGCACGATCTCATCCGAGGACACGACTGGGAACACAAGTCGGACACCAAGCCACCGACTCCGACCATCACGTCCTCGACCTCCGTCAGGCGACATCCTCAACAACCTCATCCAGGTCCAACACCGACGCCTGACTCGGCATCCTTCACAGGAGCAGGGTACTCATGCGGCGCACTAGTCAGCACTTTTCCCCAACACTCCATCCTGCCAGTGCCAACAACCATAATACCTCGAGCAATGACACGGCAACAACACGTTTCGCAAAGAGGAACCAATCCTCCGATGCTCAATGCGAACTCAGGAATCCGCCCGTAGCAACCAACGCTACGATCCTGAACTAATGGGTTATGGGCCCACCACGCTTCCGCTGCGCACTCAAATCCGCGCGCACAGCCGAGAAAGCAAACATCGCCCAACCAGCACTCTTCCTTCCGGAAAAGCGCCAGCACACCCTCACACAACAAGGGAATGGGCACAACTTCTCACAGGCAACCACCCTGCCAAGACAAGGAGCACGTCTCGCACGGACTTCATGGCACACAAGGCCAACCAATCCGAACACACAACGCAAGACGACGATCCTTAGCCGAACGCAATCTCTCCAACCAAAGGAGAAACCAGCGCACTTCGACCAACGGAAGAACTCCACGCTCGACCTGACCTCGAACCTCGCGCACGCTCGAAACAGCACCATCCAGCACCAAGGACAACCATCGCTTCCATCAGGTCAGCGCCTCCGACACACTCGACGAGTGTCACGTCGGACCACCATTACAGCACCTCTCGATGCACCACCGCTGCAATTCCTCGAACTGCAACACGGCATGCCAAGAGCCGCAACATGAGCCATAACAACAACCGCCGATGCTCATCTTCGAGTCCCGAACTCGCCATGGAGCCTTCACACCTCAGACCAAATCCAAGGCGAACACACCCCTTCGCATACGAGAGCGTATGAGCAAGACTTACTGGGACACCACAGCCAAATCCTGCCTCGAAATCCGCAAAACAACCGGGACCGACACGTCATTTCTGACGCCACAGAGCGTGACAAGAATATCAGGCTCGACGAAGCAGCAGCCCACCGAGAAGACATTCCGCTCACCGGAGCACACTTCTCGATCAGAACGCCTCAGGAGCTGGACAAACCTCAAGCTGGAGTGACCAAAAATCGACAGCAGCTTCCTCAGAGCACGCTCACGGTCACTTAACCACGGAAAATCCTCTCCAGCCACCTGACCACGCTGCAGGTTCCTCGAACGCAGCACCGCGAGCTCACACCTGCCAGCAACCTCTGCCCAACGCAGCACAACCAGGGCCACCACCGATGAGGGAGAAGACTCTCAACCTCGATCCTTAGACCCCATGCTGGCACGAAAGCCGCGGACAGTAACCACCTTCACAGCGCCGCACAGCGCACTCAAGCTCTCAAGCGAGAAACAAGGCGAAAAACAAGCACAAAACCATAAGCCAGCTGCCGACTGTACTGGACCTTATGGACTCTGATCACTGCAACATTTCGAATTCCTATGTACGTCGAGCTGGGAGGGCTCGGAAGGACTAAAAGGAGTGTGGAGGCACAAAGAAATAGGAAGTAAAGCAGGACAACCAACAACAACTAGCTGAAAGAAGGAACAACTACAGCTACAACAGAGTCCAGTCCAACAGAAAGTACAGTCTAAAGCAGTAAAACGTACCACATGCCAAGTGAACACTCGGCCCGGCAAGCTGGCAACTGAGAACCTCCGCTCCGCACCCTCGAACCACGAGGAAGAACCGCTGCACCTGAAAAGCAGGGAATGAGTCGCCAAAACAGAGACTCAGCAGGGATCCCGCGGAACCCCAACCGGAAACAACGGCGGTAGCGGAAAGGAGAGCTACAACTACAGCAGGAACAACAAATCGGTGGCCGGTCAAAAACTCGGCACTACAGCTACTCCTACTGTACCGGAAGGTACACCTCGATCACGCAGACGAAGCTACCAAACCGCGCTAGTACCGCCTACCGAAGTAAAAATATACGGCAACCACGCCGTAGAGACCTGTCCCCCGGACACAGCCGACCTGGACACGCTGTCCAAGGTGCAACCCCGACCATCCGATCGCGGGTACCGCACAACAAGACCCAACCTCGGTAAAGCCACTAGCACTAATCTCACGGCGCAAGAACCGACACACGCGCCAAGGTGAAACAACCGAACTCACCGGTCAACACGACCAAAATCCCGAAGGTCAAAAGACACAGAGACTGACAGTCTGTCACTCCGTACTCGACAGGAGTACCACCCACTAGAAGCACAGCCGGTAGCGTCCCCTGACGTCTTACACCGCACCGCAGGTGAACCGCCTGACGTGGTAGGTCCTACCCGAGGCGCGAACACCGTACAAGTAACCACAAACAAGTAACTAGCTGGGGTCACGTCCGTCGACGTGGGTCCAACCGCCCCCAACCACGTGTGCACACACAGACCTTGCGTCACTAGGTCTGGTCCTCTGACCGGTTTTCCCCCGTAGCCGGACTCTGGCTACCGACGAGGGGCCTACGGTAACCGGTCCACAAACCGTCTCGAAAGGTGGGTGCCCGTACACCACTCCCAGGTGAGACCAGCACCTCGTACTGGTGGGCTACGACTAGTGGAGGGTCACTGAAGGAGTAGACTCTCAACTCAACGGAAAACAACGTCCGAATCCGACGACGTACGGGGACAACCCCGCGTACCGGCCCCGTCGCACGGTGACCACAGTCGGAGAAGAAACAGGACTCACAGTCCACGGCCACGCACGCACCGTGCCCTATGTAGATCTCTAATTTAGAATAATCCACTTAAAAGAAATATCAATAAAAAATGATAACAATAATAAGCATGAGCACGAGGTGCTAAGGGGAGTGTGTGATCGCCAGAGACACGAGTGCCTCAAAAATATAATAATGAAAACATGGGAGAGATGATCGCGAAAAATACCTCAAAAAGTGCGGGGATGTGAGTGCTTCCTTTCTCTTCAAATCGGCCGGCCGATGAAGAGAGTTCTTCCTTTGATTACCCTTGCAAAACAAAGACAACACCAATAAAGAAATTGCATTAGATATGTGGTGAGTGTAGCATCAATTCCTAAATAAAGATGAGCATGAAATCATGGTGAAGAACACACCTTAAGGGTGTTGGCCCTTAAACCCCTATGCAAAAAAGGGTGTGGGAGATATGAATGCATGTAAAAAAATATATATATATATAATGGGGAAAGAGTGCAAGAGATGCACTAAAGGGGAGATCTCAATATAATTGAGAGGAAAATCAACATAATAATGATGAAATATATGATGCATGATGCATGAATTATGAAGATAAGAAATAGAATAAAAAGGAGATAAGATAAAAATCTTGTTTGTGGTCCCTTTGGCTTGATGCTCGATGGAGAGAAACTTCAAAAGATGGGATGCTGACTTGATGTGAAGAAGCCTCCTTAGCCGATGCCACCTTCGGTTCCTGTAAAGAAAGAAAACAAACAGAAGAAGAAGGAGAAGACAGAAGAAGAAGGGGAGGAAGAATACAGAAGAAGAAAGAAGAAAAAGAAACAGCACAGAAGAAGAAAAAGAAGACAGAAGGAGAAAGAAGAAAAACGTGGGAGGGAGAAAAGGAGAACAGAAGAAACAAAAACACAGAAGAAGAAGAAGAAAAAAAACGGAAGAAGAAAAAACAAAAACCCAAGAAGGAGACCGGAAGCCGAAGCAGGAGAATAAGAACCACCCCTTAACAGAGCTACAGAAGTTCTATTAAGGATAGAAGAAGAGATAAGAAGGAAAGAGTCCAATGGAAGAAAAGATAAGAAGGGGCAAGAGCCCAAAGAGGGGAGGATTAAGCTGGGCAAGAACCCAAACGAAGTAGGGACTCTCTGGGGAAAGGCTGCGTTCGTTCGGAACACAAAAGTGAAACACGACTTGGTTCAGGGCGTCAATTGTTGAATTGACGACCTGCCCATAGGGCGTTTCTTAAAAACACGCCTTAGGCTAAGGCGTCTCTTCCTGGATCAATTTTGGAAATAAATCTTTCTTTTATTTGAAAATTCTGAAACACGCCTTAGGAAGAGGCTTTATTTGAAACACGCCTTAGGTGAAGGCGTTATTTAAAACACGCCCTAGCCTAGGTCGTTAATTCTGAAAAATTAGAGAAAATATCCAAAAAAATCCAAAAAAATTCAGAAAATAGAGAAAAATAGGAAAAGAGGAGGAAAAGTGAGAAATCCAAGAAAAGTGAAAAAAAACACTCAAACGAAGCTAATTTGAGGGTCAAATTGGAGCATTACAAGGCAATATGAGATGTACTCAAAATAATGTCAATTTTAGCGTGTCTACAGCTGCCCCGCCTTGGCGTCTGCTTTGCAAGGGAGCAGAGCAAACTGAAAAGTAGATGCCAAGGTGTGATGAGACACGCAATCAACATCACTTGATGAGAATGAAATCAAAAGTACGAGATGAAGCAAATCTCGGGAAATTCAATGAAATCAACGATGTTTGGATAAAAGGGGAGTTGTGCATGCGGTGCACGAAGGAGAATGATCAACTTCCAGCGCGGTGGAAGTACCTCAGGTCACAAACCTGTAGATTTCACCATTGGGGAGCGGTTACCAGCCAGTGGACGTGCTGCAGCCAAGGTGGATCAAAGGGGAAAGTTTGAAAATAAGATGATAAAAATCCAAACAAGGAGCTTTCGAGAAAATGACCCAGAACAGCGTCAAAACGAACTGAGGACTCAATTCGGCATGGAATATCTCACATTGAAGATCAAGATCCATTTGACCCTCAAAAACAGCTTATCAGAATGATTTTTCAACAATTGTTTCAAATTCCTATATGAATGCATGCTGGGTTTAAAGGGAAAAATTAAATCAAACGAAAATATAGAATAATCAAGGATAATATTGTTAAACTGCCAAGACTGGGTCAAGAAACCGATTTCGCGAGCTGATACTAAGCCGAAGCCCGTTTATCCACGCACCAATTCGTAAAAGGGAACCATCGTCCCCAATCTTGGACGGCTCAACGGCCTACTCCTTTGGAATCATCATTATTTTTGATGAAGGGGAACTCAAATCCCAGATTTACCAAAGTCACAAGGTCCTTGATATAATCTAGTAGCGTATGTAACATATAGTAGAATGCATACAGGGAGATGGTGATATCAATAAGCATGGGAACTGAGAAATGAGCTGCAAGTACCGTGGGACTTTGAGTGATGATGCCCTGCCGGCGGGACCAAGAGCCTCTTCCTGCGCTCAAAAATTTATTAGCCAAGATATAAAAGATAACAAGCAATGAATAAGGCATTTAATCATAGCATGCATAGCATGAATCAAAGCAACCAATCATAGCATATATCATGAACAGCATAAGTCAAATCATGGCATAGTAAAGCATCATTATTTGTTGTTTGTCATGAGGATGATAATCTGGCTAATCAAGTTTTGGAGTTAAATAATCAGGATCTGATAATGCCCATCGGCGGAGTAATCAGATGAAACGAGCAGAAGTTGATTGAAAGATTTGGAGATGAATAATCATGAGATATGATAATCAGAATGATATAGGGAGATGATGCCCTTGGGTGGCATGTCATGAGAATATTGGGAAGAATCAATAGATTGATAGCAATGAGTGGAGAGAGGACCCATCCCGTGCTTTTGGTCTCTGCAAAGTTATTCCTGCAAAAGCACCATCAGACAATACAATGCAATTTTTTTTTTTGGATTTTGAAATATGTAAATTTTTAGGGAGTTTTGGAATATGCAAATTTTTATGAGTTTTGAAAAAGATATTCAAATTTTTATGAGTTTTGATCAATATGCAAATTTTTGTGAAGTTTTGTAAAAGATATTCAATTTTTTGTGAAGTTTTGAGAAATGTATTCAAATTTTTATGGATTTTGGACAAGAAATATTCAATTTTTTGTTTGATTTTGGTTAGACATTGCTAAAGCAGCATCAAAGGGTGTTTTAAACCACTGGCTAGGGGTCCTCGTTCCTTCCCTTTTTGCTTAAAACTGTCCAAAGCTGGGCGTGCATTGTAAGGTGGCGCCCTATAACCGACCGCCTTTGATCAACGGTGCCCCTACCAAGGTCATACCCGAGAAACATTCGGTCTTGGAGGGAGAAGAGAAGAATAATTGGAGATAAGCTTTACGTAGGATGGGAGATATCAAGACTTGAATTCCTTCCAAGGTGCTTCCCCTCAAAGAGGTAGTCTGTTGTGCCGGGACTTTGTGCCTTTGATTTTTAAACCCTTGACATGCATACGACCAGGGTTTTCCCTGCGGGGACTTTGTCACTCTTGACATGCCTTAATTCATACTTTTGCTTTTATCAAAATTCTGACTTGATTTTCATAATAGCCCTTTTGGCTAGATGTATATCATGAAAGCTCATATGAAAACTCATATTGATGTTGATTTTGGGTCAAGACTGCCCCTATTTGAGACTCCTCTCGTATTGGGGATTACCTAGGTTGGTCATCTCATCCGTCAACCTCTTGCCCCTGCATGTGGTCGAATAAAGAAGAGAAAAGACTTTCAGATATTCTCATGGCATGGCCAAGATAGCAACGGTGTTTTTATCAAAGGAGCCAGCTAAGGACGCCGTGAAGTGTGTGGAATACCCAGCTAAGGGTTGCTCTTAACAAGCGGGGAGAGAATGTCGAATTCCCAGCGCGGGGTTCTTATAACCAAGAGTGCTGCATAGCAAGCTAAAAGATTCTTTTGAGAATGATTTCAATTAAACAAAAGCTTAAGATAAAGGTTTAAAACACCACTCTTAATCTCGTTAAGAAGCACTTGATTTTGAAAATCATGCGTGAAGTAATGAGAAAATGATATCATTAAAATGCGTACTTACGCCAATATGTTACCTTGCAACCTTTGTAGAAGCAGCTGCTGCGAGGCGATGTTGATCATCGTGGGATAGTCCTCTTTGGCAGTCCATAGGATTGGAAGCAAAGGATTGAAAGTGGCTTAACAAGAAGGAGTGATGCCAAGACCAGACTCAGATGAATAAGGAGAAAAGGAAGAGAGGCGAGGGCTAGAACTCCCTCACTAAGATGTGGAGACCCTGATCACATGAAAGGTCTACAGAAGGAGAGGAGAATTAGAAGGAGGAGTGAGGACTAAAGCCTCGAAAGCAGTGGGAGAAAGGGCAAATACCCAAGGTAGTGGATGTGGAAGAAGTTGGGTCGGGCCCAGAATTAGGAGGAATCAGAAGAAGAAATTGATATATAGAAAGAGACGGATCCGGAGGGTCCGGAGGTAAAGGAGGAGAATCGTGATAGGAGGAATCATCCGGAGGCTCCGGAGGGATAACGAAAGAAGGGACGCGATGTCCTGGGAAGAAATAAAGAAAAAGATGATGAAAAAGGAGGAAGAAAATGAAGGATGTGATATCCCGGAGGAGCAGAAAGATGAATCGTAAGAAAGATGGAGGGTCCGGAGGTTCCGGAGGAAGAGGATGGAAAGGGGCGCGATGCCCAGGGAGAGAAAAATCCGGAGGTTCCGGAGGAATGAAATCAGAAAGGAGAAGGTGGAAAGGGGCGTCGTGCCCGAGAGAAAAGTTCGGAGGTTCCGAAGGAAGCAAATAAAGAAGGTGGAGAGGGGTGTCGTGCCCAAAGGGAAAATCTGGAGGTTCCGGAGGAATAAGGTGGAAAGGGGCGCGATGCCCTGGGAGAAAGTCCGGAGGTTCCGGAGGAATAGAATCAGAAAGGGCGAGATGCCCAAAGAGGAGGGATAAAATTCCTGGAGGTTCCAGGGAGATAGCAGGAAAAGGGACGCGATGTCCCAGGGATAGTGGATAAAAAGATGAAGATGAATAAGATGGGAAGTGCGGAATATCCGGAGGTGCCGGAAGGCGGGGAAGATACGGGTTTGGAGACCCGGGAAGCAGGAGGTGCAAATGCATATGAATGCAATAGAATGGACGTGATGAATGCAGTGAATGCATGAACGCAATGAAATGCAAAGAAGATGAGGAATGTGAAGGGTGAGAGGGTGAAATCCTCCTCTTTCCCCTGGGAGTGGCCCATGAAGAAAACGTGATAGACAAGAATATGGATGAAATAATGGAAGGCCTTTTGGCATCAAGATAACTGCCCCTCCACAGCAGTGAAAGTGTATGAGAAATAGCCCCTGCCGAGGCTTCAATGGTGAATGACAACTCCCTAGGAGAGTGCAAAGTAATGGTGTGAGGGAGTTGGAAAATTGGAACATGAAGCATTGCCATGCCCATTAATTGTGGTGTATAGGAAGTGTTGAACAAATTGGGCATTCGCCCCTTGTATGGAGGAATGGAATCAAGATTTGGAAGAGGGAACAAAGGGTGCCCTGCCTGGCCCTTGGATGGCATCAATTCTTGGCATTCTTCCCTGAGCAATGGCGGTGACTTGGCCTCTGCGACCATGCTCGGCACAATAATCCGGATTGGCATCCGGTAAATGAGTTCTTGAATCTTGAATCGCATAACCGCGGCCACATCTGTCTTGCCCGGCTCTTGATCACCTTCGGCACAAATACTTGCAGAAGCACTCCCATTCCGAGTAGTAAAAGGAGGTGAAGCGGAGGCGGAAGGCTTTGTGAGTGGTGGAGGTATAATGGAAAGTGTTGGCGTAAGTGGAGGCGGAGGTTCAAACACATCGAGTTTCTCCCTTTGCTTGCAAGCGGTCGGGGTTAGCTCGAGTGCAAAAAGTGGTGGGTCCTGCTCAGGATTAGCCATAGGTAAAGGTGGAGGGTTAAATAGTGGGGTAGGTAAGGTGGTTTTTAGGGATGGTGGTAATGGGAGGTCAATTGGAGGAGGTTCAGTGGTAGGCTCGGTGTAGGCCGATGTGGAGGTTACTGACTTAATAAGTGGAGGTTTTATAATGGAAGGCTCAGCGGTGGCTAATGGTGTGAAGGTTGATGGTATAGTGGGTGGAGGTGTAGTTGGTGGAGGGTTAATGGGTGAAGGTTTGGTGCGTAGAAAATGCCGGACGGGGCGAGCAGTGTTAGGAGTGGGAGTGGAAATGGGAAGAGACTCAATAGGCGCCGGTGCGGACGATTGGAATATCGACCCATCGTCGTAACACCAACTAGTCTCATAAACAGGGGTTGAATTGGGAGTGGTTTCCTCCCGAGCAGGGGGTTCATCGAATGAAAATGGGGAAAGCGAAAAGTTAAGGAAACTCGGAAGGGGTGCCTGCGGAGCTTCATCATCATCGTATACTGCCTCGGATTCTTCGAATGCCGGCTCTTGCTCACTTGAACCGCCGACGCCGTAATCATCCCTCCTGTCTTTCCACTCTCTCTCCATCTTTGTAATCTCGTCCAAAGCGGCATGGAGAGGATCGACTGGAGTAGGAGGAGCCGTGACCCTCTTTATTTGTTCCTCCATCAAAGTAATCTTATCAAGAAGAGATTGTTGGAGGGGTGTGACTTGAACAACCGAGGGCTGGCAGGGCCTTGAAGGAGGAAGGGCCGCATAAAAAGGCCGTGGAGGGGAATTAATGGGCCGGCCCATGGAAGAACCCGGATGGGCCGGATTACAAGGAATAAATGGGCCTCGGGGCCGCGGTGGAGGAGGAATAGAAGGAGGCGTGTGATGGGCCACCCGAGGGGAAGCATGAATAGAAGGAGATGGGTAATGGGCTACCCGATTAGAAATATGAGTGGAAGAAGGAAGTGGGTGATGGGCCACCCGAGTGTGAATAGAAGAGGGAAGTGGGTGATGGGCCACCCGAATAGAATTGGAAGGAGGGAGAGATGCTTGAGATGTACCCTCAACGGCAGCCTTAAGGGCTTGGATCTGTTGAGGGGTAAGATGATCTAACGCATGAATGATCTGGGAGACTTTCTCATCGTTGGGACGAGAGGATCCCGAGGGAGTAGTGGCTCGAAATTGAGTTGGAGGAGGGGGACCATAAGAATGGACACTGCCCATGGGTCGGGCATGACCATGAGAATAAGGACGTGGTCCCTTGAAAGAATGGTGAGAATGCTGATTAACATGTTGAAATTGAGGATATGAAGTGCTAGGTTGTGCATCCTCATGAATTGAATTGAACATGTTTCTATCATGGTAAGTCATTATATAATCAAAATTCTCAATAATTATGCAAATAAGCACACAAGTTGGAATGATTACCGTGATTTTGATTTGTTTAATCCTTGGTGAATTAATGAATTTTAATAAAGTTTGGAAAGATTCACACAAGGAGAGTCCTAGTTTCAATATGATTCACTTCAATGCCAACTAGGAACTCTCACTCACCACGTGTTAGGCCAACTATATCGGGACTCCAAAAGGGTACAACCTGCCCGGCGTCCGTGAGGGAATCCACGGGTGCGGGGACTTATGGAGGCTTGGTTTAGGAATTTCCAATCCAAAGAGACGGAATGCTCAATGGAGGGTCGTTCCTTCACCAAGGGGGTGTGTGGCTCCTAGTATAAAGAGATAAGGCCTCTCAAACCAATGCAGAATGAATGAATGAATGAATGCAAGATATAAGCAGAAATATGATATAGTGATAAACAAAGGAGTTCGGTGAAAACACAGGAATAAGACGCCCTGGGGCAGGGCGCTATAAATCAAAAGACGCCCTGGGGCTGGGCGCTACCAATGGAAAAGACGCCCTGGGGCAGGGCGTGAAACACTGTGGGGAGATGCCAACCAAGTCAAGAAACGCCCCGTGGTGAGGCGTTACAAATAAAAGGACGCCCTTGACCAAGGGCGTCAAATCATGAAACAGCGCCTTGGTGTGAGGCGCTAATCAAGAAAGAAACGCCCTGGGGAAGGGCGTGAATTCAACAGATCACCAAATATAATAAAAACGCGTCCTGACAGAAGGCGTTAAACAGGGAAAATGCGCCCTATGCTAGGGCGTTAACAAAAAATGCGCCTCTGTCAGAGGCGTTAATTGCCTTATTCCAGAAACTCTTCACGGCCAGCAGTAGCAGAGAAACACTCACAGAGTCAATCACAGTCAATCAACAAATATGAATATCAAAACATAATCATGCTCATCAAATTTTATTTTTTTTGGATAAAGTGGGATTTCAAAAAGAAATCTATCAACTGACAAATCACAAGTGGGACAAGAAAATAATGGAGGGTGCCCGAGGGGCACAAAGGAGGGGTACCGTGGGTACCAATAGGAAAGGGCACGCGAGGGTGCCAAGGGGAAAGGGGTAATCAAATGAAAAATGAAAAGTGTCCCACCGTGATCGCCAATTTGTAGATCTCTAATTTAGAATAATCCACTTAAAAGAAATATTAATAAAAAATGATAACAATAATAAGCATGAGCACGAGGTGCTAAGGGGAGTGTGTGATCGCCAGAGACACGAGTGCCTCAAAAATATAATAATGAAAACATGGGAGAGATGATCGCGAAAAATACCTCAAAAAGTGCGGGGATGTGAGTGCTTCCTTTCTCTTCAAATCGGCCGGCCGATGAAGAGAGTTCTTCCTTTGATTACCCTTGCAAAACAAAGACAACACCAATAAAGAAATTGCATTAGATATTTGGTGAGTGTAGCATCAATTTCTAAATAAAGATGAGCATGAAATCATGGTGAAGAACACACCTTAAGGGTGTTGGCCCTTAAACCCCTATGTAAAAAAGGGTGTGGGAGATATGAATGCATGTAAAAAAAATATATATATATATATAATGGGGAAAGGGTGCAAGAGATGCACTAAAGGGGAGATCTCAATATAATTGAGAGGAAAATCAACATAATAATGATGAAATATATGATGCATGATGCATGAATTATGAAGATAGAAAATAGAATAAAAAGGAGATAAGATAAAAATCTTGTTTGTGGTCCCTTTGGCTTGATGCTCGATGGAGAGAAACTTCAAAAGATGGGATGATGACTTGATGTGAAGAAGCCTCCTTAGCCGATGCCACCTTCGGTTCCTGTAAAGAAAGAAAACAAACAGAAGAAGAAGGAGAAGACAGAAGAAGAAGGGGAGGAAGAATACAGAAAAAGAAAGAAGAAAAAGAAACAGCACAGAAGAAGAAAAAGAAGACAGAAGGAGAAAGAAGAAAAACGTGGGAGGGAGAAAAGGAGAACAGAAGAAACAAAAACACAGAAGAAGAAGAAGAAAAAATGGAAGAAGAAAAAACAAAAACCCAAACAGGAGACCGGAAGCCGAAGCAGGAGAATAAGAACCACCCCTTAACAGAGCTACAGAAGTTCTATTAAGGATAGAAGAAGAGATAAGAAGGAAAGAGTCCAATGGAAGAAAAGATAAGAAGGGGCAAGAGCCCAAAGAGGGGAGGATTAAGCTGGGCAAGAACCCAAACGAAGTAGGGACTCTCTGGGGAAAGGCTGCGTTCGTTCGGAACACAAAAGTGAAACACGACTTGGTTCAGGGCGTCAATTGTTGAATTGACGACCTGCCCATAGGGCGTTTCTTAAAAACACGCCTTAGGCTAAGGCGTCTCTTCCTGGATCAATTTTGGAAATAAATCTTTCTTTTATTTGAAAATTCTGAAACACGCCTTAGGAAGAGGCTTTATTTGAAACACGCCTTAGGTGAAGGCGTTATTTAAAACACGCCCTAGCCCAGGTCGTTAATTCTGAAAAATTAGAGAAAATATCCAAAAAAATCCAGAAAAATCCAGAAAATAGAGAAAAAGAGGAAAAGAGGAGGAAAAGTGAGAAATCCAAGAAAAGTGGAAAAAAACACTCAAACGAAGCTAATTTGAGGGTCAAATTGGGGCATTACAAGGCAATATGAGATGTACTCAAAATAATGTCAATTTTAGCGTGTCTACACCCTAGAGTCGAGAAAACTCAAGAGGCGCTAAGCCACTGGACTCTGGACAATCCTCTAGACATACTACAGCCAACGGTCCTTGAGTCACAAGACTCGGGGTCAAGACCGTTGCACGCAACAGCACAAGGCCATCGATCTAGCCCAATCTCTAGGTCCAAAATCACGATATCACGAATACCGAGACAACACACGAGTTGCCAAGACCATTCCCTTGGGAAGGGAACGCAAGGGACAAAGGCCACTCACACGGGCCACACGAAAAACACAGAAGCACGATTCCCAAGGCAGCACACAAGCCGCCACGATGATTTCCCATCTTGAAACAAGCGGGGAAACCTCCAGCCCCAGGTCGGACAACTGGACTCACTGTCCAAGGCCAAACACATGGCCCACACGGGAATCGCCTTCCAAAGGAACCCACGATATGCGGGGGAGACCCCACCGCACACACACCGACACACGGTGACTCGATCAAGCGTAACGCAAGAGCCCGGAACACGTGGGGTCACCCGGACCCACCACACCTACGGGCACGCTAATCGAGGTAACACGGTCCCTCCTGACACCCCAAAAACACAGACACAGAATCCATGGGGTGTCCGGGATACTCACAAGGCCGGAGGTCGACCACTGGGTCCCAACCGGGTCGACCGGAGACCAACACAATGCGAACGGACGCTAAAAGGTCACCCGGACCCTTAAGCACACGGGCACGAAAAACGAGGTAAACGGAACCTCCAGACACCCCAAAACACGGTCACGGAACTCCACTGGGTGTCCAAGGCACACACGGCCCACGAGGAGCACGATCAGCCACAGACCGCCCGCCCCGGACAGCCCGGCTGGTCACCTCCAAGAACGCGCTGTAGGTCCATAGCGCGTTCAAGCAGAACGCGCTATGCACCTATAGCGCGACACGACAGATCGCGCTATATCCCTATAGCGTGACTGCACAGATCGCGCTAGGATCAGCTAGCGCGACAAGGCAAAATGCGCTAGGGACCCCTAGCGCGACAGGGCAGAACGGGCTAGGACCCCATAGCGCGACAAGAACCGCCTTACTATTCATCTTCTCCGATGAACGCGCCCTATCGGGGCAGCGCGACCTTCAAGAACGCGCTACCCAAGGCTAGCGCGTTCTCAGTCCGTGCCCGAAAACGGTGGAAACCGCGGGAAAAGCCATGCCACGCCCCGTTCACCCCCAGGTGAAGGGGAAACAAAAGGAAAAACCTTCCCCAAGTCCCTAGGCATACATCTAAACCCCTGGATCGCCCAAAAACACCATAAAACGGGAGATCCGGCTCACACCCCAAAAACATGCATTTTGTCCAAAATGCCCCGTTTAGCCCGCTCGGCTCACCACGGCCTACGAAACTCGCGGGAAAGGAAGTACACGGGCTGAGGGTCCATCTCCCTACCTCCACCGAAGAAACGACACGTCGTGGACGCCGATCCACGAAGAAAACGCCGCGAAACCCTCGCCGACTCGCGATCGCGCCACCAGGCTTCCACGCGCCTCCTCCGCCTCGATCCTCACCTGTCCTCGCCCGCATCCTCGCCCGCGCCACCTCCACCTCGCCCCCGCCTCGCTCCGTCGGCCGCCGGAGAAGAGAGGGGAGAAAGAGGGCGTGAGAGAAGAGAGAGGGAGGGAAGAGAGAAATGAGAGGGGGAGAGAGAAAAGGGTTAGTATATATAGGAAAACCCGAAAATTCGATAAATTCAGAAAATTACGAAAAATTACCTCCGCGATCCTCGGAAGGAACACAACGCAGTGGTACTGTCCCGAAGTCGTAGAACGCCACAGTTTTCCCTGCAAAGAGTTCCGAAGGCACATCAGGGAAAAAACACGTGTAAAGTACAAAATACACTCCGAGACCCACTACAATGATCCGAAAAATATCCGAAAAATCCGGGGCATTACAGTTATGGGCCACGCTATATTAAACATGGGCTAATTAAGAATCTCGGCTGAGCCAAACTAGCTATGGGGTGACTGTCAAACCTACAAACATAGGAAAATGTTGTACACACTTATATATATATATATATATATATATATATATCACGCCGGGCACATTAAATTGCTAATAACAGTTCATCATATTAATTACAGGAGTGTACAATCCCATGATTCTGGTTGTTTCTCCACTGTATATATCACACCCTGGGTGGGGGAGAGACCCTGCATTATTATGCGTATTGATGTTTTTGTAAAAAATTTTGTAAATAAATCTTTGTTAGAAATAAACTTATAAAAAAAGTATTCTTAAAAATGTATTAGTAAATATATCACAACCTAAAATTAAATAGTATAAATATATTTTTTATTTACAAATATGTCACTTATTTTTATAAAAATTCATTTAAAAAGCACACTTAAACAATCTTAGATGACATTTATATACCATTTGATTTTAAATAGTGATATGCCTATTAATATGTTTTCAAGAATAATTTTTTAAAAAATTCACTTCTAATAATAATTTATTTATAAAAAACTCTTTCTTTTATTTGTGCGTTATGAGCTTTTGAAAGTTTTTTTCTTCGTTTAAAAAAGTGAATGATTTTCTTTCTAGACTAAAAAATATATGTAATTTTGTTTCTATTTATTTGACAATTTAACGGAGTGATGGAACACCCGTGACATCGGAGAGAAAAATAAAGGGAAGGGGTTCTGAGTGTGCTTTCTTTGTGTTTGTGTGTGTGTGTGTGTGTGTGTGTGTGTGTGTGAGAGAGAGAGAGAGAGAGAGAGAGAGAGAGAGAGAGAGAGAGAGAGAGAGAGAGAGAGAGAGAGGGCTGTCAATAGGCCGGGTCAGGCCGAATTTAGGTCGGCCCGGTGCGGACTCGACTTATCAATATTAAGGTCCAAGTTTGACTTGGGCCCGAGTTATATCGGGCCGGGCCGGGTCAGGCCAAATATTATTAAAAAATTATGAAGCCCGACTTAGGTTCGACTCAGCCCGACAACTTAAATAAATAATAAAAATTAAGAAAAACTAATACATTTAATCATGTAAAATTTATAATCTCACTAAAGTAACTAAAGTTTTGATATTAATTATATAATTTCTATGAAAATAAAAATTTTTAATTTTTAATTAAATAAAATAATATAATTTTAACTAATTAATTTTTAAAATTTGAAAGAAGAAAAAAAGAGTACGGGCAGGGCCGGGCCGGCCCGCGGGCCGAACTTAAAGTCCGAACCCGATCCGTGGGCCTCGTCGGGCCGGGATTTTAGGTCCGACTAAGAGTCCACGGGTCGAAAAATGTCTTGTGATCCGACCCAAAATCGGTCCAGGCCTGTGGACCTGTCGGGCCGGCCCGACCTATTGATACTTCTAGAGAAAGTACACATTTTCTTTAATGAGAGTTTTGTAACAGTAAAAATGTGAAACGATGTGTCCGTATTTTTCATTATTTTTCATAGCACCCGAGTGAAAAGAGAAATAAGAAAGAATATCTATCTGAGAAGTGATTAATGGACGAAAAGTATTATTTCTTTTCCAAAAAATAAAGAAGAGAGGGCATGAAAATACATGTTACCTCTCCACGGGATGGCTTTCTTGACCACTCCATCTTAATTACACTTGAAAGACGTACATGCAAAAGAAGGAAAGCGTTCAGGAAAATTGAAATGTTTAAGTATGATGTTAATTAAAACTCAACAGTTGACTCCAATTAACAAAGTACAGCAGAGTCAGTAAGATATTTGTTTTTAATGAATACGGATACGGAGAGTCTTATTTTTAAATCAGTTATGTGATATTTATTTTAATTTGATCCAATAATATTTGACATAGATATCTCAGTATCTGAATTCGTATTCGATTAATAATCAAATTATCTGATATATGATTAAATTATTCATCAGATATATATTTTATTCGAATAATTATCTGATCAAACAAATATAAATTCAAATCCGATTCAAATTTTAAATAAATAATTATTATATCTCATTGACTTACACGCAATCATAATTTGTAATATTTATTTTAATTTCTTATAAAAAACATATTGACATTGCGGTACATCTGAGCCAATGTGTGCACAGTGCAAACTATGATCAAATAGATGGCCGGATTAAGAATTGTTTTAAAAAGGCAGGGCACTTTTAATTTAGTGGGCCTAAATTGATTGACCCATTTAAATAAAAAAATATTTGAAGAGGATGCATTTAAGATGGAAATCCAAGCAAAGACACGATTTTGAGAGACACTGGTAATTAATTCGGAAAAAGCATGCATCTTGAAGAGGATGCTACGTATATACGAGGATTTGTTTTATTATATATATATGTATATATATATATATATATATATATATATATATATATATATATAGAGAGAGAGAGAGAGAGAGAGAGAGAGAGAGAGAGAGAGAGAGAGAGAGAGAGAGAGAGAGAGAGGAGATTTGAGTTTTATCTTGGCAATCTCAAATGGTACATCTCTCTTCCACCATCCAAACCGATAATTAAGTCTACCACGAATCTAATCGCATTTATAGCCTTTCATCCGAGAAGGCCCCTGGTATTTGACACTAATTAATTGCTACCGAATAATTAATATATAGTTTGACTATCGGTTATCTATCCTAATTAATTCTGACATCTGCTAATTAAGGACGTATCATTTAGCCTTAAATTTTCTACCTCACCTTCCACACTTGCTAACAATGCTTACCCTATAAATTAAGAGTCTCACAGAGGACAAATTAAGAAACACAAGCAAGTCTAGCTACCCGAAGAAGAGGTTAGTTTGTATACTCATTCGTACATACGTACATACATACAAAGAAGAAGAAGGAGAAGAAGATCTGATCAGTTCGTTTCTTAATTTCCCTGTGCATGCATAAGTTCTTTATCATCCACTTCAATTCACATATCCGTTTCGTTAATTTGTTGCTCTTTTAATTAGATGGCTGCAAGCAAGAAGTTCGCTTCCGTGGTTGCGCTCGTGCTCTTCCTTTCCTCCGTTCTATGTGCAGAGTCTCGTGGTTAGCTTCTTATCCATGTTCATATCAAGCAACTTTTTTTTATATTTATATTTATATATGCTATGATTTACTGTATTATTACCATTTTCCCCGACCGGCCCTCGTTAATTATTAATTAACAGGCATTCATGGTTGCTCTCGTTTTAGGGTACACGGTGGCGGTGGTGGATCAAGCTGACTGCGTTTTTGCAGGTCCATGCCGTACAAACGAGGACTGCGCAGCCCCATGCAAACGCTTAGGCCTCTCCCCAACTGAGGCGTCGTGCATGAGAAACATAGAAGGCCCGACATGCTGCTGCCTAGGTTCCTAATTAATTAGTTGATGCTGCTGTTGAAAATAATCAAGGCATGTGATATGATGACCAGGTCCGTGCATGGCATTCTGGGGCATGCATGCCTGAACATGCGATGGGGATGACATGCATTTGTAGTGTCAACTCATGAATTTGGGATTCAAAAATAAGAACTTAATCATTATTAGAGATTACTCCTCCAATGTCGTACGTACGATGGGTATCATTAATTGATGTTGGGTAATGAAGGATTAAGCATCCGATCACGTAGTACTTGAGCTACCGTTCTCAGTTGCGATGCAAATTAATGGGCATTTTATGGAGCGGACGTACAATTTTGCATCTGAATCTAACGAGGAATTAAGTGCTACGACACGCGTAGCTACATGCATATCTATAATCATAACCTAATCTGATGTCGCATTATTTTGTTATATTTAATTTATTATTTATTATTTAATATTAATCATTGTTGATAAAACTCGAGTAATCTACACAGTTAATACGAGCCGAGTTCAGGACATACTTGGGCACAACGGAAGCGATAATTAGCCCACATATAGTGTCGTGGAGACGAATAGAGTTTACGCTTCAAAATCCACACTCCAAGATGCAACGATAACAGTAATGTCTTCCTCAAAGTCAAAGTCTAGCTAAATAACCGTTGGATGACGTCTCCCCCAAGGAGTAGATGTCCAGCGGCTCCTGATCCAAGAGATAAGGGCACAACACATATGGCAAAGCGATGTGCAGTACCCCTCTTGTAGTGAATCGAAGGATAGAGGTGATGTGAAGAGTAGGGAGAGAGGGACGAGTGTGGGGGCGGCAGCAGCCGGCAAGTCGCTACGCTCTCCTTCGCTTCTCACAGACAAAGTAGGGCCAGTGACTTGCTCTCCCTCTTCTCCCTTATGCACATATCACACACAAACACAGTTAACGGAGTAGGAAGAACGACCTGCTCCCCTTCAAAATTACTCTAAAAAATTTTCAAAAAAAAGTTAAAGATATGAGACAGGATATTCAGCACACCCTATACACCCAGTGTGTGCAGCAAACCTTTCTCTTAAAACAAAGATGTAGAGCCATTATTACATTGGCCACCCCCTCGACTTTTGGGCCTGATCGGTCATGGGCCGAGTTACAAGCCGACCTATGTATTGGCGGGGTAGCATGATAATCCTAGTATTTTTAATTGTAGATATGAAAGGATAGTATCAATAATACTAATAGTATTCTTAATAATATCAGCCCTTGGATCGATAATATTAATAATAAAAATATGAAGGGATAGTACAAAAACTATTCTTAATAATATCTACCGATTCTTCTACTTGCTCTTCCTAAAGCTAACAAAATGGTCAAGTAACAGATTATGTGTTGCTATAATTGGCATCCCTGCTGCACAAACATTTAATTATTGAGCATTATTAAGCCTAATTAAGGCTGAAGGCGCATTAAGATGGAAAATGGAAATCATCCAAGTAAAGATAACGATTTTGAGAATCTTTTGAAATTGAGAAAATATCTTGAGCAGAGATGTACGAGGAGCATTGGTTTCCATATATTTATATTTATATTTATGTTTATATTTATATTTATATTTATGTGGTGTCTTCTTTTGAATAACCTCCCTTTCTCTCTTCCCTTCTTTGCAAGCTAATTACTAAATACCCCTTCTCAAATATTCCTTCTTAGCGTATTTGGAATGAAATATACATGATACAAATGACAACGCGTATTTCATTCCTAAGGTACTGCGCATTTCCTTGACGCGTATATTTCATATTCCTTCTTAACGTATATATATTTGTTTTCTAATATTTATAATTTATTCATAGTATATATATTTCATTTCAAACATGTATATATATTTCATTCCTACCATATATATATATATTTCATCCATGTTATACATATTTCATTTTGAAAGGTTGTTTTCATTCTAATTAACATGTATATTAAATTCCCAAACAATATATTTCATTCCCATCACCTGTTTAATCAGATGCATGCACATTGTATGCCTACATGATCATTTTTTAAAAGTCCTTTTATAGGTCTTGAACTCAAGCGTTAATTAATATTCACGACATTTCCTAAAAATTACAAACTGAATAGGATTGGACTGAGCTAAAATAGTCATTTTATAATTGGTTCACCCGATTTTTTTTTTAAAAATGTGGTTTTTTTTATGAATCCCACTAGAATGGCTGAGGGTTCTGATCTTCTTCGATCCGACCAGTCGATCCGGTCCATTTTTAACATAATGATCGGTCCAACCTCTTCTACTACTTCAGGCCCTCTTTGAAAATAGGTTAGGGTGATATATTCGCGTCTATGGACGTGAATAGGGTGCTAATACGTCACCCGCCTCCGGTTAGTGGCATGGCTTTGTGAGGAATTACCATGTGAGCTCTATTTTCTCTCTCATCATGTAGTTATTCACCTAGGCCGGCTTTGATAGCGGGGTGGTCGGCCGGTTGTTGGGTAGATAGTGTAATCGGGGAGAGAGAAGACGCGGTGGGCCCCGCCTCCCCCCTCACATAAAAACGTTAACCGTCCCCGGTTAACGTGCTCGACCCTCCACGGTCGAGCACGTTAATCGTGCTCAGTTAACAAATTCATCCTTAGGACGTGTTTGAGAATGGGTTAGACTAACTCGATAAATGAGAGAGAAAACGGTGAGCCCCACTCTCTCCTCACACACAATTAATTGAGGCGAGGAGAGGATTGACCGAGGATGAGAAGCCAATATATAGAGACGTTATGATCAGGAATAACAGAGAGGAGCCAGCCCACAATTTAAGCTGACATCGTCTCACTTCTGAGAGTCTTCATTTCTCAGGATTCTGTTTCCTGCATTGTAAACAACTCAAACTTGGTAATAGAAAAGATTAAATCTGAGTAAAGAATATGGTAGCTTGATTTGTAGAACTAGTCAAATGAATACGTCACCTGCATGTGTTTTCTTTAAAAAATATTAATATTAAATTATATTTTATTTAAATAATAAAAATTTAAATTATATAATTTCAAAAAAATACATGTGACCAAACTTTGTCAATATATTAGTCATATTAGTTTTTAAAGTTTAAAAAATAGAATTATTTTTTAAAAATAAAAATATTTATTGAAGACGGTTGAAGAAGGGAATGTGAACTTCATTTTTAAAGTTGACAAACTCAAAAGAATTAAACTCTTAAATTAAGAAGATTCAGAAACTTGGAAACCCCGACAAATATAACTATAAAAATATTAGACATAACTCATCTACTTTGAATATTCTTTAACAATCTGACATCTAATGTCACCAAATGATTTATAATTCATGATGGTAAAATTTGCATTCCTATCACTGCCCTTAGAAATATATAAAAGCGTTCCCATCACTACTCTTAGAAATACATAAAATTTAGTTCTAGTTAATATTTAAAGTCAATAACATCCAACAAGATAAAAATATCATGATTCTTCGTTTCCAGAAAAAATAGTTGTGCTTTTACTTTGAAACATGAAACACAACCATTTAAGCTTTTGACCAAGTAAAATTTAAGCACTCATTCTTCTAGAAAAAATGGGTAATAAGATTTAGACTCAACAATATAGAAAATGCTATGAAATAATATACAAAAAAACATAATTAAAGATTAATACATCAAACTCCAACTTTCTCCACTTGCTCAAGCTTACATAGTGATCAATTGCCAATGTCATTGCAAGAATTAGGTTCGTTATAAATTTTATTACTCAATTCCACTCAATATATGATATACAGACGCAAGTAAAACACAACAAAATGAATTAAGAACCATTTGACTAAAATTTTATGAATCAAATTTATAAAAGTTAATGTGCACGACTAAGAAATATGACTACCTCTATTACGAATACATGATGAGCTGTAAATAGCTCAACAATATGGAAGAGAGACATGGTTAAGTTAAATTTGCTCAAATTAACACATAAACTGCACAAATCAACTTGTACCTTTGTGTTTAAACTCAATTGGGTAGTACCAGAACAGCTTCCAGGTATACATAAAATGCCCAAAAGATCTCGTTGATGATATTGTGTGACGTTGATGGGTGAAGTACAAGAGTTGGAACATCACAATAAGATAGAACTTGTATGCAAAATAAAATAAAAGAATTAAAAACTATATATACATCAGAAGAAAAATAAAAAAAGTATTATTTTGTGGGCTAACCCGAGTAACCTATGAACTAAAAAGAGTAGAACCGGAAGAGACCCATAATTGAACCAGAAGAGACTCATAATTGAACCGAAGGAAAAAACCTAGATGTGTTTTGTATTAAACTGAGGTGGGTAGAACCTAAACAGCTTCCAGATATAGATAAAATGCCCAAAAGATATCATGTTGATGATATTATGTGTCGTTGATGGGAGAACTAAAAGAGTTAGGACAGCATAAGGTAGAACATGTATACAAAATAAAAAAAAAGAATTAAAAACTATACACCAGAAGAAAAACAAAATAAGACAAACACATCACACACAAACACCATCCCTCTCACCTCTCACACAGAGAGAGGGAAGTAACGAGTAGTCAGCCTGCAAGAGCCCTCCCCCCAGGAGGCACCCAAAAGCAAAGCTCCCCCCCCCCCCACGATATCTCCCTCCCTTCTCCTCACCCCTGCTAGGCTACTTCGATAGACCATGGACACCCCTCCCCACTCCTAAGAGCCCTTCCTCCTTCCACCAAAGTGCCTACTAACTCGAGGGTCAGAGGGTTCTCCCGAAGCACTCTCATCACGATGACAACTTCTCCTATAAGAAGAAGTCAACAAGATCCTCTCACTGCAAGGCCACCTTAGACGGCCCAATAGAGAACCCCAACAAGACACTACAAGAAAAACCGCGAGTAGCGACCGACCTCCCGGTCGCTATTCGGTCGCAGATCAGTCGCAAAGAGATACTGCGACCAAACAGACACCTATTAGCGACCGAACATGTCGGTCGCTATCTAATAGTCGCTAAATGGCGACCGATATAAATCGGTCGCAGAATAGGTCGCCGTTAGCGATCGATAATTATCGGTCGCAGAAGCAGTCGCGGATAGCGACCGATAATTATCGGTCGCAATATCAGTCGCGGATAGCGACCGATATCAATCGGTCGCATGACCCGTCGCTAATATATACAGTCGCTATGCGGTCGCTATTCGGTCACTAATTTTGTAGTATTTTTTTAAAATAAATTTATATAAACGACTATAAATCACCTGATAAATAATAATTTAATAAAATAAATAATAGAGACAGTCGCTATTCGGTCGCTATTCTGTCGCTAATTTTAATACTTTAATAAAATAAATAATAAATACAGTCGCTATTCGGTCGCTATTCGGTCGCTAATTTTGCAGTATTTTTTTTTTATAAATTTATATAATCGACTATAAATCACCTGATAAATAACAATTTAATAAAATAAATAACCTGATAAATAACAATTTCATAAAAACATATAAATCAACTACACAAATCACAATCTCCACGAACTTCAAATTCATCACATACAAACACACAAATTAATCATACATCCATAATAAAATGACAACATGCAAATAACTAAAATGAAATCACAAATCCTCCGCATATGTGTCATCCTGGTCGTCGTCTCGTCCAACATCTCGCGACAGATGATCCTGTATATCATTTAAAAAAATTAAAATCAAATCCTTAATAAAGAAATCAATTTTTCTTGAAAATTAAAAGCAAGATGTTTTTCATTTAAGTGAAATTGACGAATGACAATTTTAAACGTTTTGCTCAAATCGGTAGTCCAATTTGGACTCCGTCAGTTTCTACAAGTCACTCTCACCTTCCCGGTCGTGTTGGAGTCATCGACAAATTAATTGGACATATATTTCTTTATTTTTGACCCTCTTACACTCGATTAACTTGGTTCTATTTAGGAAATGTAAATTTGAGCATCGAGCTCAAATTTGGAGTCCAATTTGAACTCCGTCAGTTTCTACAGGTTACTTTCACCCCCCATGTCGTGTTGGAACAATCGATGGATTGATTGGACCTCTCTTTTCAATTTTGGACCCTCAAACCCAAGTTCATAGAGTTAAGAAAATGATATTTTCCCCTCCTCAATCTAAATTATTATATTTTGTAAGATGATATTTAGAGTTAACAAATAGAAAATCAATCAAATAAAATACTTACCGGAGGCTGCTGTGCACGAGGTGCAGGAGGTGCTCTATTACTAGCAAGTCCCAATTCTGTGAGCATCTGGGAGACGGTCTGAGAGACGATGGTTGAGATATTCTGAGAGACGGTCTCGTTGACGATCGCCCTAAACATATCTGGAGTCATGGTCGGGGCGGCACTGGAAGAACCATCTGGGGCTGCTGGTGTGGTATCTGGGGCTGCTGGTGTGGTAAATGGAGAGGTCGCATGTGAGACCGAACTCGAGCATGATGATAACACCCTAGTCGTGCCCAAGCTATGTCCAAAACCATAAACATGGCCTTTCTTGGGTGCCCCAGATGCTGCAACCCAAATGTCAGGATCCAACTCTGGACGCTGACTGTCATCCCCGTACCTCTCATCCATTCCTCTACTATATGAGTCCTGCAAAAAACAAAAAAACAAAACAAAATTATTCTACAGTTTAATCTTAAATGAAAACTATTAATGTATACACTTACCGCTACCTCCCGAGCTTTCTCACAAATGTAAGCATTTGTCCCTTTCTTCTTATGAGTATGATCAAAAAGTTCTTGAAATTGAGGTGGCCGCTTTAATTGTACTTCCTGTTATTCAAATAAATCACAGTTTATTATTAGATTAAAAAAATTACAAATGTAGAAGTGTACTTACCAATCTCGCTTTATGCGTTGCAAAGGAGACAGAGCCACCCGTGTGTACATTCGCTTCAGGATGCGCTGCTCTGTTTTGCTTTGCTTTGTTTGAATTGTCATTCCATTTCTCCGTTCCCCAAATGTTGCACAGCTCCGTCCAATACTCCTTTCTCATCCACACAGGCCCATGCTCCTTCCATTGGTTCTTATCTGTACTTGTACATGCTCTTTCTGCATTTTTTCGGATATTGTGCATAAGATGTTTGAAATTTGCTCTTGCAGTAGTTGTCCATGCAGATCTAGCACGTAACTCATCTGAATGCTCTGTGAATCGATGATTCCTCTACATATTAACAAAAAATAAATTATATGTTACATAACAATAAGTGTGTTAAAATATAGCAGGAAAATGACTTAATATGATAAAATAAGATAAATACCAAGAACATAGTGAACAATAAATCCCGAACATCCATCGGAAAATCAGAAAAGCGACGGATGGGGCCTGGAAAATGTGCTTCAATTGACTTTGTAATAAATTGTGATGCTTGGGCTGGCTCTATTTTATTCCTGAAATTGAAAATATTAATACCACAATGATGAATAGATAACAAAAATAATGCATTACATACCCTTCATTTATCCACACTGCCCGCATCGTCTCATTATAACTGCCCTCCCCCTCGTGATGACTCGTCTCGTCATCAGCACGTACTATACGAAATGGACAAAAATAAATAAAACAAACTATCAAAAAAATATAGAAATGTAAATGAACATACCTGACTCAGCTGGAGGAGGTGTAGATCCACTCGCCATGTGTGATGGCGGTGCAGAGGCCGTCAATCTACCTGTTGTCAGTGGTAACGGTGCAGAGGTCGTGGGTCCTGTAAGGATAAGAATCAGATAGCACAAAAACATAAAGAATTATTTTAAACAAATACTACAATGCATTATACATGAAAGTATACATACCTACTACCGGTGGTAGCGGTGCAGAGGTCGGTGGTAACGGTGCAGAGGTCGTGGGTCCTGTGAAAATAAGAATAAGATACCACAAAAACATAAAGAATTATTTTAAACAAATACTACAATGCATTATACATGAAAGTATACATACCTACTACCGGTGTAGAAATGGAAGTAAATCTCCTCCCGCTACCCTCTCCCCTCCCACCTGAAGAAGTCCCACGCCGTCCTCGAACCATATCTTCAACTGGTAATAAAATACATGCATATTCATCAAATATTGAAAGAAAGAAAGTTACAGAGTATTAAAATTTTAGGTAAAATTGTATACCATTAATCAAACATTCTCCATTTCATCTTCAGATGTTGGAGATATATCAAATTCAACATTCACATCTTCATTATCAGATTCATTTTGATCACTAATATATTCCTCCTCTTCGGAGTCCCCCAACTGTATTTCAGGTTGTTCTGGATCGACTTCTTCCACTTCATTCTCTTTAGATAAAGACAGTGCCTCCACAGATTCATCACTAGAAGCAGGCAACTCTACATCATCACCCAAGTCTGATTGAAAGAATTCGGCATTCACATCCAACTCTACTGTTTCAGTCAAATCCAACTCATAATCCGGGAAAAGCCTTGTCTTAACCTTGCAAACTGCCCACCAATCATTTCTTTCTTTATTTCTAGACGATGGATACTTTGTATAATAGACCTGCTGGGCTTGTGCGGCCAAAATGAATGGATCATAAGTATTCAATTTAGACTTATGTCTGATATCGATAATCCCATATGTTGTGTCATTTCGAACAGAACTGGGATCAAACCAATGACACTTGAACAGAAATATATGGTTGTCATCTCCGAGATATTGCAATTCTAAGATCTCCTCAATAATACCATAATAATCACGTTCGTTTTCATTATATGTACTTCCTTTCACACATACCCCGCTGTTCATTGTTGACTTATTCTGCCCATATTGTCTAGTGTGAAATCTATACCCATTCACAATAAATGCTGGATATGTACGTGCAACTTTCGATGGGCCATAACTACTCTCTCGAATTCTTTGATCAGTAATAAAACCATTTTCAACCTACATATGGAGAGCACACTAGTCAGAATTTGTCATTGGCCTAACAAGGAGAAAGAGTAGTAATAATACTTACACGATATTTCAGCCAAGAAGCAAATGATTTTTCTCGTTCTTTTTCAACCTCCATGTCAGTGAGATATGGACATCTTTGGATTAATTCTGAGTCAAATTGTCTGTATTACGACCATTGGAGCATTATAGATGGAATGAAAAATAATAAGTTATAGACACAATGTAATGTGAGCAGAGAACTTACGCAACATAAGGTTCAACCTCCATACAATTTAAAAGGATGTACATTTCTGCACAGTGCAATTCTCTATCATTTAGCATCCGACTCGAAGAACGTCCATACGCACGTCCAGGATACTTAAATATAGACAGCCGCTCAGAGTGAACGGAGTCTCCCCCATCATCATTACGTGGTGGCCGAGTACGACGAGTTTGTACCTCAGGTTCAAAGTACATTGAACAGAAATTTGATATTTCTTCCATAATGTACGCCTCCGCAATGGAACCCTCTACTTTTGCCTTGTTGCGAACTTTCATTTTCAATTCATGCATACACCTACCAGAATGTTCATAAGATAATGAAAAACACATCAGCATCTAATTGAATTATGAGGAGAAAAAATATATATATTACCTCTCAAATGGATACATCCATCTAAATTGTACTGGCCCTCCTACTTTAGCCTCATATGGTAAGTGTATAAGCAGGTGCTCCATTGAATCAAAGAATGAGGGTGGAAATATCTTTTCCAATCTACAAACTGTCGTGATCACATTCTGTTCAATAGTTTCCACATCTTCATACCTGAGCTCTGATGCACATAAAATTTTGAAAAACTGACTTAACTCAGTCACTGCTCCCCATATCGGCTTCGGCATCATATCACGAAATACAATAGCTAGGTAACAACCTCTGCATGAACACATGACAGTCATGACTTTTCATTCCATATATTTTCCCCTCATTTGTATTCACGCAACGAGCAATGTTAGACACATAACCATCTGGAAATCTCAATTGTTTTAGCCAAAAGCAGACTTCTTTAATCTGTGCAGCTCTAAGGGCGTAAATTGCTTTCGGTTTAACTGTTTTACCATTTCTATCAATAAGTTCCAGTTCTGGACGTTTACAAAGTATTTTCACGTCTAAACGAACATTCACATTATCCTTTGTTTTGCCTTTTATGTCCATAATAGTGTTGAACACATTATCAAAGACATTCTTCTCAACATGCATGACGTCGAGGTTATGTCGTATAAGAAGAGTTAACCAATAAGGCAATTCCCAGAAGATACTTTTTTTGACCCAGTTGTGATCCTTCCCAAATCCAAGGAGCTGTCTTGTGCTGCTCGACAATTGTGCTATATCTGGTAAGTTCTGTACACTTGCTGCTAAATGTGGACCAGACAACCGTTCAAAATCAGCTTCTTCCAATTCAATTCTGTTCTTTAAGAATGTATCTTTTTGCCTTCTAAACGGATGGTCCCTTGGTAGAAATCGTCGATGACAATCAAACCAGCATGACTTGCCACCATGCTTAAGTACCAATGATTTGGAACTGTCCATACAGTAAGGACATGCTAGTTTTCCATGAGTGCTCCAGCTAGATAACATTCCATATGCAGGAAAGTCGCTTATTGTCCACATCAATGCAGCCTTCATAGTGAAATTTTGTTTTCTGGATGCATCATAGGTAGTAACCCCATCAGTCCATAACAATTTCAACTCATCAATCAACGGCCTGAGATATATGTCTAGTTTTTTCCCAGGATTTTTTGGACCAGGGATCAATAATGATAGAAATAAATGCTCTCGTTTCATGCACATATTTGGCGGAAGATTATATGGTGTCACGAAAACTGGCCAGCAAGAGTAGGAAGTCACTGAACCTCCAAATGGATTGAATCCATCAGTACATAAACCCAGCCTTACATTACGCGACTCTTTTGAGAAAGTAGG
This sequence comes from Amorphophallus konjac, assembly GCA_022559845.1. NCBI lineage: Eukaryota > Viridiplantae > Streptophyta > Magnoliopsida > Alismatales > Araceae > Amorphophallus > Amorphophallus konjac. The sequence goes on from JAHNEJ010001175.1 coordinate 99,567, forward strand.
ATGAGCATGGTTAAAGTGACTCCAAGCTTCGACATCTGCAGGATGACTGATTACATTATGTTGTCGACGTACTCTTTCCGCATGCCATCTCATATGTTGAGCTATCTTTGGTGACATATACATTCTCTGCAATCTCGGTGCAATAGGAAAATACCGCAATGACATATATGGTATATCTTTTTGCTTTGAATTGTCCCCTTTCTTAGGCTTGAATCTATCATGACCACATATGGAACATGATACCTTACTTTTATCCTCATTGTAATATAGCATGCAATGATTAGGACATGCATCTATTTTCTCATATCCAAGCCCTAAGTCAGTGACCATCTTCTTTACACGATAAAAATTTTCAGGTAATTTCTCATCTTGTGGCAACATAATTTTGATAATAAGTAACAAACGATCAAAACAAATCTCACTGATGTGAAATTCAGATTTCAAGTTCAATAATTGTGACACCGCAGACAGTCGAGAGTGATTTTGACATCCATTCCACAATGGCTCATCAGCATCTTTGAGTAGCTGATAAAATCTTTCAGCTGTCTTGTTTGACGGTTCTTCATTGTGTACATGCTCCTCATGAACATTGAATTCTGGACCAGCAGCATCTATGACCATATCAACATATGAACTTCCACTTCCTCTATTGGCAGGCTCGTAGGACCACAATGTTTCACCATGACATATCCAGTTTGTATAATCTTTAACAAACCCCTTTCTGTATAAATGACGTTGTACATCCCATGTTGTCAGCCACTTCAAATTCTTACAGACTACACAAGGACATCGGATACGACCCTCACAATCTACAGCTTCAATAGGATTTCTCAAAGCAAACTGAATGAATCTCTCAACTCCATTTTTAAATTCCATAGACACCACCTGATCAACTACTCTACGGTACATCCATGAACGATCTTCAGACATTTTCCCTATGCGAATGAAATGTAAACACACAAAACTTTAACATGTTTAACAAAATAAAAAGTCCGTCCACCGCAAGGGGAGGGGGGGCTCGGGCGGAGAGGGGCTCGGGCGGGAGAGGGGCCGCAAGGGGAGGGGGGGCTCGGGCGGAGGGGGGCTCCGGCGGGAGGGGGCCGCAGGGGGAGGGGGGGCTCGGGCGGAGAGGGGCTCGGGCGGGAGGGGGCCGCAGGGGGAGGGGGGGCTCGGGCGGAGGGGGGCTCCGGCGGGGGTCCGCCTCACTTACCTCCGATGGCCGGTCCCCGCCGCCGCTCGCAGTCGTCCGTCCACCGCCGCTCGCCACGCCGGTCGTCCGTCCACCGCCGCTCGCCACGCCGCTCGCAGTCGTCCGTCCACCGCCGATGGGAGCTGGTCGCGGGGGGGAGATGGGGGGGCCGCAGAGGGAGGGGGGGCTCGGGCGGAGAGGGGCTCGGGCGGGAGGGGGCAGCAGGGGGAGGGGGGGCTAGGGCGGAGAGGGGCTCGGATGGGAGGGCGCCGCAGGGGGAGGGGGGGCTCGGGCGGAGAGGGGCTCGGGCGGGAGAGGGGCCGCAAGGGGAGGGGGGGCTCGGGCGGAGGGGGGCTCCGGCGGGAGGGGGCCGCAGGGGGAGGGGGGGCTCGGGCGGAGAGGGGCTCGGGCGGGAGGGGGCAGCAGGGGGAGGGGGGGCTAGGGCGGAGAGGGGCTCGGACGGGAGGGGGCCGCAGGGGGAGGGGGGGCTAGGGCGGAGAGGGGCTCGGGCGGGAGGGGGCCGCAGGGGGAGGGGGGGCTCGGGCGGAGGGGGGATCGGGCGGGAGGGGAGGGGGCCGCAGGGGGAGGGGGGCTAGGGCGGAGAGGGGCTCGGGCGGGAGGGGGCCGCAGGGGGAGGGGGGGCTCGGGCGGGAGGGGGCCGCAAGGGGGAGGGGGGGGACGCGGGGGGGAGGGGGGGGAGCTGGGGGGGGGGGGGGGGGGGGGGGGGGGGGGGGGAGATGAGTGATCCGCGACCGCTTCGCGACCTAAATAAATTCGGTCGCAAGATCAGCGACCGATTAGAGACCGAAATAAATTCGGTCGCAAAATGGGTCTCAGACGTGCGACCGATTATATCGGTCGCTATATGGTCGCTATTTGGGACCGACTAGCGACCGATTTATTCGGTCTCTAATTCGGTCGCTATTGCCACTTTTTCTTGTAGTGAAGGTCCTCTTAGGATCTCGACCAGAAGTTCTTACGCGGCCAGTCCCATCGCTAATGGAAGCGAAGCACCCCACCTCCAACCACAGACCGTGAAGCATCTCCGCCTCCAACCGGCGATGAAGACTCACCCCCTGCCTCAAATGCACAACGGGACAAGGTTTTCACCCTGTGCTCACCACCGCCATCCAACGCCTCATGTTAGGTCTCTCCTCTTGGAAGACCCATGCATCAGCCAGCCTAGCTCCTACGGATAGCCAGCTATCTCCGGCCATCGTGCTTGCTACCCCAACTCGGGTTCTTTTGAACCGCCCCAGAGTATGCCAGACATAGCTCTCAACTCCGGTGGTTCCCTTGCTTCAAGCGGCCCGATTCTAAAGCTCAACAAGCGGCTGGCAGCGACATCATCCTTCCCTTTCTCAAGTTCTATACCAAAGCCTCTCCCTCCCTTTTTATGCTCTGCATCCTGATCCGCCTAGTCCATGTAACTCTATTTCATGAAAAATAAAGTAAGAAGAGTTGTAGCATGCATTTAACTTATTCCTCTGATGGCAAGTCCTCTAATTAAGACGTGATATATTTTCTTCATAAAAATCTTCGGGCTATCCAATAGTACGAAGAAACTACGAGATCTCGACCTCTACATTTTGCATAAGCTAAAAGTATCTTAAAAATTGGAGGTGGAGTTAACAACACCCTTAAATCGTATGTGTTAAGTGGTACTCCAGTTTCAAATCCTCATAAGATCTCACCGTAACCACTTGACATTTGTTTTTATCATGTATATCCACGTGGATATTTTCAATAGATCTATTTGTTCTTAGCAGAGTCCGATGTATTTGGGGCGCCATTTGTTATCTTTTCACACCCGACCAATGAACATATAATTTTGAGCACCCTTGAAACTTTGGGAATCACCTTAATTTTGTTTCCTTAGTATGTATGATCAATGGCAATGCATTTGATGTGGTACCTCCGGTAGCTCTTGGCATACATAACTTGTCTTACTCTCTTTCCTTCTAAATTTGCAAGCTCATTAATGGTAATTATAAGTGGGTTTCTTAGTTTTTGACACCTAAAAAAAATCGATGCTAGGAACAAGTCCCCTTTATCCACCTATTTATTATCAAGTCACATAAATCGTCTCTATTTTATGAAAAAACCTTAATGTCAATCTCGATCCATAAGAAAATGTCGGGTTAACTCAATCCAACCATGATCTAACATAATTAAAAAGAAAGAGAGGACCATAAGGCTTTTGGGTAATCGCGCGTGTGTGTGTGAGAGAGAGAGAGAGAAGACCCCCTCCAATGTTGGCACCCCCACCCAGTGGGGTGGGGTGCACAAGGAGAGAGAAAATTAGAGAAGTGAGAGAAAGAATGGGAGTAAAGAGAGTGTGCCAGACTGCGAGAGAGAGGACGTGAGGGTGTCGGAGGGGTCTCCCCCTCTAGCACCGACATCTCGGGTTATTTTTCTATGGTTGTTAACGGTAGAAGCATTTTATTAATAGTTCAAAGATTTGGGTGGTTTAATAATAAATAGATAGATTAGGGGGGTTTATTCTTAATTTCTATTTTTTTAGGAGGACAAAAATAAAAAAAAACCATTATAAATGTCCGGTCTGACTCTGAGTATTTCACTTATCTCTTTCCTTCCGTTATTGGAAACAATTTTATAACCAAGACGAAGATCGTGTAACTAATTTTTGACTGCATATCCTAGATTAATTTGCCACCTGCCATAAACATCATTAAGCACCCTTGAAACGTTGGGAATCACCTTAATTTTGTTTCTTTAGTATGTATGATCAATGGCAATGCATCTGATGTGATACCTCCGGTAGCTCTTGACAAACATTAACTTTCCCCTCTTTCCTTCTTTGCATGCTCATTAATAGTAATTATAAGTGGGTTTTTTTAGTCTTTGACACTTAAAAAAATCAATGTTAGGAACGAGTCCCCTTTATCCACCTATTTATTATCAAGTCACATAAATCGTCTCTGATTTATGAAAAGCGCCTATGTCAATCTCCATAAGAAAATGTCAGGTTAACCTAATTAACCCAACCATGATCTAACCTAACCAAGAAGGAGGAGAGGACCATAAGGCATTTGAGTAATCGCGCGCGCGCGCGCGCGCGTGTGTGTGTGTGTGTGTGAGAGAGAGAGAGAGAGAGAGAGAGAAGACCCCCTCCGACGTCAGCACCCCCACCTAGTGGGGTGGGGTGTGTGTGTGAGAGAAAGGATGGGAGGAAAGAGAGTGTGCGAGAGAGAGAAAAGATGGGAGGAAAGAGAGTGTGCGAGAGAGAGAGGAGGGGAGGGTGTCGGAAGGGGTATCCCCCTCCGGCACCGGCATGCCCACCCAGTGGGGTGGGGTGCGCAAAGCGAGAGATTGAGAGAGAGAGAGAGAGAGACCAAAGGTGGAGAGGGAGAGGGAAAAATTTGAGAAAAATAAAATCAATGGAAGTGACTTGCGGAAGGAATATTCCCCAAAATTGGATGACATTTTTTATTTTTCAGATGGTGGTTCATCGGAGGAGAAGTTTTTTATTAATAGTTTGAAGATTTTGGTGGTTTAATGATAAATAGATAGATTAGAGGGGTTTATTCTTAATTTTGATCTTTTTAGGAGGACAAAAATAAAAAAACCCATTATAAATGCCCGGTCTGCCTCTGAAGTATTTCACCTATCTCTTCCCTTCCGTTATTGGAAACAATTTTATAACCAAGAGGAAGATCTTGTACCAAAGTTTTGACTGTGTATATCCTAGATTTGCCACTTGTTGCTATAAACATCATTAATTATATGCCTTCAATTCCGTAGCCTGGTTTTAGCACTCGCCCACTGTTTGGACAGTCGCAAACAATTAATGTGCACCCCTATATATATACGAAAGAGCTACCCTTGCAGCAGGCGACCAGGAAGGAAGCAGAGAACGCCTCGATCAGTACCCTAGCTAGGAAGAGGTCTCTGCTCTGCCATCCATACAACAGGAATTACCCTCATTAGTTTTTTCAACTATATATATGCGCTACCTGTTAATTCTCGTTCTCTCTGTTATTCTAATTAGATGGCTTCAAGCAAGTTTGCCGCCATGGTTGCAACGGTGCTCCTCCTCTCTCTTGTTCTCACTGCAGAGTCTCATGGTTTGCCCCGTACGTACCCCGTTAATCACTTGTCATTGGCAATGCCCTACGTACAGTACAGCCCTTATACGTTGATATGCTGCTTGTATATACAGATTTTTTTTCGTAGCGCTTGCCTGTTCAATATGTATAGAGAGATATATTTATATGTGTGGGTGGGTGCTCCTTAGTTTCAGGGTATTCGTCGGATCCAAGAACCGGTGACGACTGCGTCTTCGCAGGCCCATGCAGCAGAAGGGCGGACTGCGCGAAACCATGCAGAGATAAAGGTCTCTCTCCAACTGCTGTCCTGTGCGAGCCATACGAGGACGGCATGACATGCTGCTGTCTTATCTGAGAATCTGAGATGATGCCTCTCAAGTTAATCATCTGGAGTGGAGAGGAACACAAAAATAAATTAAATAGTTGATCACAGCTTACGAGGTTAATTTCTAGAGCTCTGTACGTACGTAGCTTCATTTGGATTCAGAAATAAGACACCAACAAGTCTTGTTCTCTCATAATTCTATTACATGTAGTACCGTGGGTTGATGTTTGGTATGATCAGTAGTTAAAGGGTGTGTCCCTAAGTAATTTGATTTTGTGTTCACATTAATCTCTCTTTCTCGATCCCACACCTCCATCTTGATCAGCTTCTCTCTCTCTCTCTCTCTCTCTCGCCATATATATATATATATATATATATATATATATATATATTGAACTATGTCAACGTCGATGTGACGTGCTATATTGTCAGATTTTCTTGCAACTCTGAAGATATTAAGCTGACATCGTCTCACTTCTGAGAGTTTCTTTTCTTCTGATTCTCTGTTTCCTGCATTGTAAACAACTCAAACTTGGTAATAAAAAAGATTAAATCTGAGTGAAGAATACGGTAGCTTGATTTGTAGAACTAGTCAAATTAATACGCCACGTGCGTGTGTTTTCTTTAAAAAATTAATCTTAAATTATATTTTATTTAAATAATAAAATTCAAATTATATAAATTCAAAAAAATACATGGGACCAAATTTTATCAATATATTAGTCATATTAATTTTTAAAGTTTAAAAATAAAATTAATTTTTAAAAATAAAAATATTTGAAGACACTTGAAGAGAATATGAACTTTATTTTTAAAGTCGGCAAACTCAAATGAATCAAACTCTTAAATTAAGCAGATTCAAAAACTTAGAAACCTTGACAGATATAATTATAAAAATATTCTTTAATAATCTGACATCTAATGTCAGCAAATGATTCATAATTCATGAGGGTAAAATTTACATTCCCACCATTGCCCGTAAAAAAT
>JAHNEJ010001255.1:0-109112 GCA_022559845.1 Amorphophallus konjac
GGGACCGAAACTACCCTTCATCTCTTCGCCGGGATTCAGGGCCTCATGGCCTCCTAATTAACGATGTTTGCCTACTTTGATGAATGGCAGGTGCTGTCTTCGCCAGTCCTATGGGGAGAAAAGTCAAACTCGGCGCAGCTGCCTTCGTGGCCTCGAGGACACTACTTCGAAGCATATGCAGCTTCCAAGAATCATGGGGGCTGTTATAAAAAAAGGGGGGAAGAGAAGGGAGGGGAAATCAAGCCCCCCCGTTTCCCTCAAGAAGAAAGAGAAGAAAAGAAGAAAAGAAGAAGAGAAGAAGAGAAGAAAAGAAAAAAAAAGAGAAAAGAAAGAAGCAAAAAAAAGAAGAGAAAGAATTGGCAAGAGAGGGTTGTACGGCCACGTCCGTCGAGACCCGTGCTGAATAAAGATTACCACTGTGGGATTGATGCGGTGGAGCGAACCACTCATCCCCTCCTTGAGGGGGTGAGCGCTCTCCTGCACCTCCACCCTGGTCAATCATACAAAAAAAAGAGAAATAAAAAAAAGAGAAGAAGAAAAAGCTGGCAAGCATTGTCGACCAAAATTGCAAGAAGAAACCCGGCATCCTGCCTGACTCTAGGAGGACCCAAGTCCGTGGTGTAATGACCCGGCCCGTTCCTCCTCCCTGCTGCCTCCATCCGGCACAAAACGGCCCCCGAATGGTTGTTAAAGGACCCAACGAGCCACAATTGTAGCTTGGTGAATGGTTGCCCGCTGTGGGGAATGCTTTATAGCAATGAGGCCAAGCACGGCCACCACCCTCTAAGAGAGCATGCACATACCCCGCCATGGGGGATGAGAAGAAGATATATACCCTGCTACGGGGGCATAGGAGGCAAAAAAAGGGAAATACACCCCATTCCCAGGGGCACATGAAGAGAGTCCGTCCCGGCTAAGGGGCACACAAAGCAAAAGCTACACCCCGGCTTCGGGGCATTTGAAGAAGAATCCGCCCTGACCTGGGGACGTAAGAAGAAATAGAGCCGCACCCCGGCTTAGGGGCATTTGAAGGGGAAATACACCCCGATATGGGGGCACCTGAAGCAAAAAACATACCCCGCCATGGGGGCATAAGAAGAAAAGAATTCATTCCCCCTGGGGACACATGAAAAGAGAAACTTACCCTGGCTTAGGGGCATATGAAGAAAAAACCTACCCCGGCCTGGAGGCATAAGAAACAAGAGCACACCCCATGCTAGGGGCATATGGAGAGGAATGCACCTCGCCTTGAGGGGCGCAAAAAGCATAAGAACACACCCTGGCTTAGGGGCATTTGAAGGAGAAACATACCCCGCCAGGGGGGCATAGAAGTCATGAAGAATAAGTTCCGGCTTAAGGACATTTGAAGAAGTCACATCCCGCCTCGGGAGCATGAGAAGCAGCAAGCATACACCCCAGCCTAGGGGTATTTGAAGAAGAAGCACACCCCGCTACGGGGGCATAGAAGCCATAAAGAATACGCCCTGGCTTAGGGGTATTTGAAGAAGAAGGATACCCCTCCTCGGGGGGACATTGCAAGCATCGATACACCCTGCTAGGGCGCACAGGAAGCAAACCACACCCCACTCCTGGGGACACATAAAGATAGTACACCCCGCCATGGGGGCACATGAAGAGAACCCACCCCACTTCGGGGGCACAAGAAGCAAACATTCCCCAGCGTGTCGGGGCAGAAGAAGAAGAATTCCTCCCTCGAGGGCATATAGAAAAAGAAAAGCAAAGATACACCCGGTGCCCGGCGCACATGAAGAGAAAGGCACCTCCCTCTGGGGGCACAACAAGCGACAAGGATACACCCCATTCCCAGGGGCACATGAAGAGAAATACACCCCTACTCCAGGGGCATATGAGACAAAGCTATACCCCGATTTAGGGGCATTTGAAGCAAAGACTTCACCCCGCCTTAAGGGGTGGGCATAAGAAGCGAAAGATATACCCCACCCCGGGGGCACAAGAAGAAAACACACCCCACCTTGGGGGCGTAAGAAGCCAAGAGATATACCCCGCCATGGGGCAGTAGAGGCAAAATGCACTCCCCCCGGGGGCACATAAAGCAACATACCCCTCGCCTCAGCAGCATACGAGGCCAAGAAGTTACATCCCATCTCGGGAGCACAAGAAAGAGAAGAATATGCCCCGGTCTAGGGGTATTTGAGGAAGAAACATACCCCGCCAAGGGGCATAGAAGCCACGAAGAGTACGCCCAGCTTAGGGGCATCTGAAGAAGTTACATCCCGTCTCGGGAGCATAAGAAAGAGGAGAATACACCCTGTCTCAGGGACACTTGAAGAAGAAACACACCCCGCCTCGGGTGCATAAGAAGCCAATCTCACCCCGCATGGGGGCATGTGAGACACGGCTACGCCCCGACTCGGGGGCATTCGAAGGGAAGTATACCCCACCTTTGGGGCACACAAAAAAAAGCAATATACGCCCCGCCTTTGGAGCGCAAGAAGCAAAACATACCCCTCCTGGGGGCATAAAAGCCATAAAGAATACGCCCCGGCTTAGGGGCATTTGAAGAAGCTACAGCCCGTCTTGGGAGCGTAAGGAGAGAAGAATACACCCCGCCTTGGGGGCATATGAAGTCAAGAATCACACCCCCGTCTTGGGGGCATTTGGAGAAGAAGCATACCTCGCTTCGAGGGCCTAGAAGCTATATAGAGCACGCCCCGACTCAGGGGCATATGAAGAGAAGTCCACCCCGGCCTAGGGGTATTTGAAGAAGAAACATACCCTGCCAGGGGGTATAGAAGCCATAAAGAACACGCCCCGGCTTAGGGGTATTTGAAGAGGATACATCCCGCCTCGAGAGCATAAGAAAGAGAAGAATACATCCCGTTTTAGGGATGTTTGAAGAGGAAATATACCCCGCCAGGGGGCATAGAAGCCATAAAGAATGTATGCCGGCTCAGGGGCATTTGAAGAAGAAACATACCCCGCCTGGGGGACTCAGAAGCAAAGAGACAGAGTACACCTCCACCTGGGGGCACCGAAGTAAAGATGCATACATCCCGACCTGGGAGCACATGAAGAAAGAACATACCCCGACCTAGGGGCGTCAGAAGAAGAAACATACGCCCCGATCCAGGGACATGAGAAGCAAGAGAATACGCCCTGCGAAGAGGGTAAGAGAAACATGAAGAATTTACCCCAGCCTAGGGGCACAGAAAGAGACACACTCCGCCCTTGGCGTATAAGAAGCAGAAGCCCATACCCCAGCCTGGGGGCACAAAAATACACTCCGCCCTGTGCGCATAAGAAGCAGAAGCACCTACCCCAGCCTGGGGGCACAAAAATACACTCCGCCCTTGGCGCATAAGAAGCAGAAGCACCTACCCCAGCCTGGGGGCACAAAAATACACTCCGCCCTTGGCGCGTAAGAAGCAGAAGTATCTACCCAGCCTGGGGGCACAAAAATACACTCCGCCCTTGGCGCGTAAGAAGCAGAAGTATCTACCCCGACCCGGGGCACAGAAACAAAGAGGACATACATCCTGATCTGGGAGCATAAGAAGAAAGATATACTCCACCCAAGCGGCATTTGAGAAAAACAACATACCCTGCTTCGGGGGCACAGAAGCCATAAAGAGATACACCCCCGCCTCAGGGGGGTGTAAGAAGCAAAAGATACACCCCGGCCTCAGGGGGGGCATAAGAAGCAAAAGATACGCCCCCATCTTGGGGGCAATTTGAAGAGAGCTACACCTCGTACCAGGGGCATATGAAGAAGAAACATACCTCGCCTCGAGGGCCTAGAAGCTATAAAGAACACGCCCTGGCTCAGGGGCATATGAAGAGAAGTCCACCCTGGCTTAGGGGTATTTGAAGAAGAAACATACCCCACCTGGGGGCATAGAAGCCGTGAAGAGTATACCCCACCATGGGGGCATTTGAAGAGAGCTACACTCCACCTCAGGGGCATTAAAAAAATGCACCTGGTCTGGGGACATAGAAGCCAAAAAATACACCCCGCCTGGGGGCACAGAAGCGAAGAGGCAAAACACACCCCCTCAGGGGGGATGCATACCAAATGAAGCTACACCCCAACCTTGGGGCATATTAAGAAAATACACTCCAGTGTGGAAGTATTAATGAGAAAAGAAGAGCAGAATAAAGAAAAAGACACGCACGAGGCAGACATGGTCTTCGAGCCCGCCTCATCACACAAAAGAAAAGAAGAAAAGGAAGAGAAGACACATGAGGCAGAAGTGGTCCTCGAGCCCGTCTCATCACACAAAAGAAGAGAAGAAAAGGAAAAGAAGACGCATGAGGCAGACGTGGTCTTCGAGCCCACCTCATCACGCAAAAGAAGGGAAGAAAAGGAAGAAGAGAGTCACGAGGCAGACGCGGTCTTTGCACCTGCCTCTCCATAAAAGAAGAAGAGAAGAAGAGAAAGAAAAATCACGGGGTGAACATGGTCTCCGCACCTGCCCCTCTACAAAAGAAGAAGAGGAAAAAAAAAGAGAGAGTCACGAGACAGACGCGGTCTTTACACCCGCCTCCCCATAAAAGAAGAAGAGAAGAAGAGAAAGAACAATCACGGGGTGAACATGGTCCTTGCACCTGCCTCTCCATAAAAGAAGAAGAGAAGAAGAGAAAGAACAGTCACGAGGCGAACATGGTCTTTGCACCCGCCTTCCCATAAAAGAAGAAGAGAAGAAGAGAAAGAACAGTCACGGGGCTCTGCACCTGCCTCTCTACAAAAGAAGAAGAGAAGAGAAAAAAGAGACACGATGCAAACATGGTCTTCGCGCCTGCCTCTCCACAAAAGAAGAAGAGAAAAAAAAGAGACACGAGGTAGACGTGGTCTTCGAACCCGTTGCCTCGCACAAAAGAAGAAGAAAAAAAAGGGACATGAGACAGACGTAGTCTTCGAACCCGCCGCTTCACGAATCCTTCTCCTCGGCTCTCGTACCCCTGCTACCCGATCGCCCTTCGGCTCAGCCGTGTCGGCCAAGGCCCACTATCAGGATTGATCCACCCGTCCCACCGCGCTCTCCAATATCTTTTCGGCTCTTGCAGCCCGCTTCCCAATATTGTTGGCCTCTTGCAGCCTGCTTCGCAGAATTCGGCCTTCGCGGCCCACTTCCCATAATTGCGGCTCCTGTAGCCCGCTCCCCAATTTTGGCTGTTATAGCCTGCTCCCCTGATTTGGCTTCCGTAGCCTGTTGCCCACAATCTCGGCTCTTGCAGCCCACTTCCCAATATCTTTGGCTCTTGCAGCCTGCTTCTCAGGAATTCGGCCTTTACGGCCTACTTCCCAGAATTCGGCTCTTGCAGCCCGCTTCCCAACTTTGGCTCTCACAGCCTGCTTCCCTTTGGCTTTTATAGCATGCTTCCCGCTTCTGGCTCTCGTAGTCTGCTTCCCCTTGGCTTTTGTGGCCTCCTCCCCAACTTTGGCTCTCGCAGCGTGCTTACCTTTGGCCCTCGTGGCCTGCTTCCCCAACCTTGGCTCTTGCAGCCTGCTTCCCTTTGGCTTTTATAGCATGCTTCCTAATTCTGGCTCTCGTATCCTGCTTCCCCTTGGCTTTTATGGCCTACTCGCCAACTCTGGCTCTCGTAGCATGCTTCCCTTTGGCCCTCGTGGCCTGCTTCCCAAGTCCGGCTCTCGTAGCCTGCTTCCCAGATTCGGCCTTCGCGGCCCTCTTCCCATAACTTCAGCTCTTGCAGCCCGCTTCCCAATTTTGGCCCTTATGGCCCGCTCCCCTAATGTCCCTTGGGTTCTATAGCCTGCTTCCCTAATATCTGTAGACACGCTAAAATTGACATTATTTTGAGTATATTTCATATTGCCGTGCAATGCCCCATTTGACCCTCAAATTAGCTTGTTTGAGTGGTTTTTCCCATTTTTCTGGAATTTCTCCTATTTTCCCCCATTTTTCTCCTTTTTCCTATTTTTCTGGATTTTCTGGGCATTTATCTCATTTTGAAATTCACGACCTAGGTAAGGGCGTGTTTTGTTTAAAACACGACCTGATCTGGGGTGTTTCTTTGAGAAAGGACGACCTTGCCTGAGGGCGTCAATTCTTTTGGTTTGACCGGCTTCCCCCGTTTTGAAACTTCAAATTAACGCCCTTCCTAGGGGCGTGTTTTTAAAAGTGGCTTTGCCTGAGGCGTGTTTTACATTTTTCAAATATGGGGAGTTTTTATTTCTAAAAATTGGTTTTGAAAGAAACGCCCTTGTGCAGGGCGTGTTTTTAAGAAACGCCCTCTGGGCAGGTCGTCAATTCAATAATTGACGCCCTGAACCAGGTCGTGTTTCACTTTTGTACTCCGAACGAACGCAGCCTTTCCCAGAGAGACTCCTGCTTCGTTTGGGCTCTTGCCCAGTTTAATCCTTCCCTCTTTGGGCTCTTACCCGTTCTCATCCTTTTACCTTTTGATTCAATCCTTTTTATAGAGCTTCTGTAGCTCTGTTAAGGGGTTGGAGATTCCGGATTTTCTTCTTCTTCCCCCCGTTGATTCTTCTGTTTTCTTCTTTCTTCTTCTTCTTCTTTTCTTCTTCTGCCGTCTTCTTCCTCTTCTTATTCTTCTTCCCCGTTTTCTTCTTCTGTCTCCTTCTTCTTCTTCTTCTTCTGTCTCCTTCTTCTTTTTCTCCTTCTGTCTTCTTCTTCTTCTGTCTCTCTTCTTCTTCTTTTCTTTTTACAGGAACCGAAGGTAGGAGGGCTTTGACTAAGGAGGATTTCCAACGTTCAACATCTTCATCCCTTTTGAGGCTTCCTCCCATCGAGCATTCAAGCCAAAGGAGCCACCAAACAAGATTTTTCTATCTTATCTCCCCTTATTTGTATTTTTCATTAGTTCATAATACATGCATCATGTTTCATTGTTATATTGATTTTTCTCAACCATCATATTGAGATCTCCCCATAGTGCAACTCTTGCACTCTTTCCCCTTAATTTTTATTCTTATCTTCATGCATTCATCATATCTCCCCACACCCTTTTTGCATAGGGGTTTAAGGGCCAACACCCACAAGGTGTGTCTTGCACGTCTTTTCATGCTCATCTTTCTATATAAGAATTTGATGCTACACACCATGTTCTAATTCAATTCTTTTGTGGTGTTTGTGTCTCTTTTTGCAAGGGTAATAATTAAAGAACTCTCTTCATCGGCCGGCGATTGGAAGAGAAAGGAGCACCTACAATCAACCGCAATTTTTGAGGTATTTTACGATCCTTTCCCTTATTGTTTTTCCACTTGAGACCCTCGTGTCTCTGGCGATCACACACACTCCCCTTGTGCACCTCGTGCATGTTTCATCTCCACTATTGTTTATTGTTTGCTTTTCATTATATTTTCCTTAAGTGGATTTCTAATTAGGATCTACAATATCCTTTCAGCCGTTCATGGTCTGCTTCTCTAATACCTTTACTACCACTACGCTTATACGTAACAACAATATTTTCTTATGCAAAAAAAAAAACAATAAAAAAAATAATAAAACAGACACGTAAAAAGAAAAAAAAACAAAAAAAAGAGAGAATGAATGATTGCCCTGCTTGCATGTTTGCTTAATATAGAATAATACACCTCCTTGGAATTTTCTAGGACCGTGTTTCCTTGCTAATAATATCGCCCCGATTCCGGATGCACGGGCGTCATGACACGCGCTCGAAGGGAACCCAATTATGGCGGGTGCACACGTCAAGGGAAGAGTCATGGCTGAATCGCTAAGCCCAACTCACAAAATAAACCTGAGGCAACGCTCCCACACTTAGCACGTAGCGTGTTCAATAGCTTTAACTATAGGGATTGCCCGAATTTCTTCTTAGCACTCTACGGATGCTTGAATTCCTGCACTCGCGTTGAAAGGTAATTGTGAGGAAAAAGTTGCCTACCCCCACTATAAAATAAAATAAAAATAAAAAAAGAGAGAGAAAGGAAAAAAATGATGCAAAAAAAAGAGAGAAACGTGAATCCGAGTAGCCGGGAATCCCCATTGAGACACATGAGGAGACTCGTACGAAATGGTGAAACGAATTACAATAAGGATAAAACCTATTAGCCAGGAATCCCCATTGAGACATATGAGAAAACTCGCGTCAAACGGTGGAATCCGCAATAGAATCACAATAAGGACGAATCTTAGTAGCCGGGAATCCCCATTGAGACACATGAGGAGACTCGCGCCGAACGGTGAAATTCGCTACCAAAATAAACAGACGGGGGGCTGTGCGAAGCTACCAAAATCGAGAGCCTGAAACTAATGTGCAGGCGCTAGAGTGATCCTCGAGTGTCACCAGGAAAACCTGCATATCCCTTTGGTCAGGGCTCTTTGCTCACACATTTGCACTGCCACGCCACAGAGAATTGTTTCGGGTGAAATGCGTGAATTTAGGCTATGCATGAAAGACATGCGATATCCTCTTGACGGGTGCACCACTCCTCAATTGTGCCTCGCGGCCCGCACCGCATCTATGAATTACGGGTGATGTCCCTATCCTATCCCCCATAGGGGGAGCTGCCTTACTTATATTTATGTTATGCCTCCTAATGAATGCTTGCATGCTTGAATAAAAGGAAATATAATAATAAAATAATAAATAATAAAATATGTGTATAATAAACTCAATTTCGGCCATCGAAGCCTACTTTCCTAGCACCGGCTCGTAGAGCCCAATCTTGGCCCCCATGGCCTACCTCTTGCCCTCACGGCCCGTTAATCTCCCAACTTCGGCTCCCCGCAGCCCGCTTCCAGCCATGGCTATTTCGGCCTCCCTCATCGGCCCCTGAGCCGACAGCTATATAATTATCGGCCTTCGGGCCGACAGCTTTTCAATTATTGGCTCCCATGCCAACAGCTTTCAATCATCGACCGCTGCGTCGACAGCTCTTATATCATTGGCATCCACGCCAGCAGCCACTCGAAGTTCTTCAAAAAAAAAAGAAGAGAAAAAAAAGAAGAGAAGGGAGAAAAAGAAACAACAACAAAAGAGAGAAGGAAAAAAGAAGAAGATTGCAACAGAGAAGAGAAGAAAAAGAAGAGAAAAAGAGAAAAGAGAAAAAAAAAGAGACAAAGAGACCGACAAACCAGGTCAGCTCCCGGCACCCTGTCGGCACTGACGAAGAGACAAAGAGATCAACAAACCAGGTCAGTTCCCGACGCCCCGTCGGCACTGATGAAGAGACAAAGAGACCAACAAACTAGGTCAGCTCTCGACACCCTGTCGGCACTGACGAAGAGACCAAGAGACAACAAGCCAGGTCAGCCCCCGACACCCCGTCGGCACTGACGAAGAGACAAAGAGATCAACAAACCAGGTCAGTTCCCGACACCCCGTCGGCACTGATGAAGAGACAAAGAGACCAACAAACCAGGTCAGCTCCCGACACCCTGTCGGCACTGACGAAGAGACCAAGAGACAACAAGCCAGGTCAGCCCCCGACACCCCGTCGGCACTGACGAAGAGACAAAGAGATCAACAAATCAGGTCAATTCCCGACACCCCGTCGGCACTGATGAAGAGACAAAGAGACCAACAAACCAGGTCAGCTCCCGACACCCCTGTCGGCACTAACGAAGAGACTAAGAGATAATAAACCAGGTCAGTTCCCGACACCCTGTCGGCACTGATGAAGAGACCAAGAGATCAACAAACTAGGTCAGCTCCCGACATCCTGTCGGCACTGACGAAGAGACTAAGAGACAACAAACCAAGTCAGTTCCTGACACCCTGTCGGCACTGACGAAGAGACCAAGAGATCAACAAACCAGGTCAGTTCCCGACACCCTGTCGGCACTGACGAAGAGACAACAAACCAGGTCAGCTCCCGGCACCCTATCGGCACTGATGAAGAGACAAAGAGATCAATAAACCATGTCATCTCCCGACACCCCGTCGGCACTGACGAAGAGACAACGAGACCAACAAATCAGGTCAGCTCCCGACACCCCGTCGGCACTGGCGAAGAGACCAAGAGACGACAAACCGGGTTAGCTCCAGACACCCTGTCGGCACTGACGAAAAAAAAGAGACCAACAAACCGGTTAGCTCCCGACACCCTGTCGGCACCGACGAAGAGAAAAAGAAACCAGTACACCCACGGGCACCGCCCGGCTCATCCTTCGCTTGCGCTACCCGTGGGTGGGGGGCATTTGTGGACACCAAAAATTGCACACCCAGATGTCCTACTCGGCCCAGCACTAACAATGGCACCAAGTGAAGAAACCCCGGAGAGACTAGTCACCCTGACTCCCCAAATATGCACACTGCCGTGAAGCCGTCTCCAGAGTCACGACAGTGAAGAGAAATCAACCACCAAGAGCCCCACAATCCATGGGCCTCGAAGAAAATCGAATGGGCCACAACTCGTGCTCACAACGGGCTCAAAACTGCCCATTTAGCCATTCAACGGCACGCCCAAGGCCCTTCAGCGGCACGCCACTGGCCCCTCTCAACGGCACGCCCTTGGCCTTCAGCGGCACATCCCCAACGCCCATCAGCGGCACGCCCTGCAGGCCTTCAACGGCATGCCCCAATGGCCTCCAACGGCACGCCCTGCAGGCCTTCAACGGCACGCCCCAATGGCCTTCAGCGGCACGCCCTGCAAGCCTTCAACGGCACGCCCCATGTGCCTTCAACGACACACTATTTTAAGCCTTCAACGTCACACTATTTCGGGCCTTCAACGGCACACTATTTCGAGCCTTCCACGACACACTATTTCAAGCCTTCCACGGCACACTATTTCAAGCCTTACACTATTTCAGGCCCTCCAACGGCACGCTTGGGTAGCCCTTCAGCGGCACGGCCTTTGGCCCTCCCAGCGGCACACTTCTTGAGCCCGCCAGTGGCACAGCGTGAAGGCTTTTCAACGGCCGAGCGACGTGGCGCCCATACCCTACGCATCCTTGGCACGCAGTGAGCTGTCCGAGGTGTCAACCAAAGGTTGGGCCACACAGGCTACTCCCCTGACATCCAGGACGGGGGAAGTCAAACCCCATCATGACCAGCCGCTTCCCGCCTCCGACTGTCGTGCTCGAGGGCTCCCGCTGCTGGGAGTATAAAACCACTCCCATTCCGGTGAAGAAAAGGGGGAGAGACACAGAGAAGAGACCCACGGGCAGAGACGAATAGACAGAGTTGCATACGAGAAGAAGAAGAAGAGAGAAGAAAAGGGAGAGGCTCCGGCGTGGAGTCTACCGACAGCCACCAGGCAACGAGAAGAGAGTAAGAGAGAGAGAGGGCTTGATGTAGTAGGGGAAGGTGGGGGAAAGAGCGGTGGACGATCGTCCCTGCTTCGATCCCCAACACCTCCTCCTCTCTTTGTTCTTTGTTTTCCCACTTCTCCGTTCTTTCATTCTTTAGTTTTCTTTCTTGCCCATACCCTTAGCTCGGGCATGCTTTGTGATGTACACGGGTGGCTACGGCCCTTTGTCTCCCCATTAATAAAGATCTTCCCCCCCTTAGTGGGTTTTCTCTTTGTCTCGTTGTTTTGGACCACAGTGCGTTTGGTCGTCTTTCCCTTCGCTTCCCGGTGTTTGCGTTCATCCCTCATGCCGACGATTTACTCCGGATGCGGCACCATCTTGAATGGTTTGAGGTCACGAACCTCCTCCGTAAAGCCCAGTGCCTTCACCTGTGTCTGCCCCTTTGAACCCTTTTCCCCCTTGCCGGGAGTCCCTGTGGGTTTGATCGGCCTAACACCCTGCCCCTTTAACAGGCCAACCCCTTTTGGAGCCCTGTCCGGTGCACCTGCACTTTCCTCCAGCGGCACACCCTTCCGGTACCTTGGCCGGCACACCCATAGCAGCCCCCAACGGTACGCCTCCCCCTTGGTGCCTCAGCGGCACGCCTGGCCTCTCCCTAGCCCGGTACACCCCTCAGGCACCCTGTGCTCGTTCTTGGCCGGTACGCCTTGGCTAACCCCCAGTCCACCCTGTCCAGGCTTAGAAGTCTTCGGTTTGCTGTTTTCCCATGTTTTCCGAAGTTTTATTAAGGTGTTGCCGCCCTCGGGTGCCCACCTCCAGTTGTCGGGTTCCGTCACTCCATGTGGGTGCGTTCCCATTATCTCCCTTACGCTCGGGTCAAGGGGAGATGCTGCCGAATTTTTGATAGAAAATAACGAGACGTTAAAAGGCAAAAGGATGCAACAAATGAATGGGATAATAAATACATATCAAAAGATAATAGAACCATCAAACGAATAGAACAACGACAGATTGCAAGAAGAAGGAGGAAATACTTGTATAAAACTACTCAAGACTCAAAGAAAAGAAGAAAAGAAAAGCCTTAAAAACAAGTAGCAGAGGAGTGGGACTTCGTTGGCATGCCTGTTCCAGCCTTCACCGGTACACCTGGTCAACCCTCCAGCGGCACACCTTATCAGCCCTTCAACGACACACCTGCTTGGCTCCTCACCGGCACACTCTTCCTCACCCACTCACCCTCTCACCGGCACACACTCCATTCCCCCCTCACCGGTACACTCTCTCCCTCACCATCACACTCTCTCCCCTCACCGGTACACCCTCTGTCTCTCCCTCATCTATCTCCATGTCTCACCTCTTCTTCCACCGTCTCCCTGAAGCGGACCATAACGTGTAGACTTGGCAGATTCATGCACGAACACAGCAATGAGCAATGTACAAACTTTGCGTGAGGAATTGTATAAATGCAAACAGTGAAGTATGGCCAATGTGTAGACTTTGCGCTACGATGTATAGACTTTGAACTGCAGCCAATGGCCAACGTATAGACTTTGAGCTGCAATATACAGACTTTGAGCTACAATGCACAGACTTTGAGCTGAACAATGTATAGACTTTGAGTTGGCCAAATGTACAGACTTTGGGCTGGCCAATGTATAGACTTTGAACTGCAGCCAATGGACAATGTATAGACTTTGAGCTGTAATGTACAGACTTTGAGCTGCAATGTATAGACTTTGAGCTGGCCAACGTATAGACTGTGGGTTGGCCAACGTATAGATTTTGAACTGCAGCCAATGGACAACGTATAGACTTCGAGCTGCAATGTACAGACTTTGAACTGCAGCCAAGGGACAACGTACAGACTTTGAGCTGCAATGTATAGACTTTATGCTGGCCATTGTACGGACTTTGAGCTGATGAATGCTGGCCAATGTATAGGCTTTGAGCAGCAACGTGTAGACTTTGGGGTTATCAATGTATAGACTTCGAGCTGCAGCCAACAGACAATGTATAGACTTTGAAGTGCAGCCAATGGACAATGTACAGACTTTGAGCTGCAATGTATAGACTTTATGCTGGCCAATGTATAGACTTTGAGCTGATGAATGCTGGCCAATGTATAGACTTTGAGCTGCAACGTATAGACTTTGGGGTTATCAATGTATAGACTTCGAGCTGCAGCCAACAGACAATGTATAGACTTTGGACTGCAGCCAATGGACAATGTATAGACTTTGAGCCGCAATGTACAGACTTTAGACTAAAGGACGTATAGACTTTGTGTGTTGGTTGAATAGATAATGTATAGACTTTAGGCTGAGGAACGTACAGACTTTATGTTATCCCCCTCCTTCACCGACACACTCTCCAGCCATCGCCCCAGCGGTACACTTCCTTCAGGCATTCACCGGTACGCCCTCCTCAAGCCCTTCAACGGCATACGTCTCCAGCCCTTCGCCGGCACGCTTTTCTGCCTACCTTCCTTCAGTAGTGCACCCCGTTTTGCCCCCGACGGCCCACTTTTCCTTCCAAAATAAATATATATAAACATATATAAACATGTCATGATAATGATAATAAATTAATAAAAAATATGATAAATAAATAAACCTGAATATATATATATATATATATATATGAAAAGAAAAATGTGAAATAATAATAATGATAGGAAAAAAGGAAAGGGAAAATATAACAGTAATAATAATAAACAAAATAAAGAGATCATCCAGAATAAATACATAAAAGGGAAATAAGCGATAATACATATATGCACATAATTTAAAGCCCAGATGAAGAAAATGGTAAAATCTATGTCGCAGCCCCGTCTCTCCCGTGACCCGGTGCCGAAGGAACAATGATGCCGCCCTTGCGGGTTGGGCCTGAGTCTTGGGAATTATCCCGAAATGGCCATGACCCGACCTCGCCCCGGGCCGACATTCCGACTAAACCAGACTCGTTTCTTAGGCCGGATCCCTTCCGAGCCGCCACTAGAATTACCGCGCGTTCGGCAGACAGTTGAACGGGTTCACCTCGATTCCCGCCGCGTTTCTACTACGGACCCGTGTCCGAACATGAAAAGACCCGTGAGCGACCAACATGGCCGACGGCTCCCACCCCGACATGGTCGTAACTCGGCATTGCTCTGGGCCAATAGCCTGTCGAATCGGATTCATCCTGATGGGATTTGTTCCCGCTCTTTCATTGAAGTTGCCGTG
The DNA here is from genome assembly GCA_022559845.1 of Amorphophallus konjac. Classification (NCBI taxonomy): domain Eukaryota; kingdom Viridiplantae; phylum Streptophyta; class Magnoliopsida; order Alismatales; family Araceae; genus Amorphophallus; species Amorphophallus konjac. Next base: position 14,402 of record JAHNEJ010001255.1, read on the forward strand.
AACTCGGCGTGCGTTTGTACGGGGTTGCTTCTATCTACGTCGTACCTTCGATATGGACACTTGTCCGAATATCAAGTGGTCCGCAAGTGACCGACAGAAATCGGAATAGAACGGGACGGCTCCCGTCATCCCTGGACCCTACACATGGGGATATCAATAAGGCCTTCGTGGGCTATGCTGGGACCTCGGGTCCGTCCCGATTATGGTCACTGTCTGACCCATATCCTCGACCTATAGCCCGCTCCCTTTGAACATGTTTTCGATTTTGGAATCTAGTCCCGGGACTCTTCCTCGCTGCCCTCCGGCACAGAGAACATTAATGATGCCCACGCAAGCCCCGTTTGGACCGCGGGAGGCGCCCCCGGTATGGTCCCGACTCGATCTCGCACCGGGCCAATAAATTCGCTAGTTTCCTGCTACACTAACCGAGATTTAACCGAGGGTTTTCAGTGTCTCGGAATAACGTATTTGTCATATCACGGCATACATATGTTCCAGGTCCTCCTGCGACGATTATGATATTCTCAAGCTGGACACCCGTTCGAATATTAAACGGTCTCCCGAATGACCGACACATTTCGAACGTCCTCTTCCCTAGACACAGGGCTTTTCAGCCGATTCAAGGGATATTCCCTCTTTGCCCCTTGGCACCGGAAATATTAATGATGCTCATGCAAGTCTTGTTTCGACCGGGGGGGGGGGCCCACCGCAGTATGGTCGCAGCTTGCTCTTGCACCGGGCCAACAGATTTACTGGTTTTTGACTGCTCCATCCGAGGCTTAGCCGAATGTCCTCCGTTCCTCTGAACAATAAATTTGCCATATCCTGGCATACATATGCTCCGATTTTCCCGCGACGATCACACTTTTCTTGAGCCGGACATTCGTCCGAACATTAAATGGTCAGTACACGACCGACATGATCTCGAATGTTTTTTTTTCTTTTCTCGCCCTCGCGCGAGGATTTCAATATCTCGTAATAGACCTTTCATGTAATTAATTCCCTGGCCATGAGGCCCTGAATTCCGGCAATTAATCAAGGGTGTTCCCTCGTATGGGGGATGTAAATGACGCCGTGACCTTTATGGCGTGGCGGGTTTTGGTCCTGACACGAACCACACAATCGTCTGACCGAGTCAGATCGAGCGTACCATGGGCTATTCGGAGCTCGAATAAATTGTCACTTTGTGACTGGCACGCCCACGCACTTAATAGACGAACTACCTGAACGAGCGAATTTTAGTGCGTCCACATCGGGATGAGGTTACAGAGGTTCAGCGATTTCTATTCTATCATGTTATGAATGGTATTCAAATCAATATGGGTCGGCTCATGACTGATCTGATTGGAACCTGTCGTACCTACCTCCGGCGGTCTCTTCCCTATGCTTCGCAGTTGACCGGTGTCTTCATTTATGCCAGGATTAATGTGGCAAATGAGCAGTTTATCTATGTTCGGCAGGATGATGTGTACAATAAGCATAAAATTTTCACAGATTTTGGCTACTACTTTGGTCCTGACGGCGAGCTTGTGCGGGACATTCCAATTTATGGGGAAGATGAGATCAGTGAGAAAGATGATGAGCAAGCGCAGCAGCAAGGCGAAGGGGATGTCCCCCCTCCAGTTCCAGCTGAGGAGCAGCCTCCTCCATCATCCCCGTATCACCCGGCTCTTGTGATGCCTCCTCCACCCCAGTTTCACCATGGGGAATCTTCCACTCAGGGGGCCGGACAGCACCCTTCGGTGGACTACGAGGCTCTTGACGGGCGGCTTACCGGCTTGGAGACTCGTGTGGATAACCTTGGGGATCGTCTCTCTACCCTTGGAGACACTATGGGACTACGTTTGACACCCTATCAGGGCGCATGGCCACCTTCTCTACTGCCTTCGAGACTCTCTCTACTCAGATGGCCACTCTCACCACCCACATGACTTCTTTCCGAGAGGATTTAGCTGAGTCTGGCCAATCCTTCAGCTTCATGCACCTCTCCCTTCTTGGCATGCGGCGCCAGGATGCGGCTCGTGATGAATCCATTGGTCATATTCTTGATCTTCTTCACAGTCATGGCCACCATCTTGGCGACATTCGTCGGCACCTTGGCCTTCCACCTACACCTCCAGCAGATCAGCCACCTCCTGAAGATGCTCCATGAGGATTTGTTTTGTTTTCAACTCTAGCGCATTTTCTTTTGGTCCAGTGTTGCTTGAGTCCCTCCTTCGTCTATCCTATCCCTTTTTGCTATTGACAACGCGGGAGAAGTAGTAGGGCAGGTTTATTATCTACTTATGTATGTCGTTGTGTGGTTGTGTTGCTTGCTTGCATGTCACATGTGAGGGCTGTCAACAGTATTAGTCTTTTGCTTAGACTTTGGTTTTAGAGTCGTGCATTCACTCGCACCAATGTACCTTGTAATGAAACTATGATGAATTGAAAGCACTGGTGTTTGAATTCAATTGTTGGCTTTTGTGTCTCATTTCATATTCTTGTTGACAAACTAGTGGTCTGTGCTACATCGTGTTGATAGGTTTGGTTTGGTGAATGACCTTCTAGCACAACGTTCAATCTGAATTTCCTAATAACATAAACCTTGGTTTGTAAGCCCTAGCGTTTTGTCATCATCAAAAAGGGGGAGATTGTTGTATATATATCTCGGTGTTTTTGATGATAACAAAACCAAGGACTTTTGGTGGCTCACATGTTTGGAATCTCTGACCTAAGTGTTTTTCACAAGTTTTCAAGGTCGGATTTCTTCATGCCCTTGCTTAAGGTTTTAGCCTTCCGAATGGTTTTGTAAGATCTTCAATGAACTTGAAATTACCTATAAACATGCATCCAATTCATGTCTCGATCTTATGGATATGGTTCTCTGGGATAAACTCTTTATCTTTCAGGTCTTTTGAAAGTCCGGTCGACCTCCAGCATGACTCCGATCGACCTGAAATAACAGAATACAATTCTCTACAGTCTGTCACAGTGACGATCGACCGCCCCTCAAATCCCGGTCGACCGGAATTCCCATGGACCGGCCACCTGCAGGTTTCTCAGTGGCGGTCGACCGCCAGCCCCTGCAGGTCGACCGCCAGCCCCGAGCTGCCAACAATTGTTGACTTTTTATCATTTCGAGCAAAGCCATTCTCATGGGTATTGTTTAATCCCTAAGCAACCAAACTCACCAGAAATTGTGGATCTCGTCTGGGAGAGTCCTTGGACCATTCAAGAACCTATAAAACATATACAATAGGGATTGGAAAACCCTAATGCTTAAGGTGGATCAAGGGGGCTGCCAAGAGGAAGAGAAGGGATTCAGCACTGTAGATGTGAACAGTGCTTCGAGAAAAGTTCTTCATCCTTCTTCATTCAATCAAGTGAAGATCAGCCCAAGGATTCAAGCTGCATCCAAAGCATCCAATCATCCATTAAGGGGGAGCAAATCAAGATTCTTCTCTTGTGTTCTAAATTCATCTTATTCTCTTAAGCTTCATCTGCGGTTCTTGTAATTGTTAAATATTTCAGTGTGTGTAGATCTTCCTAGATCCGTGTGTGTGTGTTTGTGTGTTCTCCGTTGTAGCTGCGTGTGTGTTAAGGTGTTTCTTACACCTTCGCGGGAACTCTCTTTCCCAGTGTGTGAGTGTTGTGTGTGTTTGATCTTGTAACTTCTTACAAGATAGTGTGTGGATCCTCACAGTCCGTGAGGGGTGGACGTAGGTTACCGTTGTGGCATCCGAACCACCTAAAAATCGCTGTCTCAGTGTGGTTTGTTCCTTTTCCTCTATCTCATTTCTGTGCAAATCGTAAGTGTGCATTCCAGTTCAGTTTTTATTCTCGTTTATCCTGCATAATCCTTTTATCACCATATAGTTTTTGCCTTGTCTGTTGGCTGTTGTTAGTTTTGTTTCTCATATTAGCATCCTATCACATATTTTATAAAAAAGCTAAAAAAGTTTGATTAAAAATACCAACACCCAATTCACCCCCCTCTTGGGTGCCATTTAATCTCGGGACTTCAAAAGGCTCATTTTAGTCTCGAGTGACTAATTTTCAAAATCTAGTGGAAGGGAGCTTTTTGAAATAGTGGGCACATATTTCTATGTAAAATGACGGATCTACTCTTACTTTTTATGTTGAGTGCGGAGATTCGTTAGGGTGATGGTGCAATTTGACTGTTAATGTGAAATTTCTAATATGAGAGAGTTGAGGAGAGAGAGGGAGAGATTTTTTTAGTATATATTTGTATAATCTTATTAAAATATATACTTTTAATTATAGTAATTAGTCTAAATAATTTTAAAAAAGAATATTTAGGGCCCTTATTTTTTTTTCAAAGCCTTATGCGATCCAATGGACCCAACCAACACCGTTGAGCACATACCCCATGCAATGTTCACTGTAGTTTTTTTATTTTTTAATTATTTTTCTTAGATTCTACTAATTAATTATATCATAGTTATGTTAAAATTATTTTCAAAAAGGGTCATTAGGGCTTATAATCAAAATTAAAAATTGAGAAAACTTTTTACGTCATGGACATGGGTCTTGTATACTAACATGGTTTTTTATAACTATCCCCCTCGGATTTCAAATTCCCCCCAAAAAAACCTTGATAGGAAAAAAATAGGAATCCCAGCTAAATGTTACATGCTCCAAATGGGATTAATGCAGTGAAAAAAATCTCTGACACATAGTACACAAGGTACTCCCTATGCGTTGGAGGCATTTTTCAAAAATGCCTATCCTCTTGAGCCAAAACAAACATGGCCTTAGAGCTATGTAGCGGCGGGGGATCCCCTACTTTGGCGATGACGGTGCAGCAAAGGAGAAACTAGGCGGTGGTCGATGGCGGCAGCGACGTCGTGGCGGTGGATCAGGGGACACACGGCGTAAGTGAGCAACAATGACGTTGCTTGTACCGGTTCCAACGAGGGCGAGGGCGGTGGCTTGGGATGGTGGTAGCGACCGCGATCCAACGGAGTGAGCAGCAGGGTGGCAATGGCTCGATAGCAGAGCAATGAAGAGGGAGTAGCCATGGCGGCTGATCTACCACGCTTTAATACTAGTGAAGAAAAAGGAGCGGGGAGAAGCGAGAGAGGTAAGAGGGGAGGGCTCTGATGGTTGACTCGTGAGGTCTCATGGGCTCTCACAGTTTCTATTTATAGGCTACATGGGTAGGGAACCCATGTTCATCAGGAGGCTCACCTCCGTCAACTGCCTCCGCCCCTCAAACAACCGCCTCCGCCTTATCCCTATGATGGAGGGATTCTCTCCCAAATTAGTTGGCTTGACCCATTCAAGGTCTTCTGGGATTGTTGGTCATATCCCAATATCAGCCACGGGCCTGTTCACGACGAAAACTTATCTTGGGACTATGTAATATCCAAGTATGAATTTTAAAGGGAAGCAAGGGAGATTTTGATTTGCTTTCTTGCAGCTTTATCTAATTGGGAGTGCCCAGATTTTGATATGATAGAGAGAAGTAGAAAGATGGTGAGGAAATGGCTCGGACACAACAACATATGACTTCCTGTGGCTTTATATTGAATGTATAAAGTCACGATTCATTAGATAAGTACTTGGATAGGAACAAGTCAAGAGATAATAGGAGCAAGTGGAACTGAACTTCATCCCTAAGTCATGTACTATGCCAAACCATCCAAGGTTATCTGGGTGCTGACTCAAGTGGGATTATACTCCCCTTGTAGGCGTTGGAAAAGTGTCTCCGACCACATCTCTACAATGCACGGATTAGAGAGGAAGAAATGGGAGTGATCGTCAGATATTTATACCTGAACCTCACAGGAGTGATGATCGCAAGTGCCTTTGAAACATGAGATGTGGGTTCTACCTGTCTCGCTCTTGGTTGGACAAGAACAGGGAGCTCGTATCTGCGAGTCGGTGATGAAGTTCCTACAATTTAACCAACAAATAGAGAAAATAAATCCATTAGACTTTGAAGGCGTAGTATATGCTCAAATAAGACGAGAAATCACGTAAATGGGGTGATCGTACTGGGAAGGGGGATGGCGGAGACTTTTGACCATCCACCTTCTCTATGTTTTGGGTTGAAATCTATTTAAAATAGGGATTTAAGAAAATCTATTATGCATGAATGCACTGAAATGAACTAAAATGCAACAAGATAGAGAACACAGGAAGGAAGAAAGATGGCGTTTGCCCGTCAACCAACAGAAGGCGGCCAAACATGTGACCTTCAAGGGATGGGGGCGGCCATGTCGATGGCCGCCATCTATAGATGTGGCCTTCTCCGGTGGTAGATGCAAGCTCTCTCCTGTGGATGAAGCTCTTCGACGGAACAGAGGTGAGGAAGGGTTCTCAGAGTTGTCACAACCTCCTCCACCCAAATCTGCCAACCACTCCTACTTGATTGTTCGGGATGAGTTTTTGAATGCGGGCTGATTTCCCTCGGTGAAAAATATTCGAAAACAGAGTAAAAGTGATTTTTTGACCAAGTCGGGGGTGAGAACATGTGAGACTATGTGTGCCTCGACCCCCCGAGTGGGAACGACTGCGGAGGACGTGCCCGGAGTGGGTGGAATCGTGGAGTTGATAGACAGCTATCATGAGGTGGCCAGGTCGATGGCCGTTTCAAAGGAGGCTGGGCGGCCAAAGTTGTGGCCGTCTTGGGAGTTGGGCGGCCAGGAGTCTGGCCGCATTGGAAATTGGGCGGCCAGTACCCTAGCCGCCTTGAGGTCTGGGAGGCTAGTACCCTGAACGCCTTGAGATTTGGGTGGCCATTACCCTGACCTCCTAGGGATATGTGCAAAATTTATAATAATATCTCAAAAAAAAATTCACCTCGGGGGCTCCCGCCCCCCGAACCCCAGATCTTACGGGCAGGAGGGCGCTGCCTCCCTGCAACCCCTGCCAACTTATCGCGAAGTTGGATCCGTGAAAAAATAGGGTGGAGCCTACCTAGATAAAGATGAGACTCCACACTCCCAATCATCCAAGAAAAAATGTCACTTCTACGATGGGTAGACAAGATCTGCGGGATGTCTAAAATTAGTTGTTTACACCCCCTCAAGTCATTCCACACTTTAATTAGTATAGCCCCAGAAATTTTCCATAGCAAAAAAGAAAAAGAGCAGGAATACCCTACTTTACTTTAAATTACTAACATGAGTTTTCTCATTCAGTCAAAGAGCCTGTAAAAATGGCAGCCAACTGATCGTGCGATAAAATGAGAACATCAAGTTGTTTTTGAAGCACGAGCTGACGAACAAAGTGGAAGTCCAGGTCGACGTGTTTTGTTCATGCCTTAAAACATGGGATTGGCGGCGAGACACAGCACTAATCTTGTCACACCAAAGGCAAGGGGGCTACATAGGTGAAATTCCTCAATCATGGAGTAGAGATGCGCCTAACTAACTGCTATGGCTTTCGTGGTCAATGCCCATAGCTCTATCTCTATATTGGACCTTGCCACAGTGGGCTATTTCGTGGTGCACCAGTTGATAATATTGGAGCCTAAGTAGACCCCCAAAACCACTAGTTGTTCTGTAGCCGTTGAGACATCCTGTCCGATCTACGTTGGAATAGGCAAGCAATTGTAAGGAAGAGGACTGGAGGAGAAGACCAAATAGAATGGTCCCCTTAAGGCAGTGAAGCAAACACTCTAGTATTGTACTCCCATGAGCTGTGATTGGGGTATCCAGAAATTGGGAAGCCTTGTTGACGATGAAAACAATGTATGACCTAATGATGGTCAGATATTGTATGGAGCCAACAATGCGATGATGCTCAAACACGTCCGACATCAAGTCACCATCATCCTTGGAGAGTTTGCACGAGGTCGCCATGGGAGTTGCCATAGGCTTGGCGTTGACCATATTTGTTCCACGAAGATCATCCTAAACGAGCAAATTTATGTCATAATGTAACGTCCATTCTCATTGACCTCTCAAAAGGTGAAAAGACACTTTTCTGTGCAAAAAAATATACTCCCGTCGGATCCGTACGACTCATTTTTTTGCGCATTAAAGACTGAACCTGCTTGACGAAAAAATGTAAGACTGAAATATTTTATAGCACTAAAATATTTTGTATATAAATAAAATATTTTGTTATAGGAATAAAATATTTTATTTGACTTTAAAAATAAACCAATGAAATATTTTGTACAAATGAAATATTTTATTACAAAAATAGTAACATTTGTTATAAGGATAAACCATTACAAAAATAAAATATTTTGTTATAAGAATAAAACCTAACAACATGTTTCAATTCTATATTAAAATGTTTCATTCCTATAACAAAATATTTCAGTGTTATAAAATATTTCAATCTAATATTTTTATGTCGAGCGAGTTCAGTCTTTAATACGTGAAAAAGTGCGTCGTACTGATCTGATAGAAACATACTTTTCTATGCAGAAAATGATCTTTTCATCTTTTGGAGACCAATGAGAATTCACGTTATGTTATAACATGACTTTATGCACCGGATTGAGTGCACAAAGTATTACTCATCTTAAATATGTTGACGTTGAGAGAGACAGGGAGTCCTAAGAGAGTGTGGAACTTGTATGAAAAAAAATGACGCACATCACCGAGATCTTTGAGGGTGAATGTGTTGGCCAGATTGCCAAGAAGAGAATAAATGACTACCATGTTATTCCCTGTGACAATCATGTCGTCCACATAGACGAGAAGGTATAAGAGAACCCCATCTTGGTTAAGGATAAAAAGTGACGAATCACAGGTCGAGCCTTCGAATCCCATTATGACGAGGTAATCATATCATATAAATAGAAAAACCACAATCGGGCCGCTTGTCTGAGGTCATAGAGTGTCTTGCGTAACTTACAATCATTATGGTCCAATCCCAGCTGCTGGGTGAAACCCTTGGTGACAAGGCGAGTCTTATAGCGTGATCTAGACCCATCGGTGTGCAGTTTGAGTCACACCATCCATTTATAGCTGACGATGTTGACATGGGGGGGTGGGGCAAGTGACCATGTTCTATTCTTGGGAAGGGCATTAGATTCCTCTCGCATTGCAACGTGCCATTATGAAAAATTGTTTGTCATCGTAAAAGAAGTGGGCTAAATTGGAATAGATTCAACTAGTAACACGTGAGGGTGGTGGCGGGGAGTGGAGGAGGAAGGGGTTTCGGTCGGAGGGGTGTGTGCTAGCACATCCACAGGAGGGAGGAGTTTTCAAGGTGGTGTAGACTTAAGGGTGAGTGTGGAGGTGCAAGGGGTGTAGGTGAGGAAGGAGCTGCAAGTAGTTGTTCGTGCCATGCACTTGAGCAGGGGAATGAAATCGGTCGATCGGACCTTTCCATAGGTCAACCGATCCCTGAAACAGAACATAAAGATATAAGTTAGACTACTCAAATCCGTCAACCGGATCATGCTGTCGGTCGACCAGTCCATTTTCTTGCAGGTTAAGAAAACTTCATTGTTGCGATTCGGTCGACCGGTGCATCCACCCGGTCGACCGAAATTGGTCTGGGCTCTATTATCTGCAAGTGAAATCCCATTACCTGGTTTTGGTCGATCGACCTTGCATATTGATCGACCGATTGCCCCTGAAACACAGAAATAAACCCAAGTTAGCATGTAGTTCACCCCAATAAAGGCCACATAACTTGGATTAGTATTTTGATGATCTTTGGGACCCTTTTTAAATCGATTGAACACTAAGAGGGAAATCAAATGTCGAATTCTTCATCAAAACACAACATGATTAATTTCACAATAAAATTGTTACTCAATGAAACTCAAGACACATTTACATTCCATAAACCAACCCAATTCAAATTGGCAAATTTAAACTCAATCAACTACAATCACTTTCAATTCATGATCTATTCACACATATAAAATTTTGTCATTATCAAAATCACCCGGGACACAACAGGAAATAAAAACACAAAAACACAAGCAACCATAAGGACACAAAGATTTTATATTGATTCGGTCTCTCCTCCTTGATAGACCTCTATCTAGTCCTTTTGCAACCTACAAGGAATTTCACTAACATTTTCAACCAACGTTACACTTGCTAGTTTTTCAGGGCCTAACTTCTCAACTGATCTTATTAGGTCTCAACGAACCTTACCCCTAATTTATCTAGGAACCAATAACCCAACTGACCTTACAGGTTTAAGAGAACTAACCTAGCTGACCTTATAGGTTTCGGTAAACCTTACCACTGGTTTTTTTCAAGAACTAGTAACCCAGCTGATAAATTGGATCAGCAACCCAACTTTACACACACAGTGCAGGTTTCACTAGTGCAACAAATATTTTATGCACCGAAGATAAATAGATTTAGAGTTCCACTAATTAACATGCTCCTTGATGAGCAGATAATGAACAATACAATGCTCAAAGGACAACAAAGAACAACAGGCAAAAAGAGGAGGAAGACAAATGGAATGTCGTGGATTAGCATGTTCCTCCTCTTGAGTGGTTCCTGAGATAAGGGACTTCAAGGATGGTGCTCTCAGTGCGGTGAAGTCTCCCCTTTAAGCTTTAGTACTGCATAGGAAGTATATGATTGCTAGGATGATGCTTTGGAGGAAGATCGCTTATGCTCATGGTTCAGTTGCCTTCTTGGATCTCTTTGTCTGTTCTTCTTAGAACTCTTAGTTCTTTATAGCCCAAGCATCATATATATTAAACATATCTTCCATCTAACGGTCTGATCCTAGTCACAACATTCGGCTACTACGATTGACTTTTAGCCTTCCACCTCCTTTGTGAGTAAGAGTACATCATTGTCAAGGTAGAAGGTAGAACGTAACCTCTGCCGCCGATATGCTATCTATCTTCTTACAACTTTTGTGTAGACTACTTGCTATTGTATTGTCTGTATAAACATTATTCAAAATATTTCTCCTAAACTAGGGTGTGAGATAAAGTAGATATATTCAAAATACAAGTCCTTGTATGAATAAAATATAGGAAACCTATTGCAGGGCTTGTACGTAAAATCTATCTTACTGTTAGTGCAAAAAAGAAATATTTTATACAATTTTTTTTATGTCCTAAGAGTGGAGAGTACCCCAACAGATACTGTGCGGATTATGCGTGGAAGCATAACCATTTACAGGACAGAAATGTACTTTATGCTGTATTGCTCAGAATATATATTATTTTCCTTGATTGAATTGTTTAGATGAAAAGATTATAACCTACGTGCATGGTGTTATAGTGTTTTATTGTTAATCATGGGTATTTTACTCTGCACTTGTCATTTTGCAGTTCTAAATAAAGTACAGTCAACAAAAATAAGCTTTTGACCAAGTAAACAGTATAAGATGTATCACTTATTTAAGTATAAGATAAGGGTAAGGCAATGAGGTTGTCTCTCAGTGAGAGTAGATGAAGTATCATCTACCCATTCGTCTAATCATACTGTGGTTGTTGAAATATCATCTAATCATGCTGTGATTTTGTCGTTTTATGAGATAGCAAAAGTATCATCTATTATTTCACATATCTATAGTTATATTAGATGAGATTTCGTCTAATACTTCAACTTGATAGATTAAACGAAGTTTTATCTATCACTTCATCTATATTTTTCGTTTAATCTATCGCTTCATCTACATTTGTATTTAGTACTTCATTTTGATAGATTAGATGAAGATCCATCAATTTCAACTTTTATTGTTTTCCTCTTAGACAGAGATTCATTTATTAGTTCTCGCTTCATCTACCTTTTATGTCATAGACGATATATTGACTAATATTCCATTTAATTGGAAACTTAGACGAAGTATCATCTAATGCCGATTTACCCTTTTAGATAGAATATCATCTATCCACTTTCACTTAGATGATGTATCGACTAATCTTTCACCTATGCTGAGGACTTAAACAGAGAATCATCTAACTTAACTTCTTGTTGTGTTGCTCATTAAACTAAATACTATCTATATATGTTGAGTCTAATTAGATGATGTATCATGTAACATTATAACTACTTGTTTACTTAGACGATATGTAAATTTACTTAGTTAATTTTATCACGTATTTTTAATTGATCTTAATTTACACTAAAAAAAGTGGGATTTCAGACGGCCATTATCCGTATCAGATCCGTCTGAAAATCTGTCACAAATCACGTTTGTGACGGATTTCCGACAGATTTCAGACGGAACACGACCGTCTGAAATTCTTAGTCACAAATTTGTGACAGTTCATTTTTTCATCTGCAATTCCGTCTGAAAATAAGACAGAATTAATTCAGTCACAAATTTCATCTGAAGATCATACGAGAAATGTTTCGTCTGAAATTTTCCGTCTGAAATTTCCGTCGGTATTTCAGACGGATTTTACGACGGATTTCTGTTCCGTCGCAAAAACCGTCTGCAATTAAGCTCAACTCTTAGTCTGAAATTTAAGATGCCGTCCGAAAAGTCATCGCAATTCCGTCGGTATTTCAAACGGATATTACGACGGATCTGAAAATGCCGTCCGAAATTAAGCCCAACTCTTAGTCCCAAATTTAAGATGCCGTCCGAAAAGTCGTCGGAATTCCGTCGGTATTTCAAACGGATATTACGACGGATCCGCAAATGCTGTCCGAAATTAAGCCCAACTCCTAATCCCGAAATTTAAGATGCCGTCCGAAAAGTAGTCGGAATTCCGTCGGTATTTCAAACGGATATTACGACGGAATTACAAATACCGTCTGCAAATCCGTCTGAAATTTACGTTTTTTTTAAATCTTAAATTATTCTAAAAAACATGTTGGATCATACATAAACATCAAGAAATTCAACATGTTGAAAAAAAAACATTGGGAACCTGCTGATCAAATAAACACCACCGAAAAAAAAACTCAACATCAACGTACCATGATGTTCAAATGAATAAACACCACCGGAAAAAAAACTCAACACCATGCTGATCAAATAAACACCACCGGAAAAAAAATTCAACACCATGCTGATCAAATAAATACCACAAAAAAAACACATTAACCCTGCTGATCCGTCTGAATATCATCAAACATCAAGAAATATCCGGTACATCGTCCATATCCTCCCTGCCCTACTCATCTCCTCTGTCGCTGCCCGCAGAAGGATCCCCCTACATTAAAAAAATAATAACATTCATTCATAGATAAAAAAATTAGTGCGAAGAAATTAGCATAAATTGAAATCAAACATATTAAATTGTTAACTACAGATTTTATAGATCAACTACTAGCTTGAAACAGTATTTAAATTAAGTGTATTTTAAAAATGAACTTTGAGCACTGAGCTCAAACCGGGCATCCGATTTAGATTCCGTCAGTTCTGACAAGTCACTTTCATCTCCCGGTCGTGTTGGAATGATCGGCACGGCCATCCGACCGGTATTTCAAGTTTTAGACCCCCGGACCTAACCTGACAGTTCATTTAAACTAAGTGTATTTTAAAAATGAACTTTTGAGCGCCGAGCTCAAACCAGACATCCGATTTGGATCACGTCAGTTCTGACAAGTCACTTCCATCTCCCCGATCGTGTTGGAACGATCGGCACGGCCATCCGACAGGTATTTCAAGTTTTAGACCCCCGGACCCGACCTGACAGTTCATTTAAACTAAGTGTATTTGGAGAATGCACTTTTGAGCGCCGAGCACAAACCGGGCATCCGATTTGAATTCCGTCAGTTCTGACAAGTCACTTTCATCTCCCCGGTCGTGTTGGAACGATCGGCACGGCCATCCGACCGATATTTCAAGTTTTAGACCCCCGGACCCGACCTGTCAGTTCATTTAAACTAAGTGTATTTTAAGAATGAACTTTGAGCGCCGAGCTCAAACCGGACATCCGATTTGAATTCCGTCAGTCCTGACAAGTCACTTTCATCTCCCCGGTCGTGTTGGAACGATCGGCATGGCCATCCGACTGGTATTTCAAGTTTTAGAACATCGGACCCGACCTGGCAGTTCATTTAAACTAAGTGTATTGTAAAAATGAACTTTGAGCACTGAGCTCAAACCGGGCATCCGATTTAGATTCCGTCAGTTCTGACAAGTCACTTTCATCTCTCCGGTCGTGTTGGAATGATCGGCACGGCCATCCGACCGGTATTTCTAGTTTTAGACACCCGGACCCGACCTGGCAGTTCATTTAAACTTAGTGTATTTTAAAAATGAACTTTGAGCGCCGAGCTCAAACCGGGCATCCGATTTGAATTCTGTCAGTTCTGACAAGTCACTATCATCTCCCCGGTCGTGTTGGAACGATTGGCACGGCCATCCAACCGGTATTTCAAGTTTTAGACCCCCGGACCCGACCTGGCAGTTAATTTAAACTAAGTGTATTTGGACAATGCACTTTTGAGCGCCGAGCTCAAACCGGGCATCTGATTTGGATTGCGTCAGTTCTGACAAGTCACTTTCATCTCCTAGGTCGTGTTGGAATGATCGGCACGGCCATCCGACTGGTATTTCAAGTTTTAGACCTCCAGCCCCGACCTGGCAGTTCATTTAAACTAAGTGTATTGTAAAAATGAACTTTGAGCACCGAGCTCAAACCGGGCATCCGATTTGGATTCCGTCAGTTCTGACAAGTCACTTTCATCTCCCCGGTCGTGTTGGAATGATCGGCACGGCCATCCGACCGGTATTTCAAGTTTTAGACCCCCGGCCCCGACTTGGCAGTTCATTTAAACTAAGTGTATTTTAAAAATGAACTTTGAGCGCCGAACTCAAATCGGACATCCGATTTGAATTCCGTCAATTCTGACAAGTCACTTTCATCTCTCCTGTCGTGTTGGAATGATCAGCACGGTCATCCGACCGGTATTTCAAGTTTTAGAACCCCGGAACCGACTTGGCAGTTCATTTAAACTAAGTGTATTTGGAGAATGCACTTTTGAGCGTCGAGCTCAAACCGGGCATCCGATTTGGATTCCGTCAGTTCTGATAAGTCACTTTCATCTCCCTGGTCGTTGGAACAATTGGCACGGCCATCCGACCGGTATTTCAAGTTTTAGACCCCCAGACCCGACCTGGCAGTTCATTTAAACTAAGTGTATTTGGAGAATGCACTTTTGAGCGCCGAGCTCAAACTGGGCATCCGATTTGGATTCCGTCAGTTCTGACAAGTCACTTTCATCTCCCCGGCGTGTTGGAACGATCGGCACGGCCATCCGACCGGTATTTCAAGTTTTAGACCCCCAGACCTGACCTAGCAGTTCATTTAAACTAAGTGTATTGTAAAAATGAACTTTGAGCGCCAAGCTCAAACCGGGCATCCGATTTGGATTTGTTGTGCTTTGTGATTTTGATGATTACAAAATACCTTTGTTGCTTGATCGTGTGCAAGAATGGTTGTTCATGTCTTCATGTGTATGAAGGTTGAAATGGTTGTGGAAATGATCATAAACTATTCCTATAAGACTTATCATCATGTGGATGCATTGTGATTTTATAAGGCTGATAAGTGCTTTGAGGTTAGCACAAACATTGCATATGAGATCTTGTCTGCACGCTATTAAGTCTGTACAGAGTTCTGCCTAGATTGCATTAGTCAAGTCTGTACATTGCCATAGGTAAAGTCTATACATCGCAGAGAGATGTTTGCATATCAAGTCTATACATTCGCCAAGTCTGTACGTTGTGGTTTGTTCATGCATGTGCATAGTTCGCAACATCAAGTCTACACATTGCATGCTGGCATGTCTGTACATTGCATGCATATTCATTAACAAGTCTATACATTGGTTGCATAGCTTGCCATGCAAAGTCTATACATTCTCCATGCATGTGCATAGTTCGCAACATCAAGTCTATACATTGCATGCTGGCAAGTCTGTACATTGCATGCATATTCATTAACAAGTCTATACATTGGTTGCATAGCTGGACATGCAAAGTCTATACATTCTCCATGCATCTTCATTAACAAGTCTATACATTGGTTGCATAGCTTGCCATGCAAAGTCTATACATTCTCCATGCAACTTCATTAATAAGTCTATACATCCTGCAACTCAAAGTCTGAACATCGTCCTGTGGCAGGCACATCAAGTCTATTCATCCATCAGCTCAGTGAACAGCAAGTCTGTACATTCTTCAGTAGCAAGTCTATACAGAAAGCAAGTCTATACATCAGCAAGTCTATACAGCCAACAAGTTTATACATCAGCAAGTCAATACAGCCAGCAAGTCTATACAGCCAGCAAGTCTATACATCAGCAAGTCTATACATCCTGCAACACGAAGTCTGTACGTTGGCTGATTGCGCAGACTCAAAGTCTATACGTTGGCTGCTAGCACTTCTTCAAAGTCTATACACTCTACAAAGTCCATACATTCTTCAAAGTCTATACACTCTTCAAAGTCTATACATTCTTCAAAGTCTGTACGTTGGCTGATTGCACAGACTCAAAGTATGTACGTTGGCTGCTAGCACAAACTCAAAGTCCGTACGTTGGCTGCTAGCACAAACACATAAAGTCTATACATCATGTGTTTCAAGTTTTAGACCCCCGGACCTGACCTGGCAGTTCATTTAAACTAAGTGTATTTGGAGAATGCACTTTTGAGCGTCGAGCACAAACCGGGCATCCGATTTGGATTCCGTCAGTTCTGAAAATTCACTTTCATCTCCTCGGTCGTGTTGGAACAAACGGCACGGCCATCCGACCGGTATTTCAAGTTTTAGACCTCCGGCCCCGACCTGGCAGTTCATTTAAACTAAGTGTATTTTAAAAATGAACTTTTGAGCGCCGAGCTCAAACCGGGCATCCGATTTAGATTCCGTCAGTTCTAACAAGTCACTTCCATCTCCCCGATCGTGTTGGAATGATCGGCACGGCCATCCGACCGGTATTTCAGGTTTTAGACCCCCGGCCCCGACCTGACAGTTCATTTAAACTAAGTGTATTTTAAAAATGAACTTTGAGCGCCGAGCTCAAACCGGGCATCCGATTTGGATTCCGTCAGTTCTGACAAGTCACTTTCATCTCCCCAGTCGTGTTGGAACGATCGGCACGGCCATCCGACCGGTATTTCAAGTTTTAGACCCCCGAACCCAAGCTGGCAGTTCATTTAAACTAAGTGTATTTTAAATATGAACTTTTGAGCGCCGAGCTCAAACCGGACATCCGATTTGGATTCCTTCAGTTCTGAAAAGTCACTTTCATCTCTCCAGTCGTGTTGGAACGATCGGCACGGCTATCCGACCTGTATTTCAAGTTTTAGCCCCCCGGACCCGACCTGGAAGTTCATTTAAACTAAGTGTATTTTAAAAATGAACTTTTGAGCGTCGAGCTCAAACCGGGCATCCGACTTGGATTCCGTTAGTTCTGACAAGTCACTTCCATCTCCCCGATCGTGTTGGAACGATCGGCATGGCCATCTGACCGGTATTTCAAGTTTTAGACCCCCGGACCCGACCTGGCAGTTCATTTAAACTAAGTGTATTTGGAGAATGCACTTTTGAGCGCCGAGCTCAAACCGGGCATCCGATTTGAATTCCGTCAGTTCTGACAAGTCACTTTCATCTCTCCGATCGTGTTGGAACGATCGGCATGGCCATCCGACTGGTATTTCATATTTTAGACCCCCGGACCTGACCTGGCAGTTCATTTAAACTAAGTGTTATTTAAGAATGAACTTTGAGCGCCGAGCTCAAACCGGGCATCCGATTTGAATTCCGTCAGTTCTGACAAGTCACTTTCATCTCCCCGGTCGTGTTGGAACGATCGACATGGCCATCCGACCGGTATTTCAAGTTTTAGACCCCCAGACCTGACCTGACAGTTCATTTAAACTAAGTGTATTTTAAAAAAGAACTTTGAGCGCCGAGCTGAAACCGGGTATCCGATTTGAATTCCGTCAGTTCTGACAAGTCACTTTCATCTCCCCGGTCGTGTTGGAATGATCGGCATGGCTATCCGATCGGTATTTTAAGTTTTAGACCCTCGGACCCGAGCTGGCAGTTCATTTAAACTAAGTGTATTTGGAGAATGCACTTTTGAGCGCCGAGCTCAAACCGGGCATCCAATTTGGATTGCGTCAGTTCTGACAAGTCACTTTCATCTCCCAGGTCGTGTTGGAACGATCGGCACGGCCATCCGACCGATATTTCAAGTTTTAGACCTCCGGCCCTGTGGACGCACTAAAGAAATTCAATTCGCTGGCGTCGCGTGGTTCGTCTATTAAGTGCGTGGGCGTGCCAGTCACAAAGTGACAATCTATTCGGGCTCCGAGGAGCCCATGGTGCGCTCGATCTGACTTCGTCAGATGATTGTGTGGTTCGTGTCGGGACCGAATCCCGTCGCGCCATGAAGGTCACGACGTCATTTACATCCCCCATACGAGGGAGTACCCTTGATTAATTGCCGAAATTAGGGGCCCCGCGGCCTAAAAGAGTAATACTAATTATGCGAGAGAGATATAGGTAGATCACACTGGGGGTTTTATTAAAGCCATAAATTGCCGGCCGCATAGGCCGCTCGGGGACCTTTTCATATTCGGACACGGGCCCGTAACAGGAACGCGGCGAGAAAACCGTGGTAGTTCCCTTCAAATGTCTACCGAGCATATGGCAATTTCAATGAGGATTCGGAAGGTATCCGGGACGAGAAACAAATCCGGTCCGATTAAGCTGTCGGCCCGAGGTTAGATCAAGACCTGGCCGTATCGGGGTAATTCCTAAGACTCGGGCTTGACCTGAAAGGGTGGCGTTGTTGTTCCTTTTCCCGGGTCACGGGGAGAGGTAGGGGCTGCAATGTGAGCCTTGGTGTCTTTTATCTGGGGTTTTCTTAGTTATATCTTCTGGGATTTCTGATTTGATGCTTATTGTTCATCCATACCTTTGTCCGGGGTGATTTCTCTTCTTTTTATTCATGATTATTCTTATCATCATCATTTGTTTGTTATTTATTATTTTTTATTACCCCTCCCACCTCTTTTGTCGTGATTAATATTACGCATTCGGGGTCCTTTAGTTAGCGTAATTTTTATTAATTTATTTGCCGTTATCAATGCCCTTATCGTGATGTATATATGCAAGTATGTAGTGTGCCGGCGAAGGGGAAACAAGGTGCGTACCGCTGGGCAGAGAGCGTGCCGCTGGGAGGCTAAAGGGGCGTACCGCTGAAGGGCAAGGGGGCGTGCCGCTGAAGGCCAACGAGGGCGTACCGCTGGAGGCCAAAGGGGGGTACCGCTGAAGGCCAATGGAGCGTACCGCTGGAACTCAAGGGAGTGTATCGCTGAAGGTTACAAGGGGCGTACCGCTGAGGGCTGAAAGGGGGTGTACCGCTGAAGGCAAGGGGGAGCGTGTCGCTGAATGCCAATGGGGCGTACCGCTGAAGGCCAACGGGGGGGCTCGATCAGTTTTCGATTATTTGTTTTAAGGCTTTTCTTTTCTTCTTATCTTAACTTTTGTGTGGTTTTCAATGAAACTCTTCCCTTGTTTTGTTTCGTTTGGTTCGGTCTCTTTTCTTGCGGGCCGGGCATTCGGGCTGCCGGGTAGTTAATTAGTTCGGTTCGGTTTTCGTTGTGATGCCGGCAGTGGTTTGATGAGTTGGAAGGTTTCGTCAATTGTCTTGCTTGTTTATTGCTTCCTTTTACCTCTTTTAATTGTTTATTAATTCCTCACAGAAAATTCGGCAGCATCTCCCCTTGACCCAGGGCGTAAGGGAGATAAAGGGGACGCGCCCACATGGAGTGGCGGAACCCGACAACTGGAGGTGGGCCCCCCGGGGGAGCAACACCTTTAAAGAACCTCGGAAAACACGAAGGAAAACAACGGGCTCGGGCTTGGCCAACAGGTGTACCGCTGAAGGCCAGAAGAGTGTACCGCTGGGGCCAGCTAGGGGTGTGCCGCTGAAGGCTCAAGGGGTGTGCCGCTGAGGGCAGATGGGGTGTGCCGCTGAGGGCACTTGGGGGTGTACCGCTGAGGGCACTTGGGGGTGTGCCGCTGAGGGCTGGCTGAGGATGTGTCGCTGAGGGCAGAGTGGATGCATCTCTGAAGGATCAAAAGGGCCAAGTGTGTGTGGGCTTGCAGATTGTCCCAGAAAAGGAGGAAGGGTTATTGGAAATGAATGAAGGACCCACAAAGCCAGACTTTGAAGGGGAGGCGTCACGTTGATGTGGTGGCTCAAGAGAAACCGAAGGAACGGAGAAAACGGGTAACACACTACATGCACTATGAAGTGAGGATCAAACCAATAGAAATAACATGAAAAGCCCCAAGGAGGGCGATTGTTTCTATTCGTGGGATGCCAAGAACCGTATCCCTACATGCTTATTACAAGAGAAAATGCCCAAATGAGGCCATGGATAAAAGGAAAAGACTCCAAGACGGAGAACAAGAGGAGGAATGAGATACAAGACAGAAGAAAGCATTGGGGCCTAAGACATAGGCCACCGTTCCCAACCCTCTCCCCCAATACAACAAGCTCTCTCTCCCTTACTCTTGTTTCTTCCCGATGGCCGTCGGACGGAGCTCAGGCCGGGAGGACCCCTTCTTTCCTTCTCTCTTCTCCTCCTTTCTTCTGTGTGTGTGCGTCCGACTGCCTCTCTTCTTCTTCCTCTGGTCGGATGCCCCTCTTCTGTCGAAAACGGGCGTCTTTTATACTCTGGGTAGCCGGTGACTTCAAGCACCACCGTCGAAGGCAGGAAGCCGGCTGTGATGATGGTGGCTCACCTGCTCCGTCCTGGCTGTCAGTGGGGTAGGCTACGTGGCCCAGTCGTCGACTGCCACCTCAGACGGCTTGCTGCGCGCCAAGGATGCCTAGGGTATGGGCTTCACGTCGTCTTGCCGTTGAAAGGCTTCATCGCTGTGCCGTTGGCGGGCTGAACAGGCGTGCCGTGGGGGAGCCAAAAGGGCGCACCGCTGGGAGCCCAAATGGGCGTACCGCTGGAGGGCCATGGGGCCGTGCCGCTGAAGGCCCTTTGGGGCGTACGCTGAAGGCCCTGCGGGGCGTACCGCTGAAGGCCAACGGGTGCACCGCTGAACAGCTCAGTGGGCGTGCCGCTGAAGACCCCAAAGGGGTGTGCCGGTGAAGCCACCCCAGGGGGTGTACCGCTGAGGGCCTCCAGGGGAGGTGTGCCGTTGAAGGCCCCCAGGGGAGGTGTGCCGTTGAAACCCCCTTGGGGGGGTGTGCCGGTGAACCCCCAATAGGGGTGTGCCAGCGAGCGCCCAAAGGGGCTGTGCCGGTGAAGGCTGCGGCAGGGTGTGCCGCTGAAACCCCCTGGGGGGGGTGTGCCGGTGAACCCCCAATAGGGGTGTGCCGGCGAGCGCCCAAACGGGCTGTGCCGGTGAAGGCTGCGGCAGGGCGTGCCGCTGAAGGGAGCGTGCCGCTGAAGCCTCAACTGGGCGTGCCGCTGAAGGGCTAAATGGGCAATTTTGAGCCCATTGTGAGCATGAGTTGTGGCCCATTTGTTTTCTTCGAGGCCCACGGGCTGTGGGGCCTTTTGTGCTTGATTTGTCCGGGGTTCCTTCACTTGGCGCCGTTGTCGATGCTGGGCTGAGCATGACGTTTGGATGTGCAATTTTAGGTGTCCACAAATGCCCCCCACCCACGGGTAGCGTAGGCGAAGGATGAGCCGGGCGGTGCACGTCCGCCCGAGGCCGCGGGGACAGGACATCCCCTCGGAAGGGCCTTATTATTGTGCCTCATTTACGCACATATATATATATATATAATATATATATATATATAAGTGGATGGATATACGCATGTGTGCATATATATATGTATATAAGTATATATATATATACTATTTATAATATTTTTTTTTTGTTCTTCCCCCTTTTGTTCTCTTTTTTCATCCCCCCCTTTTTCTTTTTATTCTCCTCTCTCTTTTTCCCCTTTTTTATTCTCTATTTTTTTTGAAATTTCTCCGTCTCTTTTGTCCCCTTCTTTTCTTTTATTTTCCTTCTTTCCCTTTTTTTTAATCTTCGCCCCTTTTTCCCTTTTTTTTTCTTTTTATTTTCCTTCTTTTCCCCTTTTTTTTCTTTTTTTTCTCTCTTTTTTTTGCCGTATAAAAGGGGCGGGGGCGGTTCATTTGAACCACCCCCGTTCGAACCCCCCTTCCCTCTTCTCTCTCTTCGGCAGACGAGACCGCCCCCCCTTCTCTTCTCTTCGTCCTCTCCGTCACCGGGAGCCACCACCGCGGCCACCGTCGTCGTCGTCGTCGTTAGCGCGGTGAGGGCACCGCCGTGAGGGCCGTTCCCCCCATCTCTCTTCTCTTCTCTTCTCTCCCTTCTCTTTCCCCCTATCTCTTCCTCCTTCTCCCGTCCTCTTCTTCTTTCTCTTTTCTCCATGGTGGACGGTGGCCGGAGGCCCTCGCCCCCCCTCCATCTCCGTCTCTCTTTCTCCTCCCTCTCCCTCCTGTTCTCTTCTCCCCCCCTTCTTCTCCGTCTCCGGCGCCATGGGTGGCCGGAGGCGACGTTGGGAGCGGGCGTGCCGGCCGGGATGGTGCCGGGGAAGGCCCCTTTGGGCGTGTGCCAGCGAGCAAGGTTCGGGGCGCGTCGGGGAAGACCCCCATGGGCGTGTCGGAGAAGGCGCCACGGGGTGTGCCGGGGAGGCCGGGGAACGGCTCTGTAGTGTGTCGGGCAGGGGCCTATTGGAGTGTACCGGGGAAGGGCTGTCTGGGGGCGTGCCGGCGAGCGTGGCACATGGGTGTGCCGGGGAGGCTGGCTCCAAGGCGTACCGGGGAAGCCACGAGCAGGGCGTGCCGGGGAAAGCACTTGGAGGGCGTGCCGGCGAGGCCACCAGCAGGGGCGTGCCGGGGAAGGCACCTGGGGTGTGCCGGGGAAGGCACCTGGGGCGTGCCGGCGAAGGCACCAGCAGGGGCGTGCCGGCGAAGGCACCAGTAGGGGCGTGCCGGCGAAGACACTAGTAGGGGCGTGCCGGGGAAGGCACCTGGGGTGTGCCGACGAAGGCACTAGCAGTATGTGGGGACTTTTAGCTTTAGGGGAGAAGGCTCTTTTGACCGGCGGACTTCTGGTGTTGCCTCTTGGGGCCCACCATGTTTTGTTGGGGCCGTCACTCCTTGTGGGCGCGCACCCGTGTTTTCCCTTACGCCTCTGGCCTAGGGGAAACTCTGCCGAAATTTCGTCAGAAATTGGCAATATTATGTTCATTTGACTTGTAGCAAAGCTTCCCCCCCTTTTTATAGTCTTTCATTTTCCTCTTGCATGTGGTTTGTTCTGATCTTCTATCTGTACATCTTTGCAGACAAATGGCTGCTCCAAGTGGTTCTCCTGCCCCTACTGCCGCTGTTGGTGCCGACCTCATTCCGCGGGGTCCAGTGCCGGTAGTCACATGGCTCAATGTGGAGGAGCTGGACCGAGAGCACGCAGAAATAGCCGCTTTGGCAGGGTCATCCGAGTCCGACGGGGAGACCATGGATTTCCAGAGGCTTGCCAGAGTTGACAGCGGCTTCACATTTGACCGGGTCACCGGGGAGTACAGGAAGGACTTCCCGAAGGACAGACACCTGGTTCGATTTCTGAAGCATTTTCGCTCGCGGGAAGGGCGAGACTTCCGGGTCGTGAAGAAGGCTGAACATGCTATACTGCAGGCCCGGGATAGCCTGTTGTACAGCGTTCCCCGGAGTATTCCGATGTACCTGGTGGGAGAAGCCCGGGAATGGAAGCCGGTCCTAGGGATCGAAGGGGTGCTGCCGGCTGAAGACAAGCTGGTGCGGGCGCCTCAGTTTACTCCGGCCAGATGGGACTTGTCTGCCGGGAAGGTGCACAACGAGGCGCCTCGGTTTGGCCTATTCTTGGCTCCCCTGAAGTGGGGCTACAGAGAAGAGCCCTTCATCTTGGACTGTTTGGCCATCAGATTGAAGTATGATCTATCACTGGGCTGGTTCGGGGAGCTGAAGCTTCAGGATGCCCACACCTTCCGGGAGAGGGCGGTGGAGTTCACGGAGCATGTGCTGTTCAACTATGCTCCTTTGCTGGTCCGGGTCGGCGTTTATCACAGCGTGTACACCTCCCGATATGGCTATCCCATTTTCAAGGGCCTCTGTTGCGGCATGATAGAGGTGTTCAGCGCAGCGACTAACACCTTCTACACGGCAGAGGGCGAGACTTCTCTGGATTTGTGGGGTCTTAGCCAGTTGAGCGGCCTACCCAACAACGGGGAGCCTTATGAGGAAGTATGCCTCCCCGACTTGCTCAAGGACGAGACTAACGGGGATGGCTACTATTCTCTTGGGTACTCGTACCGGTATCTGATGAAGGTGTACCAGGAATTATACCAGGCATCGCACAAGGGGAAACAGCCCGCCTGCGGGGACAGGAAGAGGGTGCGCATGCCCCTGTGGCTGGAGTATTTCTTCGACGGGCCGAAGCGGTACGAGGAATTCCCCTGCCTCGGTACTGCCGTGGCTCCCAAGAAGCGTGCAAAGCCCAAGCTTGACGTGAAGATCTCGTCTAGAGGGCGTCGAAGCGGGCCTAACCCGATAGGTTTGGATCCCCAGACCCATTGCACCGCCTATCTCACGTACTGGCTATGCTCATTCGCCATGCCGTACGGCGACGAGACAGTGATTCGACCGGATGCCATCTACCCGGCATGTCAAATGGCATGGGGTATCAAGCTGTCGCTGTGCCCGGCAACCCTTTGCTTGATCTACAAGGCGCTGGGAGATATCAGCACGCACCAGTTCCCGCGGCAGGCCCGGTATGTGTGCCCACTGCACTTTTTCAACGCGTGGGTCTGCTCGCTGTTCCCGGAGTTTGCCCCGCGCGCTCTCCAGGACTGGGGGCTGATGCCGAGGATGTTAGAATTTGCCAGTGCTGAGCCGGGCTCCACCTCCATGCGGATCTATGATATCCGGGGCCGGTTAACCACGGTCCCCCGGGATGCGATCGGGACTATTCACTTCTGGACTCTGGCGGCACATTCGAGTCCTCTGGTGAACAACAAGAGGGAGTGCAAAGACGACCAGGTGGAGAGGTATGTCCACCCTATTAGCCAGGAGAATGTGGTCCGCCCATTGCTGGAGCCGGAGCTGAGGGACTGGGCGCTGTCAATTCGCCCGAGCGTGCTGGTGTTCAGGAAAGGGGAGAACTTGCTGCTGGAGCCGTATTACCCCTTCCGGTTCGATCGCAATTTTGGGTATGACCAGCATATCCCTACTTATCATGCACAGTTCGGCCTGCCGTTGTGGAGCGTCCGGGGGAGCTCAGTTGCTGAGCACGCCAGGAGCTGGTGGGACTTCTTCCACCGGGCGGACTCCGCCTCGTTCAGAGTACCGGCCCAGGGTCGTGTTCCCCGAGTGACCCAAGATTATATTAAATGGTGGAATAGCCGGACGGCCTTCTACCGGCTTCACAAAACCGACTGTTGGGATGGGGCCGAGAGGAAGTTCCTTAGTCGGTAGCCGATGCCGGTTCTTGATATTGAGCCAGATCATCTTCTCCGGCTCAAGAACAGGCAGGAGAAGGAGGTGGCAGCATACATGGCAGCTCGTCGGCAAGCCCGGGACATGAGGCCGACGCCGAAGGTGGAGCTACCCCCGGTGGCTAAGGACGACTACGAGAAGACGCTGCGGGACTTGTGCCGGGTGGGGAGCGACCGTCTGGAGCTCATCAACTACCCATTCCCCATAGAGGAAGAGGGGACTCCTGCCAAGAGCTGGCGCCCAGAGAGGGACGTGGCCTGCCCGCATCGCACGTTTATGAGGCGGGAGGAGAGGCGGCCTGAGAACTATAAGGATACCACATGGCTCTATGTTCTCCTCCGGATGAATGGGATGAAGATAGAAGATGTGACAGCCTCCATCCTGGGCAAACGCCTGCACATCCCTTATTATTATGCTGATGGGTGGGGCATGGACCACTTCAATCTTTTCTGTCACCTCTCTTCCAAGAAGCACGCGGATCTGGCCAACCTCACGGACCGGTGCCAGACTATTGAGGACGTTTGCTGGCTAGTCCGGGAGGCGGCACGTCGGGACAAGGAGACGTCCCTGAGCTACTGGCCGATCACGCTGCGGCTGTACACTGGCCCTCATGGTATTGAGTCCCTTCTTGCTCTTCGGTTCTGCCTTTTAGCATGCGGCCTTCGCGGTGAGCCGAGCACTAATCGTAAATGCATGCTCGTTCTTTTCCCTCTTTTCTTTGCAGACCATCCCGACAGCACGCAGATGGCCACGTATCGGAATCTCCTCCGGCTGGTGAAGAAGCCTGCATATTTTGAAGCAGCGCCGCTGGCCTCGACCACGGCTCCTTTGCCCAAGGCCGCGAAGAGGCCCCGGGCGAAATCCCCTGTGAAGAAAGCAATGGATGCCGCGAAGGCGGCCAAGCAGCGGGATACGAAGCGACGCAAGACGGAGGCGGCCAGAGCCTCGACCGCCGTTCCTTCAGTGCTTCGGGTCCCAACCTTCGAGGAATTTGAAGTCGCTCGGCCCGAGCCCAGCCCGCCTGCCGGTCAGTGCCTTTGACCGTCGGCGCCTCTTTTAAGTTTTCTCTCCTTTTTTTTTTACATCATTTCATTTTTTTTTGAAGTGGGGCCCTGACGCTTGAATGTATTATTTTGTCTCAGCCCTTGTGGAAGAGCCCGTGTCCGCGCCCGCTCCTGATGTGGAGGGGTCGGCTCCTATGCCCGCACCTGTCAGGGGTGCGGCCGCGGTCGTAGCAAAAGCGGCCTCGGTGGCGGCTCCGGCTCCCTCACTGCAGGCCAAGGCAAGGCCTCGAGCGAAGTCGCCTGTCAAGAAGGCGTTGGCTGCTGCCAAGGTGGCCGGGGAACAGGCGGCCAAGCGGAGGCGGGCCAAGGGATCTCCGGCTCCGGCGGTGGCCCCTCCGGTGGCCCCGATCATGTCGTTCGAGGGGTTCGAAGCTTCTCGGGCCGAACCGGGTCACTTGGACGGTGAGACCCGTTGCCTGTTGGCATCCCTTAGGGTTTATTTACTCTCCGGGGGGGGTAAGCATTTGACCTGTGCATAACATGTGCATTTCCTTCTTTCAGCCGGTACAGAGGTGCCGATATCTGTGCCGGCTCTGGACGGGGGCGAGGCCACGGCTCCGGAGAAGGCTTTGTCTGTCGAGGTCGAAGAGGGTATTTGTCTTTGTCGCCCCTTTTCAATGCTTTCCTTCTTTGGGAGCCGACAGGGTTTGACGTAACCCGTCTTTTGCTTATGTGACAGGTGCAGCTGGAGCAGTTGCTGGGCTATTCGGCCTCCGGGCGCACCTCCCGGCGACGCAGCTGTATGTGCGGAAGAGGCTGAAGTCCGGCATGGCGGCCTCACCCAGTCCGCGAGAGGAGGCGCCGGTCGTCGAGCTTGAGGTGGAGGCCCCTTTGCCGGCACCGGCCGAGCCAGCGGCAGTCGAGTCTTCGTCCGGGGAAGAGGTAGACTACGACTACTCTTCCGACGAAGCGGCTCCCGATGAGGTAGCGTCTTGAGGCATCGGGCCGTCCGAGCTGGCCTTTAAGGCTTCTTCATTTGCTAAGTCACTCGGTTTGATGGAGGCTGCTGCCGTAGGCGTGGCTTCATTGGCACAGGGTCGCCTGTGTGGTCGCCTACTGACGCCATTTTTGTTGTGCCGGCTCTTTGCAGGAATCAGCTAAGCCGGAGGCCGCAGGAGGGGCTGCTCCAACTGCGCCAGTTGACCGCCCGGCAGGGGTTGCTGCTGGCATGGGCAAACTGGCCCTTCTATTCGAGGCCCTTCAGGAGGACGCATCTCTGGGACCTTTGGCAGGCGAGCCTCTGGAGGAGGGGGAGATTGCGCCTGAAAGCGGCATATCAGTGGCTGAGGTAAGCATGCGGGTTTCGAGATCTCTTTTCACCTCCTGCCCTCGCATGATTTATTCTGGATGGCGAATGGCTGATTTCCCTCCACATGGTCAGGCGATGCCGGAACCGGAGAAGACCTTTGGTCGTGTCCGAAAGGCCGTGGCCAAGCGGCGACCAAGCGTCACCCCGATAGCGGTGGAGGGGCCGGCTCTCGTCTCCGACTTAGGGGCGGCGAGTCTTGCTGCACTAGTGGAAGCGGGGCGTCTACCCCGACTGATGGTTCCACTTCCGCCTTTCCAGAAGCTTCCGGCCCAGATGGAGGACCCGCTCCTGAGGCAAATATTTACGGGGCTTCGGGCACATCTGGAGGGATCCCAGACGCGAGAGAGAAGTTCGTGGATGGCGTTCTCAGGTCCGGCTCTACTCGAAGCTCCTCCTTCGGTCGGAGTAGAGACACCTGCACCCTCGCCTGTCGAGCTAGTGGCCAAAGCAGACCGAGCCGGGGAAGAGGAGACAGGGGAGCAGCGGATGATGGAGACGCCAGATGCTTCGGTGCTGGTTTCGGCCATTTCCTTAGCGGTGGTTGGCCAAGAACCCTCTGTCGAGCCATGCCGGCCGGGCGACTTGACCCTCGCCCTTCCATCTTCTTCAGTCGCGGTGGACGTCGGTTTGTGGGCAGAGGTGGACAGCACCGTGGAGTTCACTTTCCCAGCCATGCCTTCGGTTAGTCACACCTCGTCAGAAGCGCCAGTCCGCCAGATGCTGGTGACGCTGCGGACGATGCTCTCTGCCGACCTGTCTTTATCATATCGAGAGGTGCATGCCATTGTGACGCAGTTGACCGGGGCGCTGCAAGTGCTCAGCTGCCCACTGGAGGAATGGTCGCGGCGGGTTCTGCTGTTGCTGAAGTATGTCAGGCACCGCGAGTTCCTGGAGAGCCAGGCTCCCGACGAACGTACCGCCCTTGACGCTCAGGCAGACGAGTACCTGCAGACCTTGGAGGCCCGACGCCATAATAGAGAACGCCACGGAAAGGCCTTGGAGGAGGGCGAAGGCAGCGTCCGTTCCTTCAAGAACCGGATCGAGAAGCTGGAGGGCTACCTCGCTGCGGCTAAACTTGGCCTTGCCGAGGCGGAAAGGAGGGTGGCGGAGGAGAGGGAAGCTCTTGCCGTCGCCGACATCGAAATGGTGTCCGTCGAAGCAGAGCTCGCCCGTCTTGAGGAATTGAGGGGCCGACTGCGCGATATGACGAACTTCCCTTACGTTGGGATCCTCCCTCTCGAGGACATCTTCAAGGACATCGACTAAGCGTTGCATCCCTTAATTCCTTTCTCCTTTTTTGAATGTAACACAGGGGTATGCCCCACAGCACATGTAGTTTGATCCTCTTTTGAATAGAGCGAAGCATTTATGATTTTACGCGTTCTTGGTGTATGCATTTGTCCCAGAGGGAACTTTCTCACCCTTTTTTCTCTTCCGTGCATATTGTTTTCTTCTTCCTCTTCCCTTGCTCTTGTATATTTTTTTGTGTAGAGACCCATTGGCAGGGTACGAGTCTCTGCGGGGCTTCGCTTTGGGAGGACCAGGCAGGGACCCATGCCAGGGTATAGGAGAGTGCTCGCCTTCCCAGGGGGAGGACGAGGGGACCACTCCACCATACCGAACGGGCGACTCCCTGGTTTTGCCGCAATATTGGTAACGCGTGCTGGTCTCGGGCGAGGGGTACTTGGCCAGAGACCCTTTTTGTCGTTCAGAGATGGCGGATAGAAGGATCTGTTTAGTCAGTGACTCAGACGGGAGGTCCGAGCCAAAGGGGTACTCACTGCCTGGGGAGGACGGAGAGAAGAGTTTGTTTAGTCAATGACCCGGACGGGAGGTCCGAGCCAAAGGGGTACTCACCGCCCGGGGAGGACGGAGAGAAGAGTTTGTTCAGTCAATGACCCGGACGGGAGGTCCGAGCCAAAGGGGTACTCACTGCCCGGGGAGGACGGAGAGAAGAGTTTGTTTAGTCAATGACCCGGACGTAAGGTCCGAGCCAAAGGGGTACCCACCGCCCGGGGAGGACGGAGAGAAGAGTTTGTTTAGCCCACTTCTAGTACCCCCGCTGATGCGGGGCGGCGACTGGAAATGGGGGCGTTCCCCTTTTTTGGTTCTTCTTTTCTCTCTTTTTTTTTCTCCCTTTTTTTTCTTCTTTTTTTTATATTTTTTTTTACTTCTTCCTTCTTTCTCTTTCTATTTTTTTTCTCTCTTTTTTGCTTCTTCCTTTTTTTTCTTTCTATATTTTTTTCTTTTTTTGCTTCTTCTTCTTTTTTTTTCTTTTGTTTCTTCTCTTTTTCTCTTTCTATTTTTTTCTCTTTCCTTTTTTGGAAACCCGGCTGGTGGCCAAATCATTCGGACATTAATCACGCAAATCCGCCCCCAAAATGGGGCGAAGAGTAATATTATTACCTTAATGGGGGCGCCGGAGCGTGGTACAATCTCAAGTACCTTCCATTAAGAGGCGGGAATTGAACCTCCCCGCGGTGGTTGACAATTACATAGGCCCCACCTTCGTAGACTTTTTGGACTACGTAGGGTCCGAGCCAGTTCTCGTTTAGCTTACCCTTGGGGTTGGCTGCCATGAGATCTCTTCTCTTGACCATAACAAGGTCGCCCTTCTTGAATTCGCGTTCCTTGACGAGCTTGTCAAAGGCGCGTGCAATCCGGGCCTGGTAGACCTGGATATTCTGTTGGGCTTGAAGCCGCTTTCCTTCCAGACTGGAGAGTTCGTCGAGCCTTCGCTCAGTGTTGGTCTGCCCTTCGGGGACAAGCCCCTGCTGAATGGCGACCCTGAGGGACGGTATCTCCAGTTCGACGGGGACGATTGCTTCCGAGCCGTATACGAGAGAGAAGGGCGAGCAGCCCGTTGGGGTCTTGTATAAAGTTCGGTACGCCCAAAGCGCTTCATACATTTTTTCTTCCCAGTCCCTTTTATTAGAGCTAACGGTCTTGGCCAGGAGAGTGCAGAGTGTCTTATTGAAAGCTTCGGCCAGCCCATTGGCTTGTGGGTTGTGAGGAGTCGATGTCCTCCAGTCAATTCTGTATTTTTCTGCTAGCCGGTAAACCTTCTGGTTACGGAAGTGGCTGCCGTTGTCCGACACAATCCGGTCGGGCACGCCAAACCGGAATATGATGTTGCGACAGGCAAACCTGACCACGATTTCTCCGGTGACCTCCCGCAAGGCTACAGCCTCTGCCCAACGGGAGAAGTAGTCGGTTGCCACCAAAATGTACTTGCATCCTATGGAAGACGCGGGTAAGGGACCCACAACGTCTGTTCCCCATTGGGCAAACGGCCAGCTGGGCGCCGTTGGGTGCAATTGCACGGGAGGCCTTCTGGGTATGGCGGCATGCTCCTGACATTTCTGACATGACTTAGCATATTTGCAGCAGTCGTCGAACATTGCAGGCCAATAGTAGCCAAATCTCTTGATCTCAATTTTCATTTTTGGTCCCGCCTGGTGTGCACCCGCCGTCCCGGCATGGACCTCCTTCATGACCCTCCAAGCTTCTTCGGTGGACAAACATCGGAGGAGTAGCTTCCGCCTGGCATCTGCCACAATTCGGAATAATATTCCGCTTCGGAGCTCATAAGAGTCCTTGGTTCTGACTAGCTTGATCTTTTCTTCTCTTCGGTCAGGCAACCGCTGGTGTTTGAACCACTGCATCAAGGGGTCTCTCCAGTCGGGCAGGCTGACGGCTTCCACTGTAGTGACCTCTAGGTCTTCTTCTTCTGATTCCTCTTCTACCATGCTGGGCATCTGGCGTTGGTTTACTACTTGGATGCTGAGAGATCCATCTGGAGGCACTGCTAATGAGCTTGCCAATTTTACCAAGGCGTCGGCCTGGGCGTTCTCCCCTCGGGCCACATGGCCTATTTCGAGGAGGTAGAATCGCTCCATGAGCCCCTTCGCCTTAGCGTGGTAAGGGAGCAGCTCGGGTTTCCGGACATCAAACTGTCCCTGGACCTGCTTGACGACTAGCAGCGAGTCGCCGAATACCTGGAGCATTTTGATCTCCATGTGGAGGGCCACCTGGAGGCCGATAATCAGAGCTTCATACTCCGCCTCATTATTTGTACAGGGCTTGCTGATGCAACAAGAAGTGTGTAGCACTTCTCCATCTGGAGACTTGAGGACGATGCCCGCTCCGGCCCGCACCTTAGTATGTCCGGACGGGGTCGCTTCTGTTCTTGAGGCTCCGTCAAAATACAGCTGCCAGATGGCTTGTTGTATATGGTATACCTCCAGTGTTTCATCCTTGGGCAGCTCTGTGGCCAACGGGGAGTCTTCGGGCACGGGGTGTGCTGCGAAGAAATCCGCGACGGCTTGTCCCTTAACGGCCTTCTACGGCACGTAGGTAATATCAAACTCCATGAGTAGCACGGCCCATTTGCCAAGGCGCCCCTTCGGGACCGGTTGGGAGAGAATGTGCCTGATGGGGTCAGCTTTGGATATTAGACTGACTTCATGGGATAGCATGTAGTGCCTCATCTTCTTGACTGCGAAGACCAAAGCAAGGCAGACTTTCTCTATTGGAGTGTACTTGGCCTCCGCCCCTACCAATCTCCGGCTAAGGTAGTAGAGAGCATGCTCTTTTCCTTCATCGTTGTTCTGGGTGAGCATTGCCCCCAGTGAATATTCAGTAGCTGCTATGTAGAGAATAAGCGGTCTACCTTTGACAGGTGCCCCCAGGACAGGCAGGGTCTTCAGATACTCCTTTAACTGGTCAAACGCGTGCTGGCATTCATGACCCCAGCTGAAAGGTGCATTCTTCATCATTAGTCTGTGGAATGGCTGGCAGCGCCCCGACAGGTTGGAAATGAACCTGCGGATGTAAGCTAGACGCCCCTGTAGGGATCTCAGCTCTCCCAGATTCTTCGGAGGGGGCAGCTCCTGGATAGCTTTTATCTTAAAGGGGTCGATCTCGATCCCTCTGTGTCGGACAATGAAGCCGAGGAACTTTCCACTGGACATGCCAAAGGCGCACTTCATGGGATTCATTTTCAGCCCGTACAGACGGAGCCTTTGGAAGACGACCCTGAGGTCATTCAGATGCTCATCCCTCTTTTTAGTCTTGACGACCAGGTCGTCGATGTAGCATTCGACCTTGCTGTATAGCAGCTCGTCGAAGATCTTGGTCATCGCCCGCTGATATGTGGCACCAGCATTCTTGAGGCCGAAGGGCATCCTCTTGTAGTGAAATATTCCTTTAGGTGACCTAAAGGCGGTGTGAATCCGGTCGTGGTCGGCTATCCAGATTTGGTTATAGCCGGACGACCCATCCATAAAGGACAAGGCCTCATGGCCAGTAGTTGCATCGATCATCACTTCGGTGATAGGCACCGGGAAGTCGTCTTTTGGGCAGGCTTTATTCAGGTCACGGAAATTCATGCAAATCCTGATCTTTCCATTCTTCTTCTTCACTGGTACAATGTTGGCCAACCATGTGGTATATTGGTTTTCCGCCACGAAGCCGACATCTATGAGTTTGTCGACCTCCTTGCAGATCTGGCTGGTTAATTCCGGCCTCATGCGCCGGGGCGATTGCTTCACTGGCTCCACTTTGGGATCAACGGACAGGATGTGCTGAGTCACTTCGGTGCTGAGCCCAGGCATTTCTTTGTAATTCCAGGCAAAGCAATCCCGGAACTCTTGCAGCAACTTTGTGTATTGCTCTCTCTCCTGCAGGGGCATGAGAGCGCTTAGGAAGGTCGGTCTGGGATCCTCTTCTGTGCCAAGGTTGATCTCAATCAACTCGTCGACTGTGGCCTGGCCGCCTTTTTCAATTTTTGGCGGGGCCGATGACAAGTCAACGAAATCCTGGTCTTCATCGTCCTCGGGCTCGATGATGCCATCTCCCTCTTCTTGTTCATCATGACTGGGCATGGAGGCTGCATTCACCTCGCACTCCTCCTGGGTCGTAGATGTCGGGTAAGCGAGGTCCGCTGGCTCGGAGGGGCACAGGTCCATCCCGGGCTCTTCTGTGTATTCATCATAGACCGCTCCTGCGGGGGCCGGGGTAGCCGCATCTTCAAGCGCCTGGCATTGGACGGACACAGTGTAGGCTCCTGCCCTGGGGCTGTCCGCCACGTGGGGGCGTGGCGGGGCTACCACGTAGTCCCCCATTCTGAGCTCATCCCTGTCGATGAGGCTTTGAGCAATGTCTTTGAAGACATAGCAGTCTTCAATGGCGTGACCCAGCATCTGGTGGTAAGGGCAAAATAGTGGGTCCCCGCTTCTTCGGGTGTCTTGCGGCCTCTTGGACCGTGGAAGGGAGACTTTGCCGTAGTGGCAAGCCCAGTCGAAGATGCCCCGGGTCTTCTCTCTCGGAAAGGAATAAGGCTTCTGTAGCTTCTCTTGGAGTGTCAGCCCTTGCCTGGTTGGCCGCTCGGTCAGCGAGCTTGCCATGTCTCTCATTTCCCGCCTTGACAAAGCGGGGGTGCTGGGACTGGTGCCTCGGGGCCGAGGCATCCGGCCACCCCATGGGGGGAGGGAGCCCTGGATCAGGTCGGCGACTAGCGAGGTCAACTTCGCCAGTCGTGCTTTTAGCATCTCGATCTCCCGTTGCTGCCTGTGGTACAAGGCGTACATGACGGGGTCGTATCGAGGGGAATTTGGAGCGTGGCCCATGCTACTGCTCCTTGCTTCGCCGGTCGGCCGAGGTGAAGGTGCCTCGCTGGCGTGCCCTCTCGAGGTTGACCCTTCGGAGAAGGAGGGGGTCTTCCCCATGCAGCGGCGGCTGGGAGGCTTCCACAGGAATACTTCTTCGTCTTGTGCCTCTTCAGCCGGGGCCCCGGGACATGTGTCTTGGCGGGTTTCCCGTGAATTTGCAGCTTCTGCGGGGTCGTCGCCGGGCCATGTTGAGACCGATATGATATCAGTCTCGTAGTAATCTTCTAGTGAAAAGCCCAAACTGGGGTGCTTGGTGATTTTCAGCAACCGTCGATCCAGGTTTGGTGGGTTCCACATTCTTTCAAACATTTTCTTCCGACTGGAGGGCTGGTAGGGAGGAATCTTCTGCTTTCTGACCATTCTGGCTGCCCGGTCAGTCATGTGGGGAAGTCCCGTAATGGGGACGTGCGGGTCATGCAACTCGTCAGGGAACCAACAATCGTCGTCTTCCCTGACCGGCTTTTCCCCGGCCACATAGAAGATAGTGGGCGGCCCCTCGGGGTTAGGCACCTCGAAGGTTCTCAGTTGTTCAGCCGCTTGGCATTCAATTTCTGCTATCGGCTTGACGATCCCTGGCGGGACCCTGACATCTTCTAGCAGGTCTTCGAGGCAGGGTGCCCCCGGTGTGGGGTAGATAGGGAGAGGGGCTGCCCTAAATACCCCTTCCTCTTGTGCAATAAATGGTACATGTGGGGGAGCCACGTAGCCTGGGGGCGGCGGAGGAAACCAGCCTCCCGATTCCATTTTCTTCTTTCCCTTCTCTTGGATGACTTGAGGAGCTTGCTTCACCTTCTCTAAGTATAGATTAGCATCTGACAGGTGACACTCGAACACCTCGAAGGGGTGGAGGTCGGCGAAGATTCTGACTTCCTTTCCCTCGCAGGGGTACTTGATGCATTGATGCAAGGTGGAGGGCACCGCCCTATTTTGGTGTAGCCAAGGCCGGCCGAGCAACGCCTTGTAGGACGTGTTGGAGTTGATGACGTGGAACTGGACTTTGGAGGTGAAGTCGTCAAAGGTCAAGTTGAACTCTGCGACCCCCATGGGAACCTCACATTTCTGGTTAAAGCCGGCAATCTTGACATTTTTAAGTTCGACCAGGTGTACGTCAAAGTAGTGCTTCTAGTATACCCGGTACGGGAGTATATTCACTGCTGCCCCTGGGTCGATCAAGACCCTGTTGATAGGCTGGCCGTTCAGCTGCCCTTTCATGTAGAGGGGCCTGTTATGGCTGCAAGTCGGTAGGAGCATGTCATCTTCTGTGAAAGCCACTGCTACTTCAGGTGATAATTCTGCCAAACAGGCTTCAATGTGTGCTGGCGTCTGGAGTGCGGCGATGATGGCTTGCCGTGTTTCTTCATTCAAGGACAGCATCTCCCACACCGTGAACCGGGTCGGGATTTTCTTGAGGTGTCTGACTATCCGTTCGGCGGCCCGCACCTTGAGTAGCTTCATCTCTTCTGGCTTGACACGCCTGCCTCCATCCTGAGGCTGGGATGCCAGATCAGGGGATGCCTGTTTGGTAGGCTCTGCTGCAGCCTGTTGAGCCGGCGGGGCCTGCTGGGCTTCTTCTGTTTCTCGCATGAACTCGGCGAGGTTTGGGATGCCGCTGAATTCTTCCTCTGGCTGGGTAGGAGTTGCAGCTGGCAGAGCTTGGGGAATGCTTGCTTTACTGGTCGCAGCGGGCCCCTGGGGGTGCGCCCGCCTTCCTGCTCGAGCTGACAGGAACTCGGCGAACGACGGGGCGCCTTGACTCTTGGTGCCTCCGGGGTAGAGGCCTGATGGAGGAGGGATCTCGGTGCCTCGGACCTCGGGCTCGGGAACCTGGTATGGTTGTTCCCCCCTGAGCATGATGTTGAGGCTGGCCTGAGGAGAGCGCCCCCACTTCCTCCCTGACCTGGTGGCGTGCTGGGAGGTGGATGCTTCAGCTTGACTCACCTCTGCCGGCTCACGGGGTGGCTCTTCCTCTTTCTCTTCCAGGGAGAGAGAGGTGTCGAACAACGCCGAGAGAGTGTTGCAGGCGAAGACGACCTCCTTTTTCTTCTTGCCCCTGGGTCTTCTCTTCTTCTTCTTCTTGCCCGCCCCAGCGGATGGCTGCTCCCGAATAGGTTCACCCCGCAGGGGAGGCTCTTTATCTGCATCAGCTTCTGTTCCTGGAGCCAGCTCGAGTGACTCGAACTCCTCCCAGGGAACATATTGTTTTAGCTCGACGGGCTGGATTTTGGGCTGCTCATAATCTTCAAGCCCGTCAATAATAGCATGGAGTCTTTCAATCGCGGGGCTAGTCTTCTTGTACATCCGCAACGGGGCAGAGCTCTTCTTGTTGTGAGTGGGCCGCCTCATGACCAGCCGAGGGGCCGTGTCGTGGCAAACCGGGTTTGCCGGGGGTGGTGCAGGCAGGGGTGCTGCTACCCTCGAGTGAATTCCTGGGGTAGGTCGAGAGGCGCGCGCCTTTCTAGTTTTTCTAGGTGTAGTCTGCCACCCTTCTTGGTCTTGAGCTGGGGCCATGATGAAGGTCTCATAAGTGGCGCGGGCACAGGCTTCCGCCCATTCTTCTGGCAATTTCTGATATAGTGAGATCATATTGACGGAGGAGGCTATGCTGGGTAGCTCGTGTGGCTGCGGGGGGTCTACTTTATGCTCCCCCATGTCGAGCTCCCCATCCCTGATCAAGGAGTCAATAACGTCCTTGAAGACGTAGCAGTCTTCAATGGTATGCCCGAGCACCCGATGGTACATGCAGAAGCGCGGGTCATCCTTCTTCTTCAAGTCGCCAGGCCTTTTCGGCTCGGGCAGTGTGATTTTTTTGTAGCTAGTTGCCCATTCAAACAGGAGCTTGGATTTGTCTCGAGAGAAGGAATATAGCTTGTTTCTCATCTTCTCCCTTAGCGAGGGGCCTTCCCGCCGCTCTGTGGTTCTAGGCGGCGGAGGGTTGGCCGCTCCCTTGACTTTCTCCTTCTACTTTTCAAAAGCCTGGAAGTCTAGTGCATGCACCTCCGGGGGAGCCGGCTTCTTCTCCGCCTGCCTGGCCCTCTGGCTTGACATGGCTGGAGTGGAGGAGTATCGGGCCAGAAACGCCTCGATCTCTACTACCACATTGTTCAGGCGGTCGAATGTTTTGACCTCAGTGCCGATCATTCTTTCTAGGATTTTTTTCTTCAAGTTTTGTTTGCAGATCTGCACCGCGTCCTCCTGATGCGGGGGACGCTTGCACCTCATGCTGAGGTTTCTCCATCTTTTGATGTAGTCGAGGGCCGACTCATCATTCTTTTGCTTTGTGGCATAGAGTTCAGCCATAGTGATTTCCCTTTCAGCGACGTAAAATCTCTCCTTGAACTTCTTCTGCATGTCAGACCAGTCAGCAACGGACCCGGGTAGCAAGCTGGAGTACCACTCAAAAGCGAGTCCGGTAAGTGTTGAGCCGAAGAACTTCAGAAGATAGGCCTCATCAGCAGCTAAATCTCCCATGATGTTTACGTAGTAGGCAATATGTTCCCTGGGGGATCCTTGCCCGTTGAACTTTTCAAATTTCGGCGGCTTGGTGACGCCAGTCGGTAACTTCCTGGCAGCATAATGGGCCGGGTAGGGTACTCGGTAGACGTCAAACGACGTCTGATCCCCTTCGCCCCTCTCGGCCAGCTTCATCTCTATCATCTGCTCGAGCATCAACCGGCTGACTGCCGCCGGGTCGACTGGGCTCGGGTAGAAAGAGCGGGCTGCGCGCTCGGAGTGGCTACCACGGTTGCTCGGGGGGCCGTGGGGGACCCTTGTGAGAGCGGAGCCTGTGGCGGGGCCACCACTGTATAATGTGTCTGCTGTGGGGGCGCGCCCCCGAGAGGGTTGAGGGTTGCTGGAAGAGCTGCCTCTGAAGATTGCCCCCTGTCCCTGGGTACTTCGGGTATAACCTCGGTCTGCCAGGACATCGGGGGCGGTGCGTCCCGCTCACTTAGCTGCTTCTTGAGTGACTCGATTTCCTGCTGGAATCGTTGCATCATGAGCAGCATTGCTGGGTCAGCTGTGGGGAGACTGGGCATGCCCCCTGTTTCTTCGGCCGGGGCGTCCTCGGATGATGTCGAGGGTCCACCACTCGTGTCGCCGGTAGTAACCACATTGGCCGTGAGGGCCGCAAGGGGCTCTTCGGGTAAAGTTCCTTCGGCGTCCGTGGGTGTCGTGCCGCCTGCCGCTCTCCTTCTTCTGGTAAGGGGTCCCGACCTGGCGGCTATTCTAGCCAATTCTTCCGGGTCGGTGGGCAAGGCCTCGTACCGACCATGGACTCCTGCCATGTTGCAGGTGAATGTCTGCCATCTCTTACTCTTAGTTCTTCTTGACGCCCTCCGGGACGGTCCTCCTGGGAATGTCAGTCTGTCGAAGACCGATCGTCGGGGCGGCGCTTCCTCCCGTACAAGGGACTGGCGCGGCTCCTCCGGGCGGGTCCTCGACTCCATGCTAGGTGCAGGTTCCCCTCTTTCTTCCTGGAAGGCGGAAGCCATTGCCCCCAGTAGTCTCTGGCGGCCAGCGGGGGTGCTACCCGGGCCTCGGAGGTAGTTCCTCATGGCCTGCTCAATCCCTTCCCACTCCTGGTCAGGGAGAGCGGCCTGGGGTTGCGCGTCGATGACAGCGGCAGGAGGGGAGTAGGCCGTGCGAGCCGAGCGGGAGACATTGTGCCGGCGCCCTCGGCGATGGCGGTGAACATTCTCGGACGGCACCGGAATGACAGGTGCCGGTCGGAGAGTGGGGGTCACTGCCTCGACTTTGTCATCGCGTCGGGCCCTCCTGGGGCGGAAGGTGCTGGGCCCTGCCTGGGCAGGTGCAGTGGGCTGGGTCTCCTTAGGTACCCAGACTTGCTTCAGTTTAGCCGGCCTGTGAACCGGCATCCTCTTTGGCGTCACGGCTGGGGTCGCGGGCACTGCCCTCCCTTTCAGCTTCTCCAGTCCGTGGAAAGAGTTGCGGACTGGGATGGTAGGGACGATGCGGTCCGGTGTCACCTGGGACCTCTGCCCGTCTAGGCGGACTCGGAGGGCCCCAACTGTCATGGACTTCCCGGAGTTGGAGGCGCGACGCCTTGATCCGGCGCTGGTGTTGTTTCTCCGGAGCCTTCTCCGGTAGGATGTCGACCCCTGGTGGGATGGGCCGGTGGTGTGGTGCACGTGGTGCATGTTGCAGCTGAGCGTCGTTGTGGGGACGCTATTGTTGTCTTCGGCCACAGCTCGGCCGGCAGCAGCTCCCATGACCCCCGGGGCGGGGGCGTTGATCTGGGCGTCCTCGGGTGTTTCCACGTCGAGGATCTCGGCGAAGGCCACCCCAAGAAGCTGGGGAAGCCCACAGTGGGAGGGAAACTCCCGAAAGCGAGGGGTACCGCCAGGTAGCCACCCCGCACGTGATTCTCCACAACCTCAGGGCTGCAGACAACAGCCATTGTCGGCTCCATGATGTTGCTTTCTCTTCTCTGCTTAATTTTTCTGCATTTAAGAAAGTGGCACAATTAGTGTAACAGGAAGGGGGCCGCGGGGCCCCTAATTTCGGCAAAGAGATGAAGGGTGGATAGGTCGCACCGGGCGTGCCAGAGTTGTGGACGCACTAAAGAAATTCAATTCGCTGGCGTCGCGTGGTTCGTCTATTAAGTGCGTGGGCGTGCCAGTCACAAAGTGACAATTTATTCGGGCTCCGAGGAGCCCATGGTGCGCTCGATCTGACTTCGTCAGATGATTGTGTGGTTCGTGTCGGGACCGAATCCCGTCGCGCCATGAAGGTCACGACGTCATTTACATCCCCCATACGAGGGAGTACCCTTGATTAATTGCCGAAATTAGGGGCCCCGCGGCCTAAAAGAGTAATACTAATTATGCGAGAGAGATATAGGTAGATCACACTGGGGGTTTTATTAAAGCCATAAATTGCCGGCCGCATAGGCCGCTCGGGGACCTTTTCATATTCGGACACGGGCCCGTAACAGGAACGCGGCGAGAAAACCGTGGTAGTTCCCTTCAAATGTCTGCCGAGCATATGGCAATTTCAATGAGGATTCGGAAGGTATCCGGGACGAGAAACAAATCCGGTCCGATTAAGCTGTCGGCCCGAGGTTAGATCAAGACCTGGCCGTATCGGGGTAATTCCCAAGACTCGGGCTTGACCTGAAAGGGCGGCGTTGTTGTTCCTTTTGTCCCGGGTCACGGGGAGAGGTAGGGGCTGCAATGTGAGCCTTGGTGTCTTTTATCTGGGGTTTTCTTAGTTATATCTTCTGGGATTTCTGATTTGATGCTTATTGTTCATCCATACCTTTGTCCGGGGTGATTTCTCTTCTTTTTATTCATGATTATTCTTATCATCATCATTTGTTTGTTATTTATTATTTTTTATTACCCCTCCCACCTCTTTTGTCGTGATTAATATTACGCATTCGGGGTCCTTTAGTTAGCGTAATTTTTATTAATTTATTTGCCGTTATCAATGCCCTTATCGTGATGTATATATGCAAGTATGTAGTGTGCCGGCGAAGGGGAAACAAGGTGCGTACCGCTGGGCAGAGAGCGTGCCGCTGGGAGGCTAAAGGGGCGTACCGCTGAAGGGCAAGGGGGCGTGCCGCTGAAGGCCAATGAGGGCGTACCGCTGGAGGCCAAAGGGGCGTACCGCTGAAGGCCAATGGAGCGTACCGCTGGAACTCAAGGGAGTGTACCGCTGAAGGTTACAAGGGGCGTACCGCTGAGGGCTGAAAGGGGGTGTACCGCTGAAGGCAAGGGGGAGCGTGGCGCTGAATGCCAATGGGGCGTACCGCTGAAGGCCAACGGGGGGGCTCGATCAGTTTTCGATTATTTGTTTTATGGCTTTTTTTTCTTCTTATCTTAACTTTTGTGTGGTTTTCAATGAAACTCTTCCCTTGTTTTGTTTCGTTTGGTTCAGTCTCTTTTCTTGCGGGCCGGGCATTCGGGCTGCCGGGTAGTTAATTAGTTCGGTTCGGTTTTCGTTGTGATGTCGGCAGTGGTTTGATGAGTTGGAAGGTTTCGTCAATTGTCTTGCTTGTTTATTACTTCCTTTTACCTCTTTTAATTGTTTATTAATTCCTCACAGAAAATTCGGCAGCATCTCCCCTTGACCCAGGGCGTAAGGGAGATAAAGGGGACGCGCCCACATGGAGTGGCGGAACCCGACAACTGGAGGTGGGCCCCCCGGGGGAGCAACACCTTTAAAGAACCTCAGAAAACATGAAGGAAAACAACGGGCTCGGGCTTGGCCAGCAGGTGTACCGCTGAAGGCCAGAAGAGTGTACCGCTGGGGCCAGCTAGGGGTGTGCCGCTGAAGGCTCAAGGGGTGTGCCGCTGAGGGCAGATGGGGTGTGCCGCTGAGGGCACTTGGGGGTGTACCGCTGAGGGCACTTGGGGGTGTGCCGCTGAGGGCTAGCTGAGGATGTGTCGCTGAGGGCAGAGTGGATGCATCGCTGAAGGATCAAAAGGGCCAAGTGTGTGTGGGCTTGCAGATTGTCCCAGAAAAGGAGGAAGGGTTATTGGAAATGAATGAAGGACCCACAAAGCCAGACTTTGAAGGGGAGGCGTCACGTTGATGTGGTGGCTCAAGAGAAACCGAAGGAACGGAGAAAACGGGTAACACACTACATGCACTATGAAGTGAGGATCAAACCAATAGAAATAACATGAAAAGCCCCAAGGAGGGCGATTGTTTCTATTCGTGGGATGCCAAGAACCGTATCCCTACATGCATATTACAAGAGAAAATGCCCAAATGAGGCCATGGATAAA
The DNA here is from genome assembly GCA_022559845.1 of Amorphophallus konjac. Classification (NCBI taxonomy): domain Eukaryota; kingdom Viridiplantae; phylum Streptophyta; class Magnoliopsida; order Alismatales; family Araceae; genus Amorphophallus; species Amorphophallus konjac. The sequence goes on from JAHNEJ010001255.1 coordinate 56,547, forward strand.
TGAAAAAGACTCCAAGACGGAGAACAAGAGGAGGAATGAGATACAAGACAGAAGAAAGCATTGGGGCCTAAGACATAGGCCACCGTTCCCAACCCTCTCCCCCAATACAACAAGCTCTCTCTCCCTTACTCTTGTTTCTTCCCGATGGCCGTCGGACGGAGCTCAGGCCGGGGGGACCCCTTCTTTCCTTCTCTCTTCTCCTCCTTTCTTCTGTGTGTGTGCGTCCGACTGCCTCTCTTCTTCTTCCTCTGGTCGGATGCCCCTCTTCTGTCGAAAACGGGCATCTTTTATACTCTGGGCAGCCGGTGACTTCAAGCACCACCGTCGAAGGCGGGAAGCCGGCTGTGATGATGGTGGCTCACCTGCTCCGTCCTGGCTGTCAGTGGGGTAGGCTACGTGGCCCAGTCGTCGACTGCCACCTCAGACGGCTTGCTGCGTGCCAAGGATGCCTAGGGTATGGGCTTCACGTCGTCTTGCCGTTGAAAGGCTTCACCGCTGTGCCGTTGGCGTGCTGAACAGGCGTGCCGTGGGGGAGCCAAAAGGGCGCACCGCTGGGAGCCCAAATGGGCGTACCGCTGGAGGGCCATGGGGCCGTGCCGCTGAAGGCCCTTTGGGGCGTACCGCTGAAGGCCCTGCGGGGCGTACCGCTGAAGGCCAACGGGTGCACCGCTGAACAGCTCAGTGGGCGTGCCGCTGAAGACCCCAAAGGGGTGTGCCGGTGAAGCCACCCCAGAGGGTGTACCGCTGAGGGCCTCCAGGGGAGGTGTGCCGTTGAAGGCCCCCAGGGAAGGTGTGCCGTTGAAACCCCCTTGGGGGGGTGTGCCGGTGAAGCCCCAATAGGGGTGTGCCGGTGAGCCCCCAAAGGGGCTGTGCGGGTGAAGGCTGCGGCAGGGTGTGCTGCTGAAACCCCCTGGGGGGGGGTGTGCCGGTGAACCCCCAATAGGGGTGTGCCGGCGAGCGCCCAAACGGGCTGTGCCGGTGAAGGCTGCGGTAGGGCGTGCCGCTGAAGGGAGCGTGCCGCTGAAGCCTCAACTGGGCGTGCCGCTGAAGGGCTAAATGGGCGATTTTGAGCCCATTGTGAGCATGAGTTGTGGCCCATTTATTTTCTTCGAGGCCCACGGGCTGTGGGGCCTTTTGTGCTTGATTTGTCTGGGGTTCCTTCACTTGGCGCCGTTGTCGATGCTGGGATGAGCATGACGTTTGGATGTGCAATTTTAGGTGTCCACAGGCCCCGACTTGGCAGTTCATTTAAACTAAGTGTATTGTAAAAATGAACTTTGAGCGCCGAGCTCAAACCGGACATCCGATTTGGATTCCGTCAGTTCTGACAAGTCACTTTCATCTCCTCGGTCGTGTTGGAATGATCGGCACAGCCATCCGACCAGTATTTCAAGTTTTAGACCCCCGGACCCGACCTGGCAGTTCATCTAAACTAAGTGTATTTGGAGAATACACTTTTGAGCGCCGAGCTCAAACCGGGCATCCTATTTAGATTGCGTCAGTTCTGACAAGTCACTTTCATCTCCCAGGTCGTGTTGGAATGATTGGCACGGCCATCCGACCGGTATTTCAGGTTTTAGACCTCCGGCCCCGACCTGGCAGTTCATTTAAACTAAGTGTATTGTAAAAATAAACTTTGAGCACCGAGCTCAAACCGGGCATCCGATTTGAATTCCGTCACTTCTGATAAGTCACTTTCATCTCGCCGGTCGTGTTGGAACAATTGGCACGGCCATCCGACCGGTATTTCAAGTTTTAGACCCCCGGACCCGACCTGGCAGTTCATTTAAACTAAGTGTATTTTAAAAATGAACTTTTGAGCGCCGAGCTCAAACCGGGCATCCGATTTGGATTCCGTTAGTTCTGACAAGTCACTTCCATCTCCCCGATCGTGTTGGAATGATCGGCACGGCCATCCGACCGGTATTTCAAGTTTTAGACCCCCGGACCCGACCTGGCAGTTCATTTAAACTAAGTGTATTTGGAGAATGCACTTTTGAGCGCCGAGCTCAAACCGGGCATCCGATTTGAATTTCGTCAGTTCTGACAAGTCACTTTCATCTCCCCGATTGTGTTGGAACGATCAGCATGGCCATCCGATTGGTATTTCACGTTTTAGACCGCCGGACCCGACCTGGCAGTTCATTTAAAGTAAGTGTATTTTAAGAATGAACTTTGAGCGGCGAGCTCAACCCGGGCATCCGATTTGAATTCCGTCAGTTCTGACAAGTCACTTTCATCTCTCCGGTCGTGTTGGAATGATCGGCACGGCCATCCGACCGGTATTTCAAGTTTTAGACCCCCGGACCCGACCTGGCAGTTCATTTAAACTAAGTGTATTTTAAAAATGAACTTTTGAGCGCCGAGCTCAAACCAGACATCTGATTTGGATTACGTCAGTTCTGACAAGTCACTTCCATCTCCCCGATCGTGTTGGAATGATCGGCACGGCCATCCGACCGGTATTTCAAGTTTTAGACCCCCGGACCCGACCTGACAGTTCATTTAAACTAAGTATATTTGGAGAATGCACTTTTGAGCGCCGAGCACAAACCGGGCATCCGATTTTCATTCTGTCAGTTCTGACAAGTCACTTTCATCTCTTAGGTCGTGTTGGAATGATCGGCATGGCCATCTGACCGGTATTTCAAGTTTTAGACCCCCGAACCCGACTTGGCAGTTCATTTAAATTAAGTGTATTTTAAGAATGAACTTTGAGCGCCGAGCTCAAACCGGGCATCCGATTTCAATTCCGTCAGTTCTGACAAGTCACTTCCATCTCCCCGGTCGTGTTGGAATGATCGGCATGGCCATCCGACTGGTATTTCAAGTTTTAGAACACTGGACCCGACCTGGCAGTTCATTTAAACTAAGTGTATTGTAAAAATGAACTTTGAGCGCCGAGCTCAAACCGGACATCCGATTTAGATTCCGTCAGTTCTGACAAGTCACTTTCATCTCTCCGGTCGTGTTGGAATGATCGGCACGGCCATCCGACCGGTATTTCTAGTTTTAGACACCCGGACCCGACCTAGCAGGTCATTTAAACTAAGTGTATTTTAAAAATGAACTTTGAGCGCCGAGCTCAAACCGGGCATCCGATTTGAATTCCGTCAGTTCTGACAAGTCACTTTCATCTCTCCGGTCGTGTTGGAATGATCGGCACGGCTATCTGACTGGTATTTCAAGTTTTAGACCTCCGGACCCAACCTGGCAGTTCATTTAAACTAAGTGTAATTTAAAAAGGAACTTTTGAGCGCCGAGCTCAAACCGGACATCCGATTTGGATTACGTCAGTTCTGACAAGTCACTTCCATCTCCCCGATCGTGTTGGAACGATCGGCATGGCCATCCGACCGGTATTTCAAGTTTTAGACCACCGGCCCCGACCTGGCAGTTCATTTAAACTAAGTATATTTTAAAAATGAACTTTGAGCGCCGAGCTCAAATCGGGCATCCGATTTGGATTCCATCAGTTCTGACAAGTCACTTTCATCTCCCCAGTCGTGTTGGAACGATCGGGCCGGCCATCCGACCGGTATTTCAAGTTTTAGACCCCCGGATCCGACCTGGCAGTTCATTTAAACTAAGTGTATTTTAAAAATGAACTTTTGAGCGCCGAGCTCAAACCGGGCATCCGATTTGGATTCCGTCAGTTCTAACAAGTCACTTCCATCTCCCCGATCGTGTTGGAATGATCGGCACGGCCATCCGACAAGTATTTTTGGTTTTAGACCCCCGGCCCCGACCTGACAGTTCATTTAAACTAAGTGTATTTTAAAAATGAACTTTGAGCGTCGGGCTCAAACCGGGCATCCGATTTGGATTCCGTCTATTCTGGCAAGTCACTTTCATCTCCCCAATCGTGTTGGAACGATCGGCACGGCCATCCGACCGGTATTTCAAGTTTTAGACCCCCGGACCCGACCTGGCAGTTCATTTAAACTAAGTGTATTTTAAAAATGAACTTTTGAGCGCCGAGCTCAAACCGGGCATCCGATTTGGATTCCTTGAGTTCTGAAAAGTCACTTTCATCTCTCCAGTCATGTTGGAACAATTGGCATGGCCATCCAACCGGTATTTCAGGTTTTAGACCCCCGGCCCCGACCTAACAGTTCATTTAAACTAAGTGTATTTTAAAAATGAACTTTGAGCGCCGAGCTCAAACCGGGCATCCGATTTTGATTCCGTCAGTTCTGACAAGTCACTTTCATCTCCCCAGTCGTGTTGGAACGATCGGCACGGCCATCCGACTGGTATTTCAAGTTTTAGACCCCCGGACCCGACCTGGCAATTCATTTAAACTAAGTGTATTTTAAAAATGAACTTTTGAGCGCCGAGCTCAAACCGGGCATCCGATTTGGATTTGTTGTGCATTGTGATTTTGATGATTACAAAATACCTTTGTTGCTTGATCGTGTGCAAGAATGGTTGTTCATGTCTTCATGTGTATGAAGGTTGAAATGGTTGTGGAAATGATCATAAACTGTTCCTATAAGACTTATCATCATGTGGATGCATTGTGATTTTATAAGGCTCATAAGTGCTTTGAGGTTAGCACAAACATTGCATATGAGGTCTTGTCTGCACGCTATTAAGTCTATACAGAGTTCTGCCTAGATTGCATTAGTCAAGTCTGTACATTGCCATAGGTAAAGTCTATCCATTCGCCAAGTCTATACGTTGTGGTTTGTTCATGCATGTGCATAGTTCGCAACATCAAGTCTATACATTGCATGCTGGCAAGTCTGTACATTGCATGCTTATTCATTAACAAGTCTATACATTGGTTGCATAGCTTGCCATGCAAAGTCTATACATTCTCCATGCATGCGCATAGTTCGCAACATCAAGTCTATACATTGCATGCTGGCAAGTCTGTACATTGCATGCATATTCATTAACACGTCTATACATTGGTTGCATAACTTGCCATGCAAAGTCTATACATTCTCCATGCATCTTCATTAACAAGTCTATACATTGGTTGCATAGCTTGCCATGCAAAGTCTATACATTCTCCATGCATCTTCATTAATAAGTCTATACATCCTGCAACTCAAAGTCTGAACATCGTCCTGTGGCAGGCACATCAAGTCTATACATCCATCAGCTCAGAGCACAGCAAGTCTATACAACAGCAAGTCTATACATTCTTCAGCAGCAAGTCTATACAGCAAGCAAGTCTATACATCAGCAAGTCTATACAGCCAGCAAGTCTATACATCAGCAAGTCAATACAGCCAGCAAGTCTATACAGCCAGCAAGTCTATACAGCCAGCAAGTCTATACATCAGCAAGTCTATACATCCTGCAACACGAAGTCTGTACGTTGGCTGATTGCGCAGACTCAAAGTCTATACGTTGGCTGCTAGCACTTCTTCAAAGTCTATACACTCTACAAAGTCCATACATTCTTCAAAGTCTATACACTCTTCAAAGTCTATACATTCTTCAAAGTCTGTACGTTGGCTGATTGCACAGAGTCAAAGTCTGTACGTTGGCTACTAGCACAAACTCAAAGTCTGTACGTTGGCTACTAGCACAAACACAAAACGTCTATACATCATGTGTTTCAAGTTTTAGACCCCCGGACCTGACCTGGCAGTTCATTTAAACTAAGTGTATTTGGAGAATGCACTTTTGAGCGTCGAGCTCAAACCGGGCATCCGATTTGGATTCCGTCAGTTCTGAAAATTCACTTTCATCTCCTCGGTCGTGTTGGAACGAACGGCACGGCCATCCGACCGGTATTTCAAGTTTTAAACCCCCGACCCAGACCTGGCAGTTCATTTAAACTAAGTGTATTTTAAAAATGAACTTTGAGCGCCGAGCTCAAATCGGGCATCCGATTTGGATTCCATCAGTTCTGACAAGTCACTTTCATCTCCCCAGTCGTGTTGGAACGATCGGCACGGCCATCCGACCGGTATTTCAAGTTTTAGACCCCCGGACCCGACCTGACAGTTCATTTAAACTAAGTGTATTTAAAAAATGAACTTTTGAGCGCCGAGCTCAAACCGGGCATCCGATTTGAATTCCGTCAGTTCTGAAAAGTCACTTTCATCTCTCTGATCGTGTTGGAACGATCGGCATGGCCATCCGACTGGTATTTCACGTTTTAGACCCCCGGACCCGACCTGGCAGTTCATTTAAACTAAGTGTTATTTAAGAATGAACTTTTGACCGCCGAGCTCAAACCGGGCATCCGATTTGGATTCCGTTAGTTCTGACAAGTCACTTCCATCTCCCTGATCGTGTTGGAACGATCGGCACGGCCATCCGACTGGTATTTCAAGTTTTAGACCCCCGGACCCGACCTGGCAGTTCATTTAAATTAAGTGTATTTTATGAATGAACTTTGAGCGCCGAGCTCAAACCGGGCATCCGATTTGAATTCCGTCAGTTCTGACAAGTCACTTTCATCTCCCCGGTCGTGTTGGAATGATCGGCACGGCCATCCGACCGGTATTTTAAGTTTTAGACCCCCGGACCCGACCTGGCAGTTCATTTAAACTAAGTGTATTTGGAGAATGCACTTTTGAGCGCCGAGCTCAAACCGGGCATCCGATTTGGATTGCGTCAGTTCTGACAAGTCACTTTCATCTCCCAGGTCGTGTTGGAATGATCGGCACGGTCATCTGACCGGTATTCAAGTTTTAGACCTCCAGCCCCGACCTGGCAGTTCATTTAAACTAAGTGTATTGTAAAAATGAACTCTGAGCGCCGAGCTCAAACCGGACATCTGATTTGGATTCCGTCAATTCTGACAAGTCACTTTCATCTCACCGGTCGTGTTGGAATGATCGGCACGGCCATCCGATCGGTATTTCAAGTTTTAGACCCCCGGACCCGACCTGGCAGTTCATTTAAACTAAGTGTATTTGGAGAATGCACTTTTGAGCGCCGAGCTCAAACCGGGCATCCGATTTAGATTGCGTCAGTTCTGACAAGTCATTTTCATCTCCCAGGTCGTGTTGGAATGATCGGCACGGCCAACCGACCAGTATTTCAAGTTTTAGACCTCCGGCCCCGACCTGGCAGTTCATTTAAACTAAGTGTATTGTAAAAATGAACTTTGAGCGCCGAGCTCAAACCGGGCATCCGATTTGGATTCCGTCACTTCTGATAAGTCACTTTCATCTCCCCGGTCGTGTTGGAACGATCGGCACGGCCATCCGACCAGTATTTCAAGTTTTAGACCCCCGACCCGACCTGGCAGTTCATTTAAACTAAGTGTATTTGGAGAATGCACTTTTGGGCGCCGAGCTCAAACCGGACATCCGATTTGGATTCTGTCAGTTCTGACAAGTCACTTTCATCTCCTAGGTCGTGTTGGAATGATCGGCATGGCCATCCGACTGGTATTTCAAGTTTTAGACCTCCGGCCCCGACCTGGCAGTTCATTTAAACTAAGTGTATTGTAAAAATGAACTTTGAGCACCGAGCTCAAACCGGGCATCCAATTTGGATTCCGTCAGTTCTAACAAGTCACTTTCATCTCCCCGGTCGTGTTGGAATGATCGGCATGGCCATCCGACCGGTATTTCAAGTTTTAGACCCCCGGCCCCGACTTGGCAGTTCATTTAAACTAAGTGTATTTTAAAAATGAACTTTGAGCGCCGAACTCAAACCGGACATCCGATTTGAATTCCGTCAGTTCTGACAAGTCACTTTCATCTCTCCTGTCGTGTTGTAATGATCAGCACGGTCATCCGACTGATATTTCAAGTTTTAGAACCCCGGAACCGACTTGGCAGTTCATTTAAACTAAGTGTATTTGGAGAATGCACTTTTGAGCGCCGAGCTCAAACCGGGCATCCGATTTGGATTCCGTCAGTTCTGACAAGTCACTTTCATCTCCCTGGTCGTGTTAAAACAATTGGCACGGCCATCCGACCGGTATTTCAAGTTTTAGACCCCCGGACCCGACCTGGCAGTTCATTTAAACTAAGTGTATTTGGAGAATGCACTTTTGAGCGCCGAGCTCAAACCGGGCATCCGATTTGGATTCCGTCAGTTCTGACAAGTCACTTTCATCTCCCCGGTCATGTTGGAATGATCGGCACGGCCATCCAACTGGTATTTCAAGTTTTAGACCCCCGAACCCCAGATTTTCTCAATTCTTCTAAAGTAAATGAGTTTTAAAATTTCAAATGAACATAATTGATTAATTCCATCAAAATAAAAACATAGTAAACACTCACCTGTGCGGCCTGTGCTATGGTGGTGGTGAATTGCTGAGGGACCATTCCCCCCTGGGAGAGGAGGCCACTGATTGCCTACAAAACCACTGACACCTGGCTAGAGATCTCATGTTGGAAATGCTGCTGCTGCCGCTGCATGTCAGAAATCTGCGATCGGACCATGTCCATCATGTCGCTGGCAGAAGCGCTGGGGGCAACGGAAGGTATAGTGAAGGCACTGCTATTGGTTTGGGTATAACTAGAACTCGCACATGATGATATCACCGCGCCAGCGTCTAGGCTCTCCCCAAAACCATATAGTCGGCCTTTCTTCGGTATGCCAGCTGCTGCCACCCACTCCACCGGATCGAACTCCGGCTGCTGCGTGTCTCCCTCCCCGTACTTCTCTATCCCTGCTTTGCTATATGTTTCCTACAAATTGAATAAAATAACTATTCAATTTCATATGAATTACATGCCGATTTAAATGAACGGTACAAGTTACATATGTAGATAAACTTACCGCTGTTGACTTAGCTGTCTCACTCATAAAATCATTAGTCCCCTTCTTTTTGTGTGTTCTGTCGAACACCTCGAGGAACGACGGAGGTCGATTAAGCTCCACAGCATGTTATACAATTCATAGTAAAAAAAAGTCAAATATTGGGATAAATTGTAAGAAGATAAATTGTTATATTATTTACCAATTTTTGTTTATGAGCCGCATAAGAGATAGACCCACTCGTATGCAAATTTGAACCTTATTTTGATGCTCTGTTTGCTTTGGCTTTTTCGGACTTTTCTATCCACTTGGGGTCGGCAAAATGGTCACAAGATATCTCCTAATCCTCCTGCCTCATCCATAGAGGGCGGTGCGCCTTCCATAATTGTCGGTCTTCACTCCCCCCACTCAATTTTTTAACGTGTGCTCGGGCCTCATGTGTTTTTCTCTTGTAACTTGAGAGCATAGTAGACTCCCAGGCACGATGACATCTCACCGCGTCATGTCCACATGTGAATTGAAAAGACCGCTGTAAATCAATTACTTTTCACACTTAGTATACTGTTGTAAATTGAGTTTGGGAAATACTTGAAATACCGGTCGTAATTACTTACTAAGAACATGTTGTACAATGAATCGCGGACGGACATTGAAAATTCTCTGAAAGTGGATGCTGCCCCGGGCACATGTGCCAACATGAGTTCAGTGGAATGATGGACAGCGGTGTGGGGTTCAAATTTCGTACTGCAATTGCAAATGTCAAAATATTCATATTAGACAGTTGAAGGCTAATTAATGTAATATAACCTTATAGATTTACCCGGAGATCCAACACGGGCGACGTCTATCATGGGCCGTGCCTCCCTCGTGACGACTGCCGGCATCGTCAAGTGGCTGACTGGTGGGGGTGTGCCCTGTACAAGTGGGAGGTGGTGAGAGGCCACTGAGACCTACAAGAATTAATTTTCATGTGGAGTGATACAAATATTGCGAACATATAATTAAAATATACATACCTGCAACGGGAGGTGGTGGGGGTGGCGTCTGCACAACAGGTGGGAGGCGACTAAGACCTGCAAGAATTAATTTTCATAAGTAGAATAAATATTGAATAATTTAAATTAAAATATACATACCTAATCCTCGAGGTGGTGGGGGTGGCGTCTGCACAACAGGTGGGAGGCCACTGAGACCTGTAAGAATTAATTTTCATAAGTAGAACAAATATTGAAGAATTTAAATTAAAATATACATACCTGATCCTCGAGGTGGTGGGGGTGGCGTCTGCACAACAGGTGGGAGGCCACTGAGACCTGCAAGAATTAATTTTCACGTGGAGTGATACAAATATTGCGAACATATAATTAAAATATACATACCTGCAGCGGGAGGTGGTGGGGGTGGCGTCTACACAACAGGTGGGAGGCCACTAAGACCTGCAAGAATTAATTTTCATAAGTAGAATAAATATTAAAGAATTTAAATTAAAATATACATACCTGATCCTCGAGGTGGTGGGGGTGGCATCTGCACAACAGGTGGGAGGCCACTGAGACCTGCAAGAATTAATTTTCATGTGGAGTGATATAAATATTACGAACTTATAATTAAAATATACATACCTGCAGCGGGAGGTGGTCGGGGTGACATCTGCACAATAGGTGGGAGGGCACTAGGACCTGTAAGTAGTAATTCACATTAGGTAAATGAATATTTTGCTAAAAATTCAAAGATACGCCGAGGTGGGACCTGCATTAATTTTCATAAGTAAATGCAACATGTTACTGAAAATTAAAATAGATATACCTGTAGCGGGAGGTGGTGGGAGGGCACTAGGACCTGTAAGTAGTGGTGGTGGCGTCTGTACAAGTGGTGGTGAGCCGACACTTACACTTATAAATAAATTCTTTTAAGTTTGTAAATAATTAAAATATTTATATAGCTAACTTATTGATCAAATATACCTGTGTCTGAAGAAGATGCTAGCGAGGAGGGAGTAGCGCCCCTCTCACTGCCTTATCTCCTCCCACTCCTAGTACGACCTCCTCGCACCATTTCCTTATTAATAATAAAATAATTAATACATATTAATCCATAATTATATAAGGCTAGACAAATGTTATTTAAAATTATGCTTAAAAGTAAGAATAATCTTACTAAATTATCAAAACATGCCTCCCTCATGTTGATATATCTAGCTCATCATCGTCATCTTCGTCATCCATAGTAGCCTCATCAGATTCAAACTCTTCGTCTTCATCTGATTCTTCCTCCCCTCTAACATCAACATTTAGTTCTATCGGATCGACTTCTTCCACTTCATCTCGCGTACGTAATGACAGTGGCTCATCAGATTCGTCCAGATTAAACCTAGAGGAACCGACAACGCCAACTTCGTTTGATTGATAATATTCAGCACTAGCAACCTCTGAGACATCTCCACTCATAGTTAACTCATAAGTGGGAAAGGGTTTTGAATTAACCCTGTAAACTGTCCACCAATCTCTATTCTTGGATGATGGATAGCTTGAATAGTACACTTGCTGGGCATGTGCGGCTAAAATGAACGGTTCATAGGTCTTAAGTTTAGACCTATGCTTGACATTGACAATCCCATAATTTGTGTCATGTAGAACAGAATTAGGATCAAACCATTGACACTTAAATATGTACACATGATTGTCTTGTCCCAAATACTGAAGTTCTAAGACTTCTTCAAGAATACCATAGTAGTCCAATTCCATTTCATTGTATAAACTTCCCTTCACAGATACGCCATTGTTCATCGTAGACTTATTTCACCCATAATCCCTTGTATGAAATTTGTATCCATTCACAATATATCCTGCATAGGCACGTGTCTGGTTCGAGGGGCCATAACTTATCTGTTGTACTCTTTGATCAGTAATGAGACCTTATTCAACCTATATTCAAATTAGAGTAGTTAAAATAATAACAATTACCTCAACATACGTAAATATAAACATATATAATTATAGTTGACACTAACTCGGTTTCTCAGCCATTTGGAAAAAAACTTCTCGCGTTCTTTTTCAATCTCCACGTCTTGAATATTTGGACATTTTTCAACTAATTCTGAATCAAATTGTCTGCAATATAAATACACTACTACTTTAAATGAACTGCAGAAGAAGGATGAACAACTTATGGAGTTGCTAGAAATGTGAATTAAGAACTTACTCAACATAAGGTTCAATCTCGAGGTAATTCAAAAGAATATATATCTCAGCGGCGTGCAACTCTCTATCTTCGAGCGTGCGAGTCAAGCAATGTCCGAACGCACGTCCAGGATGTTTAAATATGGAGAGCTGATCGGAACATTCATCCACTCCCCCATCATCATTACGTGGAGGTCGAGTACGACGAGTTTGAATCTTTGGCTCAAAGTACATAGAACAGAAGTTCAAATTTTCTTCAAGAATGTATGCCTCAGCAATCGAACCCTCCACCTGTGCCTTGTTGTGAACCTTCATTTTTAATTCATGCATGCACCTACAACAACAAGTCAGATGGCAACGATATGTACCGGCTATGGACGACTTGTAAGTTAACAAAAATTGTCACATACCTCTCAAATGGATACATCCATCGAAATTGTACTGGCCCTCCGACGATAGCCTCATATGGCAAATGAACGACCAGGTGCTCCATCGAATCAAAGAATGCCGGAGAAAATATGTTCTCTAACTTGCAAACGGTTGTGACAACTTTTTCTTCGATAGTTTGTACATCCCGAAGTCTGAGTTCAGATGCACATAAAATCTTGAAAAATTGACTCATCTCAGCTAGTGCTCCCCATATCTGCTTTGGCAACAAATCACGAAATACAATGGGCAGTAGCCTCTCCATGAACACATGACAGTCGTGACTTTTCATACCATATATTTTCCCCTCATTAACATTCACACAACGGGCTATGTTGGATGCATATCCATCTGGGAATCTCAACTGTTTCAACCACTGGAATACTTCCTTGATCTGTGTATCATGAAGCACATAAGTTGCTTTAGGCTACACAGTTTTGCCATTTACGTTATGTAGTTCCAGTTCTGGACGTTTACAAAACATCTTTAAATCCATACGTGCTTTGACGTTGTCCTTTGTTTTCCCTTTAACATTTATGATCGTATTGAACACATTATCAAAAAAATTGTTCTCGGTATGCATGACATCCAGATTGTGTCGTACAAGAAGAGTTGACCAATAAGGTAATTCCCAAAAAATACTTTTCTTGTTCCAGTTGTTATCCTTTCCAAAACTAGGGAGTTGCCATGTGCTACAAGATAATTGAACTACATCTGATAAATTGTGCACCCGTGACGCCATATGTAGACCCGACACCCGTTGCAAGTCAGCTTCATCCATTTCAACAGTATTTTTTTTAAACGAGTCTTTTTGCCTTCGAAAAGGATGGTCACTTGGTAGCAACCGCCGATGGCAATCAAACCAGCATGCTTTCCCACCATGTTTCAATACAAATGATTTGGTATCTTCCATACAGTAAGGACATGCTAACCTCCCATGTGTGCTCCAACCAGATAGCATTCCATATGCAGGGAAGTCACTTATTGTCCAGATCAGTGCAGCCTTCATAATAAAATTTTGTTTCCTATATGCATCATAAGTAACAACTCCACCAGTCCATAAAAATTTGAGCTCATCAGTCAACGGCCTGAGATATATGTCCAAATTTTTTCCGGGACTTTTTGGACCAGGAATTACTAAGGACAAAAATAGATTTTCTCACTTCATGCACATGTGCGGCGGAAGGTTGTACGGTGTCATGAACACTGGCCAACAAGAATAAGATGCCACTGAACCACCGAATGGATTAAAACCATCTGTGCATAAACCCAATCGAACATTACGTGACTCCCTTGAAAAGGCAAGATGAGTACGACTAAAGTGAGTCCAAGCTTCACCATCGGCAGGATGTCTGATTATATCATGGGCACGACGTACTCTTTCGGTGTGCCATGTCATATGTCGAGCCGTCTTTGAGGACATATACAACCGCTGCAGCCTAGGCACAAGAGGGAAGTATCGCAACGCCTTGTAAGGTACATCTTTTGCCTTTGAATTGAACCCCCCCCCTTAGGTTTGAATCTATCATGGCCACAAATGGAACATGATATCTTATCTGCATCATCTTTGTAATATAACATACAATGATTCAGACATGCATCTATTTTCACATATCCAAGTCCAAAGTCATTGACCATCTTTTTTGCATGGTAAAAAGTTTCTGACAACTTCTCGTCTCGAGGCAACATAATCTTGATCAAGAGGAGGAGACGGTCAAAACAAGTCTCACTGATGTGAAATTCAGATTTCAAGTTCAACAACTGTGACACTGCAGACAATCGAGTGTGCTTTTCACAACCATCCCACAGCGGCTCATCAGCATCCCTAAGTAGTTCATAAAATCTTCCGGCTGTCTTATTCGGCGCTTCCTCATGAACATTAAAACTAGGACCAGCAGCATCTACAACCATATCCACGTACCCACTTGTGCCTACAATATTGTCAGGCTCATTCCTCAAGAATTGCTCACCATGACACCTCCAATTCGTATAACCATCCACGAACCCTTTCGTGTACAAATGATGTTGCACATCCCATGTTGAACACCACCTCAAGTTTCTACAACTTGAACAAGGGTAGCGAATGTGACCGTCGCGATCTATTGCTGCATTTGGATTCCCCAATGCAAATTGAATGAAACTCTCAACCCCAAGCTTAAAGTCATCTGATATCACCCGATCAACTATTCTACGATACATCCATGAACGATCTGTTGATATTTTTCCTGCACCCAATAAATGACAATACACATCCTAACCTTCAAATCATAACTCATGATATTACACCTGACCCTTTCCTCACATCGTTCATCATAGACCATTTGCAGTTGGAAGAGGAATATTGATTAGATTATCACTTTTTAACCCATCCATGAAGGTTTGATCGCACAATCACTTACTATATGTGCTGCACGATTTACTAAAAATTTCGGCATCATCTCCCCACACTTCTCCGATATACCAAAAATATTTATTGATTTTCAAATTTTCTTAAACACTTACAAGTAAGTGGTTAAGAAAACACTCAAAATCAATAATGGTATATCAGAGAAGAGTGAGGAGATGCAACCGAAATTCTCAACAAACCATACAAACATATATAGTGAATGACTGCCTAAGTACGATCAAACATTCACAGACTGTCCAAACGGGACAATTCAAGACTTTGAGGTAGATATATACATTCTCATTAACAAATAAGAACATACACATCAATCTCAAAGTCTTGAATGGAAAGGCACATTCACACGGTTTTAACGCGCTCTCCTGAGGTGCGTGTAATGTTAGGTCGCACCCACGCACCTCAGCTCACAGGGAATACCCCATGCATTTATATAACATAAAATTAAATAACAATGCAATTATCATTATGCACATATCAAATTAAATAATACCCAGGAGGCCACAAATTTTTTCAAACGAAGAACATCGAAGCTAAACAATCTACATTTTTAGTCCAATTAACATCAAATTTCTATTAAAATCAGATTTAAAAATATATTTACATGCAATTAAAATCCACAAAGTTTTAAATCACAAAATAATTTTTTTGGGTATTTACCTATTGCTATAGAAAATTCTGATTTCTTTGTATTTATCCACATCTTTGTATATATGTACTACTTAAGATATCTAGTCATTCCATTTCTCTATATCTTCTTATCATCATAAGACAAGGTTCAAATGGGGTGGGTGGGTTCTCTTATAAAGAACAAGCCCTAGGGGAGGGGGAGGGGGGCTATTTAGAACTAGACCAATGTGTTGTGTTCAGTATTTGGATGATGTCTAATTATGACTAATAAAATAACAATCTATTCTTGTGTGTGCAACTTAGACAAATATGTCAAAGTCAGGATGTATAAAGTCTCCTAAGTAATTTACAAAGTGTTTGATTCCTAGGATATCTAGTTGACCAGAAGAAGGGGGGTGACTTTAATGTTGTTTTATCTTTCGAGGAGAAGAAGGGGGGCACTATGGGCTATATCAATTCCATGACTGATTTCTAGGTCTTCGTTGCTCTCCTAGGTCTTATGGATGCTGATTATGTGGGCAACTCTTTCACTTGGTCTAATAATCAGATTGGGGTCAGGAACATTAAGGCCAGGCTGGACAGAGTATTGTTTAATGATTGTTGGACTGAAAAAGCCCATGTCCTTACTGTTAAGCACTTGATGAGAGAACCCTCTGATCATTCCCCGCTTCTTATCCAGCAACCTCATCCAAAGTCCAAGCCTAGCAGATTTGTTTTCCAGCACATGTGGTTGGAGGATGATAAATTTAAAACAACAGTGAGGAAGGCCTGGGATGCTGCTTCTCTCGACCACTATAATCCTTTTTTAGTCCTCCAGCACAAACTGAAGGCTATCAAATATGTGATAAAGCAGTGGAATAAGGAACATTTTGGTAACATTTTTGATAAGAAAGCTACTACAGAGGATGAGGTGAAGCAGGCTGAAAAAGATTTTGATGAAGATCCTAACGAAGGAAACAAGGTATCTCTCCAAATTGCACAAGCTGCACTTAGAAGATGCCTTCACCTTGAAGAAATTTTCTGGGGGCAAAAAGCCAAAGCTAACTGGCTGCAGTTAGGGGACAGAAACACAAAGTTCTATCATCTTCAAGTGAAACAAAGGAGAGCTAGAATGACCATTGACAAAATCAAAACTGACAATGGAGATTGGTGTGATGAGGAGTCTCTGCTGAAGGACAACTGGTTATTTTAAATCCACAAGGGGTGTCCGATAGGGTGACCCCTTGGCCCCAGCTTTGTTCATCATTGTAGAAGAAGCTTTAGGCAGAGGCATTGCCAGCCTTTTTAGCAGTGGGAAGGTTCAACACTTTCATGTGTCTCATGGTAGTATGCAAATATCTCACTTACTGTATGCCGATGACACATTGGTGTTTTCTAATGGTTCATCCAAGAACGTCAGATGTCTGTTGGCTTTCATAAAAGACTATGAGGATTCTCCTGATCAGAAAGTTAACAGCAATAAAAGCAGCTTTATAGTTTCCCATAAAGCTTCTCCTGCTGTTATCAGAAGAATTGTAGACATAACAGGTTTCGTTTACAAATGTGTTCAACATATTAATTAATGACTCGCCGGATCAGAGATTTTGGTGCCCCAATAGCAGCGGTTTATTTTCTGTTGCCTCCTTTCATAGGACTCTTGGTTCAGCATCCATGTGTTCTTTTTCCTTGAAGATATGAGATTCCTTTATTCCATCAAATACTTCTCTCTTCTTATGGAGGGTCTACCATTCGGCAGTGCCAACTAATAATCAGATCACCAGGTGCGGCGTTTGCATATGCTCTATGTGTCTCTACTATCGAATGCCCCATGCTGAAACAAAGGACCATTTGTTCCTTTCTAGTGACCTTGCTAGATCATCTTGGTCTTTGATCGCCGCTATCTCTAATCTAAATCCCGCTGATTACACTTTTGTGTGCTACTTCCTGTCTGGCTTTTTTAGCACTGTTAGTGACACTTCGTTTACCCGGGATGGTGAGTAAGCATATACCTCACAAGGGTTAGATCGGGTCATGATATTGTTGTAGTGTTCTAGTCGTCGCGAGTCATGTAGGAGGAGAGAGCTACCTGTAGAAAGGGTTAGCTAGACAAGAAGTACTGGAGTAGAGTGGCCATGGAGTGAAGCTACCATTATGGATAGGGGTTGAGACAAGAATGAATTAGACTAGTTAGAAGTTAATGAGCTACATATGCAGGATTTGAATCCATAACTTGGAAGGTGTCTTTTGGGGATAAAATTATGTGGGCTCAACTTAAAGCGGACAATATCTTACAAGGGTTGAATTGAGTCATAACATTATGGTATCAGAGTAGAGTATGCACAGTATGGTATGAGCTAGTACGGGGACGAACTAGGGAGAAGCTAGTGGGATTGATTTTTTGTTTTAAAAAAAGTATTCGTCCAAAAAAAATAAGACATCCTAACAATAAATTTAAATAAGATTACATAAATTAAAAAAATGAAACAACATATATATGTCTAAAATTAAATGTTTACATACTGTTTATTTGTAAAAGAATCTTCGAATCTCTCGTTCCCTTCCTCTCGACCGATTATCCTATAATGAATACAAAATATATATTAAATAAAATAAAAAATACTTAATTAATCCACCCATCGAAAACCCCCTCCCAGACCTCCTACTGGCCCCTCCCCCCCACCGGAGCCCCCCTCCTACTGGCACCTCCCCCTCTCCCCTCCCCACCACCCACCGCACCCCAGCGACCACCTCTTGCTGCTCCTCCCCCTCCCCCCCACCCACCGAAATCCCCCTATTGCTGGCCCCTCCCCCCCACCCAGTGCACCTCCCTCCCCCCAACGACCCCCTCCCTACTGGCCCCTCCCCCCTCCCCCCAGTGACCCCCCTCCTGCTAGCCCGACATCCCCTTCCCCCTCCCCCCACCCACCGGAACCCCCCTCCTCCCCATCCACCGCAACCCCCTCCCCCCAGTGACCCCCTCCACTGGCAGCCCCTCCCCTCCTGCTGACCCCCCACCAAACCCTCCAGATGGATCCCGAACCAAAAAAAAAACACCATTGTTCGCGCCTGTGTGTGTGTGCATATGTGCGTGTGTGCGTGTGTGACAGTGAGAGTGAGAGAGGGCGGGAGAGGGAGAGAAGGCGGGCCCTGGTGACGACAATGACAACCGCCGCAGGGAGAGGGAGAGGGCCGGAGAGGGAGAAGAGGGTTGTAGAGGGAGAGTGGGAGAGGGAGAGCGCCGATCAGAGGGAGAGGGCCGGTGAGAGAGGGAGAGTGCCAGAGAGAAGGCCACTGGAGAGTGATCGACGATGAGAGAGGGAGAGTGGGAGAGGGAAACGGTGAGAGAGGGAGAGGGCCGTCGGAGGGATACCTGGGCGCCGGAGGGAGAGCTTCCGCCGTCGCCGATCGTCGGAGGGGAGCGGCCGCCGTCGCTGATCTCCGATGGCCGAGGGAGACCCGGAGGGAGACAACCGGAGGCGGGAGCTAGCAAGGGTGGGTGACGGTATCCCGGACGTAGAGGCACGGTGAGAGGGTCGTGCGTGTATTGGGGAAAAGAAATTTTTTCCCACGGATTTTAGACGGAAATTCTTCCGTTACAAATTTCAGACGGTAATTCTGACCATCTATGATATTTCGTCTCTATTTCAGACTAAATGCAGACGATATATTATTTGTTGTAAATAACGTTGGAATTTCAGACGGATATTCTGATCGACAGAATCCGTCTGAAATGCAGACGGATATTCTGACGAAAAATTTTCCGTCTGAAATCTCACTTTTTTTGGTAGTGTTAGGTCTATATATGGAGACCTAAATATACGTTAAACTTATAAATTGACTTAGTCAAATTAGGACGTATAATTATTTATTTTATCATAATTTAAAGTAATAAATTTATGAAAATATACATTTTTCCAACAATAGTTGAAGTAGCCAATTGAAATTGGCAGCCGAATGTCATCATCGGTTGCAAGGAATTGCCTAGAGTGTTTATTAGTAATTTGGCAATTGGAAGACGTAGGCAGAATCTATGAATTGGAAGAATTAGTTGATGGATTTTAACTGAATACTTGATCAAAAATCAATTGAAAGGTTTCGACTGTAGACATAATTTAGCTATCCATTGGTGAAAGATATTTTGACTGATAATTTATTATTTGATGAACCCACCACTTGGACTTTCAATCGAAGGACTTAGGCGAATGCGCATCACATGTAAGGAATTATCAGTTGATTTTATTTACCGAGGAAAATGCCTTAAGGCGATTCAGCTAAGTGTTTTAATTAGCTAATAAATGCCAAGTAAATTGGCACGAAAAATCTCTTTAATTTGCCTTGTATTATGCCATCACACCTATCGATAAAATTTATATCTGTACCAAAATTATGTTTTCACACAAAACATGAGATTGATTAATTTGCACAGTTAATTATAACATTTTCAATTTACTTTCTCAAATTCGAAGACCAATTAATACTCTTGCAAGTACCTTACATACACGTTTGCGAACCCAAATAGTTTCACCCTTGTGAGGAGAATTTACTCACCTTACAAAGCTCTTCTCACGGTAGAATTTGTCATGATTAAAAATCTCAGAAAACTCTTTTATAGTTGCTTATAAGGATTCATGAAAGTACCAACATTTTGTATCTGTAATCTCTCTCATCAGAATTTTAAACTGACTCAAAAACCTAGACAAATGTTGGACCATTTGTTATCACTCGAACCATGTAAAAGATTTCGATACTTAAAATCCCCGCTGGGGCACTTCCCAAACACGTCCTAAACTCTTTACACTTCCGGTGATTCTTCACCTTGGGAACCATGGTAATGAAAGTGGAGTGTCTAGTCGCTAAAGGGATGTGACCAGTGAGTAAGAAGTGCGAGAAGGGGAAACTCAGGATCGAACTCGGGATCCCCTAAAAATGGGAAGGGATGAGACCACTGCGACAAATCCTGGGCTCTCATATTCGATATGATCTCAAAAAGTATTTAAAGAAGTTTTCTGTGAATCCATCAGGTCGGCTTTGATAATTAACATCGTCTAATTCTTTCATAGACAGAGGTGCGTCTAGCTAGGTTCTCTCCCCTTATTGACCCAGGCTGCCAAAGACCCACTCCCATCTTAATATAAGAACTTCATTTTGGCTCGGTTGTATATATATATATGGAACTTCTTACATGTCATTATCATAGAGCGGCATGCAGGTATGCACTGCACCTTCATTTATATTCTATATATAAATATTTGTGAAGAGATGAGATCTCGTGCAAAGTCACTAGCCGTTAGATCTAAGACAATCACAGATTGTAGCCACCTCAGAATGGAGTTTTGTAAAAATAGAGAAACAATCAGGGGGCCTGAGATTGCTATCTCAGGGAAAATCCTCCGATACTGAAGTCCACAAAGGTAAGAGCGAAATGCGAAAGGAGGTAAGGAAGATGTAGGGCATAAGACTGCTCTTCATTAGTTGAAATGGCTAGAGTTGGCTTATCTTTTCGGAGAGGTTCCCTGGGTTTATATGGCTGCAGGCTCCCTCTTCTGAGCAGGGGGAAGTGTGAGAGTCTAGGGGACGTTACGTCCGTGGTAGAAATTCTTACCGTTCAGGAACTCTTGCCCTCCCCTTATCATTTTGGGCTTTCCATTCTCATATAGTGACATAACATTCGCTTATAGTTATTAAGGATAAGTGCCTGGCCGTGAGGAATTCACTCTAGCCCGTCGGAGAGTCTAATGACGGGCTGATCTGCGAGAGATAAGAGATATTCCCTACGTATGCTGGGAGTCCCGAGCCTGGGCATCTCAGAGGGAGCATTTTATCCACCTTTGGATGGCTTGATCTAGTCGCCGCTTGGGCTCTTCCCAGGCGTTGGGGAGGCCTTCGTTCGGGCGATCGAGCCAAGGCTCAATGGGCCTGGTTGGACCTTTTACTTTGGGTCCTATAGCAAGTGGGCCTTGATGAGGCTATCACTTACTGAGCCGCACAAGCATTTATGGGCCTTTGGGCTGTAAGTGTTGGGCTATAAATCTCCCCCTCTCCACTTGCCCCCTACTCCCGAGCCAAGAATGGACTCGGAGAGTAGAGTGTATGTTAGGTTTTTTGGCAAGGGTGGGTGTCAGACTCCAGGAGTTGTCCCCGCTTTGATCATTGGGTCCATAAATGTGGTTGCCCTAGCGTGTGAGGGCTCGAGCTCAATGATTACACATTTTGCGTCTGTTTGAAATGTCGACTCGGGTCATGTAGCTTTCTGAGGCGCTTCGAGACATCGCAGCAGTTCTTCCGTGGCCGCTGAGGGCTATAAATGCCTCTTGTACTTGTCTCTCAGTCTCCATCATTAGGTTTCTGCCTTCCCCCGCTCGTGTGAGTTTTTAGGGAGATCCATGTCCCAGGAGGAAAACCAAAGAGAGTAGGAGATCGCTAGAGCCTTTGTGATGGGGGCATCTCTCGCCCTTCATATTTTTTTACACTTCGATTGCTTGCTAGCATAGCTCCAATGTGTCCGTCATATTTCTCTAAGTCGAGTCATGTAATTTTCATATTTTCTTTGAGTCATAATCATGTAATTTTCCTTTTTATTTGAGTCTTATACCTAGGTTAATGAGTCATTTCCCTAAGTTTGAGTCTCATTAGGCTAGTGAGTTTGCTATTGGGCCTATTTCTTTGGGCTAGGCCCATGGGCGCCCCCCCTTCCTTCGATTATTTGTTAGTGTGTTAAATGTCAGAGTCTTTTGTGAAAATGTGGGTTGCCTATATATAGGACCCCATTTCCCCCATTTGTAATCAATCAATGAGTCAATCAATCAATGAAATTTGAGTTTTCTAGTGTCCCCATTTTCCTTTTGGTGAGAAACCATTATTGGGTGAGAAGCCCTCTTTTTCCCTCCCCTCTCTCTTCTCTCTCTCTCCCTCCAAGGGGAATTCGCCCCCCTCCTCTCTCTCCTCCCTTCCCAACCACCTCCACTCCCCACCTAACCCAATAAAGTCTCTTCCCTTCCCCACAACCCTCATCGATACCCCACCCCTTCCCAATACCCCCTCCACCAATCCTCACCTCACCTCCCAACCCCCAACTACCCCTCCCACTTTCCCAAGCACCCTTCCCACTACCCCAAGCACCACTCCACCTCCCTAGGCCATTTGAATTCAAGTTTCTCCTTCCCTCCACAGCCCTAGGTCGCCCAAGCCCCTCCCCCTTTGGTTAGGGTCGCCCCCCCCTCTCTCTCATCTCCACCATTCTTCCTTGCTCCTCTCCATCACCTCTCAGCCCTAGTTCGCAGTTGAAGACCTGCAGAATACCAGTAACTTACAGCAGCAACTCCGACCACATCCCAGCGAGTTTGAAGACCCAAGAGCTATCCACGGAAGCATCTTCCTGTCTTCTTCGCAACGGAAGTGGTTTCATCTTCATCCGAGCTGTGTGCTGCCCGGGAGCTCCGTTCTCCCACAACTGCGCAGAGCTGCCCCTGCTGAGTACTATAACCAGAGTAGAAGCTTCACCACGACGAACCTTGGAACAATCAGTTCAAGAGCTCTACTGAAAAGTTCTTCCTCGCCCTGTCTACTTTCATAATCAAGAAGCGGAACTTCGATCAGCGTTTGTGATCCAGAGTTATCAATTTTCTCCCTCAGCTACGCAGGTCTGCTACCCAAAGTCTGCACCGACCTGTCATCATTGTTCAGAGTCCTCTGGTCTCCTCCGGCATTGTTTGGCTTCCCCGTCAGTTTTTCTGCGAAGAGGACTCATCCACGGTTCCAACGACTCCAACGGTGCTTGATTTAGTGTTCGGGAGCTGTCGGGGCATCCTCTGCAACCTGCTGTTAGAAACCAGGAGCTTCCAGTCCGAGACTCTGCCTCCCTGTTCGGGCCTCCACCCAGACCAGCATCGGTGACAGAAGAAATTAACAAAATTTGGACGACTTCCCCGGCCTTCTATGAAGATTTTCCAGGTGCTTTTGTCCCCAAAAAAATTCGGTAGCAATTGCAGCAGTCAATTCTTCAGTCCCCTGTCAGCACTCACAGAACTGGACAGATTCGGCATCGGCTTCTTCTCTTGTGTTTTCATCGCTTTCTCCCCTCCCCGCTTGGCCGGCTGAAGGCCCCTCCCTGTGTGGAGGTAGTAATTGGGTGTATTATTTGGTTTCTCTTCCCCAAGATCCCCCCCCCCTTGCATGGGGTGTAGTGCATGTCATTTAAAATTTCAGGTCGAAGCTTCTCCGGCGCGGCGTGCGGGTAAGCCCACGCTTCCTCGCTCGCCCTCGTCTCCGGCCGGGATCGGTCTCTTCACACCGATCAGGTGAGCCACTGCACACTCCTCTTTGCTTAAATTCCCTTGCTTAATTAGTATTGCATCTTAGTGCCATCGGTGGTAAGTGGAGCGCCCGAACCCGAATTTTGCTTATGATTGAGTGACTACCGCGGGTGAGTTGCGAGAGAGCCATTAACACCCACGCCCTCGGCGTGCTGGCCGCCTATGAGAGTGGGCATCCTAAGACCTTTGAGAGGTCCAATCCAAAGCTAGCCAACCCCGGAGCAGCTAGGGCCCATCCCGGACCCTCACCACTATCACCGGTTTGCCTACGGGCACGAGAGTGCGCTTAGCGGGTGAGTCCGCCCGAGTGAAGTCACCGGTTCACGCGTTGGTTGCTTGCTAGGTCCAAGGGTCATTTGATTGTGTGACTATCATCCCAAGGTGGTGTCACATCAAGTGGTATCAGAGCCAGGTTCACAACTTGTCTCTATCAAGTTGGTCCTAGGCCATGTTTATGCATTTAGAGTCCTCGGTTGCATCTCCCATGTCCACTAGAATGGCCGCTTCATACCCGTCATATCTATCCCCATCAACTTTCCCAAAAGCCCAAATCCTCATGGAAGTTCCATTGCCAACAAAGTGGGTAACAACACCTCTATCATAGAAGCCCTACCTAATGTCCTTAATCAGCTTGAAGATATCATGTCTCGACTCGACCGACTTGAAGGAAATAGCCGTGCACCAAGAGTGAATGAGAGTGACCTTTGGGAAATCTAGAAACCATATTTTTAGAACACTAGAAAATCAAAACCCCCGCCTTTGATGGATCCAACAGCCCAAGCCTTTACCTAGATTGGGAGATTTCCCTAGACCAATTCTTTAAAAGTTGCCCCTTGAACGAAGGAAGGAGAATGAAGCTAGCCAAGGCACACCTCTCCAAACAAGCTAAAACTCATTGGTTAGTTGTGGAAGGTTTAAGAAGGATCCGCAGGGAGGCCCCCATTAGCACTTGGGATGAGATGAAGGTCGAGCTTAGGAAAACCTACACTCTCCAACCCTCTCCCTCCTACTCAAATCACAAAAGCCCAAGGAGCACTTCAACACCTTCATCCCCACCCGGTCAATCCAAGACCCCAATCACCCATTCCCCACCACTTCCCATCTCTCCTACCCCAACCACTATATTTACACCCCACCTCCAAGTCCACACCACAACCATAGGTCCCCCTATCCAATTGAGCCCCATGGCCAACTCTCCACCTAGGCCCATGGTAACCCCCACCACTACCTCTCCATCACCCCCAAAAAGGGACACCCCTCCCAAAACCCATCAACCCAAACCCCTTCAACCCACCCATCTTCCTCTCCCTACCCCAATCCAACCCCCACCGAAGCCTCCACTACTACCATTACCTATCCTAACCCAAGTTTCCCACTACCTACCACCCCGGATACACCATGTCCCAATCATCACCACACCCTTAAAAGCCCCGCTCACCTCCTTGGAAGAAGAACCCATACCCCACCCCATAATGGTGAACACTCCAAACCCACTCTCCACCTTGGAGGAAACCCAAGTCCAAGTTGAAGAAGAAACGACACACGAGGGTCTTCGCCTTATATCACCATCTCTAGTTGGAGTCAATCTCATCTTAGGGGAACCCCTTGTTAGTTGGCTAAAGGAGAGCCCAATAAGAGAGATCACGGCCCATGATTTCTCACCCATGAAGGAAAATCATCCCATAGTGCCCATCTCCTCTTATCACACCACGATCCAAGCATCTTATCAAGTAGAGACCTTAGAGGATTTTCTTAGAGGCTTAGCTTGGCAAATTGAGTTCACTAGCATGTTGACCCCTATGACCGAACAACCTAGGAGCCTTGGCCTCCTACACCATTGCATTGGGTCAATCACCTCGATCTATATCATTGGTTGCTACACTAGCGACCTCCTTTTCCTTCTCCCTATGGTAGAAGAACTCATCTCGATCCACTCCCCTACCATTGAGATCCCAAATACTTTGATCGGCCAACCCACTAGAAACCTTGGCCCAATTACATTGGAGGAGGATGACTCACAATTTGGGAACCTTGAAGACATGGAGTTCCTCCCTCTAGGAAGACCTTTCCACGACCCCTTTGATCCCTTCCTATGGGAGTCTAGTTCCCTATGTGACCCACCCACCCTACTCACCACCCACCTTTCCATATCCCAACCCACCATGTTTGACCCAATCCACCCCATCCTAGACCCGGGTGACACCTTGGGAGTCATGACCTTGGGCCACATATCCCTAGGTAATAAGGTTTTGCCCCACCCCATGATGACCACCTTCTTAGATCCATTCGATCCTTTCAATGGGAGTTAAGGGTTATCTCACACCTATACACATGAAGTCACCTTTGGGAAAAGCATGCATGTGTCTAGGCTTACTACACCAATTGGCATGAACATTATGTTGGGTCCATTCATTCATATCACCCACATGCCAAGTAGAAAGCATGAGTGGTCCAAATTCGGATGTAGTGGTCCACCTTCACTCATCATGGGTCAAAGACATGATAGGAGCATTCAAGGATGTCCAGGTCCCCCGACATTTGTCACCACCATTCATGACCGGATCACCTACGGATGCCCCGGCCCTCCGACCTTTGCTAGGATGTCCATGCATGATAGAGCCACATATGGTTGCCCCGGCCCACCAAGGCCCATCAAGGTCCATATGGCGTCATGGCATTATAGGTCCATCTATGGGTGTCCTGGTCCACCTTTGCACACCATACTTTTCACACCAACATCGCATCATAGTGCATGGCATGTGCATCCCAGCAAGCATTCAGCAGCGAGCGGTGAGGTTCATAATGAGCGGGAAAAGACTCGTAAGTGCCACTTTGAATTCCAAGTAAGCAACCTTATGATGGTGGGTTTGGAATGGCTCTACCTTAGGGCCACCTCCAAATCGAGGGCACGAGGACTTGGACCTTTCATGTTCCAAGTGGCTTTGGCAACCTGACTTACGGGTTGGATTTACTCATGGGATTTTGGGATATACCTCACTTTTCACGTAACGGATCTAGCACCCTCTAAGGGCACCGCGGTAGATCCTAGTGAGCACCTTGAACCTACCCCCATCTTTGTGAGCGACACCCTCGGAGAGCTTCCACATAACAGCTTGAGAGTCTGACGTGCGCACACGGAGGTAATACTGGGCAAGCAAGGTACTATCATCGGTAAGAGGGTGTGTCCAAGCCACCTTGAGAAGTTGAAGCGCCGTCCCCTGGTTGCGAACGCGAGGTTGAGTTGGAGGTTGTAGCTTGCTCGGAGTTGCGTTGGAGGACCTCTTCCCCGGCAGGACTCATACTCGACGGAGTCGAGTTCTTCGCACCCCGGGGGTATGATGGGGGCATCTCTCGCCCTTCATATTTTTTTACACTTCGATTTCTTGCTAGCATAGCTCCATTGTGTCCGTCATATTTCTCTAAGTCGAGTCATGTAATTTTCATATTTTCTTTGAGTCATAATCATGTAATTTTCCTTTTTATTTGAGTCTTGTACCTAGGTTAATGAGTCATTTCCATAAGTTTGAGTCTCATTAGGCTAATGAGTTTGCTATTGGGCCTATTTCTTTGGGCTAGGCCCATGGGCGCCCCCCCTTCCTTCGATTATTTGTTAGTGTGTTAAATGTCAGGGTCTTTTGTGAAAATGTGGGTTGCCTATATATAGGACCCCATTCCCCCATTTGTAATCAATCAATGAGTCAATCAATCAATGAAATTTGAGTTTTCTAGTGTCCCCATTTTCCTTTTGGTGAGAAACCATTATTGGGTGAGAAGCCCTCTCTTTTTCCCTCCCCTCTCTCTTCTCTCTCTCTCCCTCCAAGGGGAATTCGCCCCCCTCCTCTCTCTCCTCCCTTCCCAACCACCTCCACTCCCCACCTAACCCAATAAAGTCTCTTCCCTTCCCCACAACCCTCATCAATACCCCACCCCTTCCCAATACCCCCTCCACCAATCCTCACCTCACCTCCCAACCCCCAACTACCCCTCCCACTTTCCCAAGCACCCTTCCCACTACCCCAAGCACCACTCCACCTCCCTAGGCCATTTGAATTCAAGTTTCTCCTTCCCTCCACAGCCCTAGGTCGCCCAAGCCCCTCCCCCTTTGGTTAGGGTCGCCCCCCCCTCTCTCTCATCTCCACCATTCTTCCTTGCTCCTCTCCATCACCTCTCAGCCCTAGTTCGCAGTTGAAGACCTGCAGAATACCAGCAACTTACAGCAGCAACTCCGACCACATCCCAGCGAGTTTGAAGACCCAAGAGCTATCCACGGAAGCATCATCCTGTCTTCTTCGCAACGGAAGTGGTTTCATCTTCATCCGAGCTGTGTGCTGCCCGGGAGCTCCGTTCTCCCACAACTGCGCAGAGCTGCCCCTGCTGAGTACCAGAACCAGAGTAGAAGCTTCACCACGACGAACCTTGGAAGAATCAGTTCAAGAGCTCTACTGAAAAGTTCTTCCTCGCCCTATCTAATTTCATAATCAAGAAGCTGAACTTCGATCGGCGTTTGTGATCCAGAGTTATCAGTTTTCTCCCTCAGCTACGCGGGTCTGCTACCCACAGTCTGCACCGACCTGTCATCATTGTTCAGAGTCCTATGGTCTCCTCCGGCATTGTTTGGCTTCCCCGTCAGTTTTTCTGCGAAGAGGACTCATCCACGGTTCCAAAGACTCCAACGGTGCTTGATTAGAGTTCGGGAGCTGTCAGGGCATCCTCTGCAACCTGCTGTTGGAAACCAGGAGCTTCCAGTCCGAGACTCTGCCTCCCTGTTCGGGCCTCCACCCAGACCAGCATCGGTGACAGAAGAAATTAACAAAATTTGGATGACTTCCCCGGCCACCTACGAAGATTTTCTAGGTGGTTTCATCCCCAAAAAAATTCAGTAGTAGTTGCAGCAGTCAATTCTTCAGTCCCCTATCAGCACTCAAAGAACTGGACAGATTCGGCATCGGCTTCTTCTCTGTGTTTTCATCGCTTTCTCCCCTCCCCGCTTGGCCGGCTGAAGGCCCCTCCCTGTGTGGAGGTAGTAATTGGGTGTATTCTTTAGTTTCCCTTCCCCAAGATCCCTCCCCCCTTGGATGGGGTGTAGTGCATGTCATTTAAAATTTTAGGTCGAAGCTTCTCCGGCGCGGCGTGCGGGTAAGCCCACGCTTCCTCGCTCGCCCTCGTCTCCGGCCGGGATCGGTGTCTTCACACCGATCAGGTGAGCCACTGCACACTCCTCTTTGCTTAAATTCCCTTGCTTAATTAGTATCGCATCTTAGTGCCGTCGGTGGTAAGTGGAGCGCCCGAACCCGAATTTTACTTATGATTGAGTGACTACCGCGGGTGAGTTGCGAGAGAGCCATTAACACCCACGCCCTCGGCGTGATGGCCGCCTACGAGAGTGGGCATCCTAAGACCTTTGAGAGGTCCAATCCAAAGCTAGCCAACCCCGGAGCAGCTAGGGCCCGTCCCGGACCCTCACCACTATCACCAGTTTGCCTACGGGCACGAGAGTGCGCTTAGCGGGTGAGTCCGCCCGAGTGAAGTCACCGGTTCGCGCGTTGGTTGCTTGCTAGGTCCAAGGGTCATTTGATTGTGTGACTATCACCCCAAGGTGGTGTCACATCACTTTGCGCTTGCAGCGACTACTGTAGAAGCAGTTCGCGCGCTCCCTCCCCCCGCTTGCTCGTCAGATTCAAGCATTCTGCTATCTTCGTCATCTTCAATGGCGGAATGAGACGGGGATGTCCATGGCAAGGAAGTCGAGTAGAGGGTGAGAAGCTTTGCCCCGGCATCCTGCCGCCATCTTCGCAGCGAGCTCACGATAAAGGAGGTGAGGGTGCTCGAATTTCGATATCGACTACCTTGGCGGTACTCCTTTTCTCTCCCCAAACTACATGAGTCAAGTTTGAGCACCCGCGCAGAGTCTTTCTACAGTTATGATCTGGCCTAAAAATGTGACATTCATCTCCCCCTCCATTTCTTTGTCCTGGAGCTACTGAACTACTTCAAGCAGGCTCCCATCCAGCTAGTCTTCAATCCCTTCACCTTTATTTTTTCATTCATCATCCTCTATCAGAAATGCAAAGTTCCTTTGTCTCTTGATCTTTTTAATGCCTTCTACGAATTAAAAGAGCACGCGTAGGCCGAAAAAGGCTTCTTCTTCCTTCAGGCCAGGAGAGGCAAGAGTTGCATCACCCTCTCCCCTTGGGATTCCTCGCACAAGGGGTGAAACACCCAATACTTCTGAGTAAGATATTCCAAGGGTCCCCCTTGGCTTTTCCGAACCCAGCTGAATTTTTAGCCCATGCTCGCCGCGAAACCTTCGGCTGTTTCCAAGAGATCGAGGATAGCGTCAAAATCCTCCAAAACAACAGGCAATCGACCACCAAACTTCTATCTGAGGCCAATCTCCAGCGCTATGCTCGCGCCCCCCTGCATCCCGGTGGTAAGGATTTAAGCAAATTAAGTCCCATTAAACAGTGGTTTGCTTTACTATGACGGCTCTGTTCAGGCTGCAGAGGTTCCCCATGGAGAAGGAGAAGGAGGACCGGTCGACCCAACCGAGGCCACACCTAAAGAGGAGGAGATTCTGGAGGATATGATTGCTACCGCTCGGGACGCCCTTGTCAAGGTAAGGAAGATTGAGAGCTCACCGGTTGCCCGAGACAAGGGCAAGCGGGACCTCACCGGGGAAGAGATGGAGCAGCGGGGGTCTGTGGACGCACTTTTTTATCTTATATATATATATATATATATATATCTTTTATCGGTTTATTAAGTGCAAAGGCATGCCAGTCACAAAGTGACAATTTATCCGGGCTCCGAGACTGGAGTTGTAATGCCCCAGATTTTTCGGATATTTTTGTTCGGTTATTTTAGTGGGTCTCGGAGTGTATTTTATGTTTTACACATATTTTTTTCTGATGCGCCTTCGGAACTCTGTGCAGGGCAAACCGTGGCGTTCTCCCACTCCGGGACTGTATCGGCACGTTGTGCTCCTCCCGAGGATCGCGGAGGTAATTTTTCATAATTTTTTGAATTTCTAGAATTTTCAGATTTTTTCTATATAAACCCCCCAACCCTTTTTCTCTCTCCCCATCTCTCATTTCTCACCCTCTCTCTCTCTCTTCTCTCACGCTCTCTTTCTCCCCTCTAATCTCTAGCGGCCGATGGAGCGAGGCGGGGGCGAGGTGGAGGCGGCGCGGGCGAGGATGCGGGCGAGGACGGGTGAGGATCGAGGCGGTGAAGGCGTGGCGATGCTCGGGGGCGCGTTCGTGAGCCGGCGAGGGTTTCACGATGATTTCTTTGTGGATTGGAGTCAACGGCGCGTCGTTTCTTCGGTGAAGGTAGGGAGATGGACCCCCAGCTCGTGAGCTTCCTTTCCCGCAAGTTTTGTAGGCCGCGGTGAGCCGAGCTGTAACGACCCAAGAATCCGATTACCGGGAAAACTCGATAACCCGAGACTCGTACCGCCACCCACGAGCCCGAAGACTCGGAAGGGTTAGAAGGATGGTGTGGAAACTACACAAATATCATAAATAATTTCAGAAATTAAACAGTTTATATAATTAAGCAGGAAATGAATTAACATTGTACAAGGTCCACAAGATAACAACAAAATAACAACAGTAGTCCACAACTAGTACAAAGATAAGAAAGAAAAGTACAGCTACACGAGACATACCCCGGCTCTGACCTCTGGCACTAACGCTGGGCACCTGAACCACGCTGAGCCTCAGACGAACTCCCCTGAAGCCTCGCCTCGCCTGAAACACGGTGAAAACACGCAGGGAATGAGTCTCGGAACAGACTCAGTAGGGATCACCCGAACCCTACCTCGCAAACGAAGAAACCGCTACACTAGCAGTAAGCGAGTACCTCGAAAAGGAAACCCTGTCATCTACAAATCACCTGTCTCACGGCACAAAAACCGACACACGTGCCACGGGTAAACAACCGGAACACACGGCTGACACGACAAAACCCGAAGGTCGAAGTCGCAACGACTGACAGCCTGACACTCCCGACTCGACAGGAGTACCTCCCACTAGAAGCACAGCCGGTAGCGTCCCCTGACGTCTTACACCGCACCGCAGGTGAACTGCCTGACGTGGTAGCGCCTACCAAAGACACGGACACCGAACAAGTACCACGAACAAGTAACTAGCTAGGGTCACGCTCGTTAGCGTGGGTCCAACCGCCCCCAACCACGTGTGCACACACAGACCGTGCGTCCCTGGTCTGGCCCTTTGACCGATTTTCCCCTCAGTCGGACTCTGGCTACTAGACGCGGGGCCCGACGGTAACCGGTCCATAAACCGTCTCTAAGGGTCGGCCCGTACACCACTCCCTGGTGAGACCAGCACCGCGTACTGGTGGGCTACGACTAGTGGAGGGTCACTAACGGAGGAGACTCTCAAGTCAATGAAAAATAACGTCACAACCGGACGGTACAAGAAACGCCCCCTTGTACCAACACCGTCGCACGGTGACACGAGCCGGCAACAAGACCTCCCGGTACCGCTCAGTACGATGAGGGACACGCCAGCACGACCCGTCCCTTGAATGGTCCACCCTGGGCTGCTTCAGGGATGTGCAGTCGTACGAGGACCGCATTAGGGTTTAAACGGCTAGAGATGGGCCGTTCTACCTCAGGTCTAAACGGCAGAAGAAAGGCCAACAAGGGCCCGTTCAATAGATGTGCGGTCAGATCCTGGCCGCACAACTATCAACGGTAATAAACTTGAACGGCCAGTCCCTAGCCGCACCTGGGAAGGGCGGCTACGGCTTTTCCGTTCAACGGTTGTGCAGTCTAAATCTGACCGCACATCCAGGCACGGCACCAGAGGATGTACGGCCAGAACCTGGCCGCACAAAGGGTTATGCGGCCAGCTCCTGGCTGCACACCCCGGTGCACTATATAACGGTCAAAAACAACGATCAAAAACCCAGGGTTGGACGGTCGTTATGGGGCCGCACTTCAGGATGTGCGGTCACACGATAGACCGTACAAATCCACTGCGCGCCGAGCCGATGAGCGGCCCGAACGGCGCCGCACACGGGTTGTGCGGCCACTGGTTCGACCACACATCGCTCACCGGCGCGAAAATGGTGAACCTCACCGGAATCGCCCATTCAGCCCCAAAACAAGCCCCACGAAGGGGGAAATGGCGAGAGAAGAACCCCCAAGCCCCCCTAGCATGCTCCTACGCCCTTAAACCACAGAATCGAGGCCAAAAACGGTAGATCATACGAACTCACCCCGCGGCATGAACAACCCTTCCCGGCGTGAAATCAACCCCTCTCGACCTCGTCTCGGGCTAAACCTCACGGGGAAGGAAGGCAAGAGGCCAGGGATCGTCACCCTACCTCCAGTTCGCGAAGAGACGCACCGATCCGAGCTCAATGCCACGAAGAACGCCGTTAAAACCTCGCCTTCCCACGCTTCCCACGTTCGCCGTACGCCCGCACGATCGCCTCGCCGTCACCCACGTCCTCGCGCTGTCGCCCCGCCGCCGTCTGCAGCCGGAACGGAGGTCGCCGCGCTCGAACGGGAGAAAGAGAGAGAGGAAAGGGCGGCCACAGTCATGAGAGATGAAGGAGAAGGAAGGAAGAAGAAGAAGAAAAAAAAGAAAAAGAAAAAGAAAAAGGGAATATATAGAAAATCCAGAAATACCAAAAAATTAAAAAATTATATTTTCGGGATCCTTAGAATGCACCGATCGCAACGGTACCACTCGTGCCCAGGTGAACGACCCGATTCACCCTCAGCAGGGTTCCGAAGGAAGTGCCAAAACACACACCGGAAATCGAAAAACACGTGGAAAAGCCGCGGAACGCTTCCGGGCCTCCGAAACAACTCCGGATCGTGCCGATCCGAACACGAAAGATGTTCGAAAGAAAATTTCGGACACAACGGAGCCGGACGCTCCGAAAAACTGAATCTGGGACCCACGAAGAAGGATCTGAAAGGTTTGGGATATTACAGCCCTCCCCCCCTTAAAGGAATTTCGTCCTTAAAATTAAGAACAACCCAAGGGGAAAGAAGAAGAAGACTCACTCAAACAAGTAAGGGAACTGCTGACGCATCTCGTCCTCACGCTCCCAAGAAGCCTCACCATCAGAGTGCCGCTGCCACACCACCTTGACCAAGGGGATGAACTTGTTCCGCAGGCACTGCTCTCTCCTGTCCTCAATGCGGACGGGAAACTCTGGGAGAGAAAGATCTGGAGTCACCTCGGGCCACACAGAATCCTCGAGAACATGAGAGTCATCGAGCATATATTTCCACAACATAGAGACGTGGAACACATCATGCACCGACGCCAACTCAGGAGGTAATTGCAACCGATAGGCTACCTCACCGATGCGCTCCACAATAAGGAAAGGACCAACATAGCGGGGACTCAGCTTCCCACACCATCCAAAGTGCATTACCCCCTTCATCAAAAAAACTCTCAAGAACACACGATCGTCCACGACGAACGCGAGAGGCTACCTCCTCCGGTCAGCATAGCTCTTCTGCTGACTCTGGGCCGCCAACATGTTCTGACGAACCAGGTGCACAACATCCACACACTGCAACACCAACTCCGGTCCCGTCAAAACACGCTCACCAACCTCAAACCAGTGAAGTGGAGTCCGACACGGACGCCCATACAATGCCTCATAAGGAGCCATGCCGATGCTTGAATGATAGCTGTTGTTGTAGGTACACTCCACCAACGGTAGGTGGTGAATCCAACTCCCCTGCCACTCCAGGCAGTAGGATCTCAGCATATCCTCCAAAGTCTGGATGGTCCTCTCAGACTGTCCATCAGACTGAAGATGATACGTCGAGCTAAAAGTCAGCTCCGTGCCAAGAGCGCGAGGGAAACTCCTCCAGAATCCAGAAGTGAAGCGTGGATCCCGATCTGACACAATGGAGATAGGAATCCCATGCAACGGAACGATCCGCTCTACATAAAGATGAGCTAACTTGGGCACACTCCAGCTGACTTTGACCGGTAACAACCGAGTCACCTTCGTCAGCCGATCTACCAGCAACCAAATACTATCCTGCCCACTCGGAGTCCTCGGTAATCCTACCATGAAATCCGTGGTCACATGGTCCCATTTCCACGCGGGAACATCCAAGGGCTGAAGAGTACCTCCCGGTCGCTGATGCTCCGCCTTCACCTACTGACAGGTCAGGCACCTGGCCACAAATTCGGCAACATCTCTCTTCATGTCAGGCCACCAGAACTGCCTCCGCAAGTTCCGATACATCTTCGTCACACCCGGGTGTACGGTGTACCTGCTCTCATGAGCCTCGCGTAACACCGCACGATGAACCTACTCGTCGGCTGGGACGTACAGCCTACCGCAAAATCTCGCAGCACCGTCCTCGCCGAGCTCCACATCAGCCAAGGCCAAAATTCGGGGCAACTCAGGGTCCGCATGCTGAGCCTCTGTCACCTGACGGCGGATAGCTGGCGTGACAGTCAGACTCGCAAGCACTGCCAACCCTACCTCCTGGGGAATCTTGAGCCTGAATGAAACTTCGGGCACTTGTTCCCAGAGCCTCCACTTCCTCAACATCAAGGCATTGACCGCGACCTTCCGACTCAAAGCATCAGTGACGACATTCATTCTGCCTGGCTGATAAGATAGGGTGAAGTCATAATCCTTCATGAACTCCATACAACGTCTCTGCCTGAGGTTAAGGTCTCTCTGCGTGAACACATACATCAAACTCTGATGGTCAGTGAACACCTCGAACCTCTC
Organism: Amorphophallus konjac; assembly: GCA_022559845.1. NCBI lineage: Eukaryota > Viridiplantae > Streptophyta > Magnoliopsida > Alismatales > Araceae > Amorphophallus > Amorphophallus konjac. The sequence continues at coordinate 91,913 of JAHNEJ010001255.1, forward strand.
GCCGTACAGATAATGCCTCCAGATCTTCAGCGCGAAGACCACATCCGCCAGCTCCAGGTCATGGGTAGGGTAGTTCTCCTCGTGGCGCTTCAGCTGCCGAGATGCATAAGCCACCACTCTACCATGCTGCATCAACACAGCACCCAATCCGACCCCGGAAGCATCTGTATACACCACCAAACCTCCCGATCCAGAAGGCAAAACCAACACCGGAGCCGAGGTGAGCAATCTCTTCAGTTCCCTGAAACTCTGCTCACACTCATCAGTCTAGACGAAAGGCACATCCTTCCGCGTAAGTCTGGTCATCGGGGCCGCAACGCGAGAAAAATCATGGATAAACCGGTGATAATAACCCGTAAGCCCCAAGAAACTCCGGATCTCCATCATAGACCTCGGCCTCTGCCACTGCATTACTGCCTCGACCTTGGCAGGGTCCACAGAAATACCTTCACCAGAAATCACATGCCCCAAAAAGTGCACCTCACGAAGCCAGAACTCGCACTTACTGAGCTTCGCATACAACTGGTGGTCTCGTAGCGTCTGCAGCACCACACCCAAATGGTACGCGTGCTCCTCGGCATACCGCGAATAGACAAGGATGTCGTCCACAAACACGACCACGAACTAGTCCAAGTATGGATGAAACACCCGCTGCATCAAGTCCATGAAGGCTGCGGGGGCATTGGTGAGCCCAAATAGCATCACCAAGAACTCGTAATGCCCATACCTCGAACTAAACGCAGTCTTCTCACATCGGACTCGCGAATTCTCAGCTGATAGTAACTGGACCACAAATCAATCCGCGAGAACACTCGAGCAGACTGAAGCTGGTCGAACAAATCATCAATCCGCGGTAACGGATACTTGTTCTTGATGGTCACATCATTCAGCTGCCAGTAGTCAATGCACAACCGCAAGCTACCGTCCTTCTTCTTCACGAACAACACTAACGCACCCCAAGGGGAAAAGCTAGGATGAATGTACCCCTTAGTAAGTAATTCCTGCCACTGCGCCCGCAACTCCCTCAACTCAGCGGGGGCCATACGGTAGGGAGCCTTCGCCAAAGGTCCCATACCCGGCACCACCTCAATAACAAAATCGATCTCCCGCTGGGGAGGCAATCCAGGTAAGTCCTCCGAAAAAATATCGGAAAACTCGCACACCACCGGAATGTCCTCGACATCCGGCTCCATGCGGTTAGTCACAACCACAGAGGCGAGAAAACCCTAACAACCCGCATCAAGCAAACGACGAGCTCGAATCGCCGAAATAAGGAAACATGAAGAGGAAGACCTGATACCTTGAAAATAAAAGGTGGGTCCATGAAGTCGCCAAAAATAAACCCTCTTCGAGCTGCAATCCACCAACGCATGATGTGTCTCGAGCCAATCCATGCCCAAAATCACATCAAAGTCCTGAAGCGGTAACGCATAGAGCCTAGCTGGCAAACTCTGCCCTTCCACCCACACAGGAACCTCATCAAAGCAATACGGAGTGATCATAAAATCACCCGAGGATAACTCCACTGCCAAATTGCAGGACAACTGGGTCACCGACTCCTCGACACCCAGCGCGAAATCCTCTAAAATAAATGAATGAGACGCGCCAGAATCAAACAAAACCTGAGCCGTACAACCCAAAATCTGAACGGTACCTTCCACGAGCTGCGACGCCACTGCCTCTGCCCTGGTCATGTGTGTAATCTGGCCCCGAGCTCTCTGCCTACCTCCCACACTAGATGACCTGGGTAACGGCGGATACGGTCCCTGCTGCTGCTGCCGCCTCTACTGCGGGGGAACCTGCTGCTACTGAGGAAACTGCTACTGTTGCCTCTGAGTACAGTCACGCGCCATATGCCCTAGCTGGTCACACCGAAAATAGATAATCAGCGCCGTGCACTGCCTGCCTGGGTGATACTCGCTACACCGTAGGCACGGTCCTCGCGATCCACCCACTGATCCTTGACGCTGAAACGAGACGGGCTGCTGTACACTGCCCGATGAAGCCTGCCCCTGACCCTCGGACTTCTTACGGAAACTCTTCTTGAGGAACTTCTTGACCTTTGAGCTGAAAGACGCAGATCCTGTCACTGACGCTACCTGTGCCAGCGCTCCAGAACCACCCGACGCATGCTGGAAGGAACCCTACTGCTGGGAAACCGACTGCTGGCTGCGACCTGACAATGACTGCCCCTGGCTAATCGATCCTCGAGTCCTCTGCATTTCCAACTCCAAGGAAGTCGCTACGCGAGACGCTGTCTCCAAATCGGTGGCAGCATTCGCGATCAAGTGGTGCCTCAACTCCTGCCTCAAGCCCTGAACGAACTGTGCGGTCTTCACCCTCTCATACTCCATGATATGAGGTGCATACCGACCTAGCTCAACAAATCGGGCCCTGTACTGCAACACAGACATATCACCCTGAACCAGCTCCAGAAACTCACGCAAACGCTGCGTAGCAATAAACTCTGGGCAGTACGTACGCTCAAAAGTGCTGACGAAGTCGCCCCACGCGATATGCTCAAGGGGACAAGACTAAAAAGACGTCTTCCACTGGGAAGACCACCATGCTCGAGCCGTATCCTATAACTGGTTGTAGGCCATCATCACTCAGTCCTCTGCAGCACACCGCGCGGAACTGAACACCCGCTCCATCTCATCGAGCCAATCACGAGCCACATCAGGGTCTGGCGGACCGCCATAGCAAGGGGGATGGAACTGTAAGAAATCCCTCACCGCTCGGCCTGGCCCACCCCTGGTTGACGAGCCCTCACCAACCTCTTCGCCGAACTGCTGCGACATAAGCTGGTACATGCCACGAAAGAAATCCTCGACCCCCGGAAACCTCGCAGTATCCACTACCCTGGTGGCCGCAGGTGGCACTCTACTCTGCTCTTCCTGCTCCTGCTGAACCTCCTGCTGGATCTCCTGACCTCCAGCCGACTGCCCCTGCTGAGAGCGAGTACTCTGCCTCGGCGCCATACTCGCACCTGAAGCAAAAGACAGAAAACATAAAACAGCAAGGTTAAGAAAAACATACGATGCCCGATGCCAGTGTCAACTGTACATCATCGCTGTGGACTAGTGGACCCCTACAATCACTTATGATTCTCGTATAACTCCACAACTGCGCTCTGATACTAGCTGTAACGACCCGAGAATCTGATTACCAGGAAAGCCCGATAACCCGAGACTCGTACCGCCACCCACGAGCCCGAAGACTCGGAAGGGTTAGAAGGATGGTGTGGAAACTACACAAGTATCATAAAAAATTTCAGAAATTAAACAGTTTATATAATTAAGCAGGAAATGAATTAACATTGTACAAGGTCCATAAGATAATAACAAAATAACAACAGTAGTCCACAACTAGTACAGAGACAAGAAAGAAAAGTTCAGCTACACGGGACATACCCCAGCTCTGACCTCTGGCACTAACGCTGGGCACCTGAACCACGCTGAGCCTTAGACGAACTCCCATGAAGCCTCGCCTCACCTGAAACACAGTGAAAACACGCAGGGAATGAGTCTCGGAACAGACTCAGTAGGGATCACCCGAACCCTACCTCGCAAACGAAGAAACCGCTACACTAGCAGTAAGCGAGTACCTCGAAAAGGAAACCCTGCCAACTACAAATCACTTGTCTCATGGCACGAAAACCGACACACGTGCCACGGCGAAACAACCGGAACACACGGCTGACACGACAAAACCCGAAGGTCGAAGTCGCAATGACTGGCAGCCTGACACTCCCGACTCGACAGGAGTACCTCCCACTAGAAGCACAGCCGGTAGCGTCCCCTGACGTCTTACACCGCACCGCAGGTGAACTGCTTGACGTGGTAGCGCCTACCAAAGGCACGGACACCGAACAAGTACCACTAACAAGTAACTAGCTGGGGTCACGCTCGTCAGCGTGGGTCCAACCGCCCCCAATCACATGTGCACACACAGACCGTGCGTCCCTAGTCTGGCCCTCTAACCGGTTTTCCCCTCAGCCAGACTCTGGCTGCAAGACGCGGGGCCCGACGGTAACCGGTCCACAAACCGTCTCTAAGGGTCGGCCCGTACACCACTCCCTGGTGAGACCAGCACCGCGTACTGGTGGGCTACGACTAGTGGAGGGTCACTAACGGAGGAGACTCTCAAGTCAACGAAAAACAACGTCACAACCGGACGGTACAAGGAACGCCCCCTTGTACCAACACCGTCGCACGGTGACACGAGCCGGCAACAAGACCTCCCGGTACTGCTCAGTATGACGAGGGACACGCAAGCACGACCCGTCCTTGAACGGTCCACCCTGGGCTGCTTCAGGGATGTGCGGTCGTACGAGGACCACATTAGGGTTTAAACAGCCAGAGAGGGGCTGTTCTACCTCAGGTCTAAACGGCAGAAGAACGGCAAACAAGGGCCCGTTCAACATATGTGCGGTCAGATCATGGCCGCACAACTCTCAATGGTAATAAACTTGAACGGCCAGTCCTTAGCAGCACCTGGGAAGGGCGGCTACGGCTTTATCGTTCAACGGTTGTGCGGTCCAGATCCGACCGCACATCCAGGCACGGCACCAGAGGATGTACGGCCAGAACTTGGCCGCACAATGGGTTATGCGGCCAGCTCCTGTCCGCACACCCTGGTGCACTATATAACGGTTAAAAACCCAGGGTTGGGCGGTCGTTATGGGGCCGCACTTCAGGATGTGCGGTCCCACGATAGACCGTACAAACCCACTGCCCTCCGAGCCCAGACTAAGCGCGCCGAGCCGATGAGCTGCCTGAACAGCGCCGCACAAGGGTTGTGCGGCCACTGGTTCGACCGCACATCGCTCACCGGCGCGAAAACGGTGAACCTCGCCGGAATCGCCCATTCGGCCCCAAAACAAGCCCCACGAAGGGGGAAATGGCAAGAGAAGAACCCCCAAGCCCCCCTAGCATGCTCCTACGCCCTTAAACCACAGAATCGGGGCCAAAAATGGTAGATCGGACGAACTCAGCCCGCGGCATGAACAACCCTTCCCGACGCGAAATCAACCCCTCTCGACCTCATCTCGGGCTAAAACTCACGGGGAAGGAAGGCAAGAGGCCAGGGATCGTCACCCTACCTCCAGTTCACGATGAGACGCGCCGATCCGAGCTCAATGCCACGAAGAATGCCATTAAAACCTCGCCTTCCCACGCTTCCCACGCTCGCCGTACGCCCGCACGATCGCCTCGTCGTCACCCACGTCCTCGCGCCGTCGCCCCGCCGCCGTCTGCAGCCGGAACGGAGGTCGCCGCGCTCGAACGGGAGAAAAAGAGAGAGGAAAGGGAGGCCACAGTCGTGAGAGAGGAAGGAGAAGGAAGGAAGAAGAAGAAGAAAAAAAAATAAAAATAAAATGGGAATATATAGAAAATCGTGAAATTATGGAAAATACCGAAAAATTAAAAAATTACATTTCCGGGATCCTCGGAACGCACCGATCGCAACGGTACCACTCGTGCCCAGGTGAACGACCCAGTTCACCCGCAGTAGGGTTCCAAAGGAACTGCCGAAACACACACCGGAAATCGAAAAATACACGTTGAAAAGTCGCAGAACGCTTCCGGGCCTCCGAAACAACTCCGGATCGCGCCGATCCGAACACGAAAGATGTCCGAAATGAAATTTCAGACACAACGGAGCCGGACGCTCCGAGAAACCGAATCTAAGACCCACGAAGAAGGATCCGAAAGATCCGAGATATTACACGAGCAGACGTAATCGATGATTTTTGGGAAAATCTATGTTTTAGGGCTCGTGAGCCGATCTACCGTTTTATCGAGTTTTTTGGCCGATCTGAGGCCTTAGATGCATGCTAGGGGCTATTTGGGGGCTTCCCCCTTGTTTTCCCCCTCTCCCGTGGAGGTATGGGGGCGTGGGATGATTTTTGCGTCGTTTCTCGCCGTCCCGCACTCGGGACAGTGTGACGGTCCTTCCAGTGACCGTCACAGGCTTCGACGCCCCAGGGTGGGTGCATTACATGCCGTAACGCCCCAAGGAGGGTGCGTCACAGGGTCAAGTTTTGTGGTCAGGTCGTCGGTCGCTCTGACAGTCTTACGATACACCGTCACAGGGTGTGACGCGCTTGGACCTGACCGTTACATCTGTGTTTCATGATTTTGACCGATTGGGGTCCTGAGACTCTGACGCACCAGGGGTGGACCGTCAGAGCTCTGTGACGCCTTAGCTAGGGTGCGTCAGAGTTGACGTATCCCTTCTTCTAACACACCTAGGTAGGTCCGTTACGGGTTGTGACGCCCCAAGGGGTGTGCGCCACAACCTATTTTGGTCTATCTTCTAATGCACCAGGCTTGGTCCGTTAGAGGCTGTGACGACCCAGGGTGGGTGCGCCACATCCAGTGTTACCCATTTCGTGTAACGCTCCTGTGTTGGACCGTTACAGTGCTGTGGTGGCCTAGCTTTGGACCGTTACACCTGTGACGGCCCAAAGATGGACCGCCAGGCATTGTGTTGTGCCGAAGTGGTTCTTCATGCTTGCCGCGATCGTTTCGCGTTGTGTGGATCCCTGGTCGACCCGGTTGCGACCCATAGGTCGACTTGCGGTCTCTTGGATGTCCCAGACACATCGAGGGTTTTGTGTTCGTGTTCTGAGGGTGTCGGGAGGACCGTGCTACCTCGTTTAGCGTGCCCATAGGTTTGAGAGTTCGGGTGACTCCTCGTGTTCCGGGCTTTTGTGTTATGCTTGACCGAGTCACCGTGCGTCGGTGTGAGTGCGACGAGGGTTCCCCGCACGTCGTGAGTTTCTTCGGGAAGAGGTTTTCGAGTGGGCCATGAGTAAGGCCTTGGATTACGAGTCCAGTTGCCCAGCCTAGGGCTAGAGGGTTCCCGCTTTTCCCTGAGAGTGGGATTCGGTTTGGCGGCATGTGAGCTACCTTGGGAACCATGCTTCTCCATTTCCGTGTGGCCGAGTGCGTGGCCCGTGGATTGTGAGTCCCGTTTCTTCTCCGACCGTGGTCACCGTGCGACGGTGCTGGTACGTGGGACGGTCCCCGTACTTCGTCAGGTTCGGACATTATTTTCCGTTGACTTGAGAGTCTACTCCTTCAGTGATCCTCCACTAGTCGTAGCCTGCTTACACGTTTAGTGGTCCCACCAGGGAGTGGTGGTGATGCTACCCTGAGGACAGTTTTTAGACTGGTTTCCGTCGGGCCCCACGTCTTACAGCCAGAGTCCGGCAGAGGGGAAAACCATTTAGAGGCCAGACCTGGGATGCATGGTCTGTGTGTGCACACGTGGTTGGGGGCGGTTGGACCCACGCTGACGAGCATGACCCCAGCTAGTCACTTGCTTGTGGTTACTTGTACGGTGTCTCAGTTCCCGATGGACAGGAGGGAGACACCTGAGGCGCGGACTAAGACGTCAGTGGACGTATCCGGCCTTGCTTCTAGTAGGAGGTACTCCTGTCGAGTCGGGAGTGACAGACTGTCAGTCTTTGTGACTTCGACCTTCGAGTTTTTGGTCGTGTTGACCGTTGTGTCCAGGTTGTTTCGCCGTGATGCGTGTGTCGATTTTCATGCCGTCAGACTGGTGCTAGTAGCTTTACCGAGGTTGCGTCTTGTTGGTGCGATGTCCGCGACCGGGTGGTCGGGGTTACACCTTGGATAACGTGTCCAGGTTGGTAGTGTCCTGGGAGACAGGCCTCTACGGCGTGGTTGCCGTGAGTTTTTACTTCGGTAAGTGGTACTAGTGTGGTTCGGTAGTCCCGGACCGTGAGATCGGGGTGTATTTTCTGGTACGGTAGGAGTAGCTGTAGTGCCGAGTTTTGACCGGCCACCGGTTCGCTATTCCTGCTGTCGTTGTAGCTTTTCTTTCCGCTACCGCCGTTATTTCTGGTTGGGGTTCTGTGGGATCCTGCTGAGTCTCTGTTTCGGAGACTCATCCCTACTTTTCATGTGTGGCGGTTCTTCCTCGAGGTTCGAGGGTGCTGTTCGGAGGCTCTCAGTTGCCAGCTCGCCGGACCGAGTGTTCACTCGACATGTGGTACGCTTTAATGCTTTAGACTGTACTTTCCGTTGGACTGGACTCTGTTGTTGTAGTAGTTGTTTATTTATTTCTGTTAATTATCCTACTTTACTTCCTATTTCTTTGTGCCTCCACACTCCTTTTAGTCCTTCCGAGTCCTCCGACTCGTTGGCGGTGGGTCAGGATTCGAATGGTATCGGGTCCTTCTCGGTATCCGGATCTTGGATCGTTACAGATGGTATCAGAGCGTAGTTGTGGACGTGCATGGGAATTCGAAATATTGCAGTGATCAGAGTTCATAAGGTCCAGTACAGTCGGCAGCTGGCTTAGGATTTTGTGTTTGATTTCTGCCTAGTTTCTTGCTCGAGAGCTTGAGTGCGCTGTGCAGCACTGTGAAGGTGATTGCTGTCCGCGGCTTTCATGCTAGCATGGGGTCTAAGGATCGAGGTCTAGAGCCTTCTCCCACATCGGTGGTGGCCTTGGTTGTGCTACGTTGGGAAGAGGTTACTGGCAGGCGTAAACTCGCGGTGCTGCTTTTGAGGAATCTGCAGCGTGATCAGGTGGCTGGAGAGGATTGTTCGTGGTTAAGTGGCCATGAGCGTGCTCTGAGGGAGCTGCTGTGGGTTTTGGCCACTCTAGCTTGAGGTGTGTCCAGCCCCTGTGGTGTTCAGGTCGTAGTTCAAGGTGGCAGAGCGAGTGTTCTGATCGAGAGGTGTGCGCGGGTGAGCAGAGGATCCTCTCGGTGAGCTGCTGTTTCGTCGAGCCTGATGTTCTTGTTGTGCTCTATGGCGTCAGAAATGACGTGTTGGTCCCGATTGTTCTGTGGATTTCGAGGCAGGATTGGGCTGTGGTGTCCCAGTAAGTCTTGCTCATGCGCTCTTGTGTGCGAATGGATTGTGTTCGCCTTGGATTTGGTTTGAGATATGAAGGTTCCGTGGCGAGTTCAGGACTCGGGGATGAGCGTTGACGGTCGTTGGTTATGGCTCGTGTTGCGGCTCTTGGCGTGGTGTGTTGCAGTTTGAGGAATTGCAGCGGTGGTGCATCGAGAGATGTTGTGATTATGGTCCGACGTGACACTTGCTGAGTGTGTCGGAGGCGCTGACCTGATGGAAGCGATGGTTTTCCTTGGTGCTGGATGGTGCTGTTTCTAGCGTGCGCGAGGTTTGGGGTCGGGTCAAGCGCGGAGTTTTCCGTTGGTCAGAAGTGCGTTTGGTTTCTCATTTGGCTGGAGAGTATTGTGTTTGGCTAGGATTGTCGTCTTGCATCATGTGTCCGGATTGGTTGGCCTTGTGTGCCATGAAGTCTGTGCGAGACGTGCTCCTTGTCTTGGCTAGGTTGTTGCCTGTGAGAAGTTGTGCCCATTCCCTTGTCGTGTGAGGGTGTGTTGGCACTTTTCTGGAAGGACGAGTGTCGGTTGGACGGTGTTTCCGAGAGTTTGTGACTGTGCGCGTGGATCAGAGTGCGCAGCGGGAGCCTGGTGGGCTTGTGACCCACTGGTTCAGGATCGTAGCGTTGGTTGCTACGGGCAGATTCCTAAGTTTGCGTTGAGCATTAGAGGATTGGTTCCTCTGTGTGAAACGTGTTGTTGCCTTGTCGCTGCTCGAGGTATTATGGTTCTTGGCACTGGCAGGATGGAGTGTTTGGGAAAAGTGTTGTCAAGTGTGCCGCATGAGTACCCTATTCCTGTGATGGAAGCCGTGTCAGGCGTCTGTATTAGACCCGGATGGGGTTGTTGAGGATGTCGCCTGATGGAGGTCGAGGGTGTTGGTCAGAGTCGGTGGCTTGGTGCCCGACTTGTATTGGAGGTTGTGTCCTCGGTTGAGATTGTGTTTTGAGGAAGTGATCTCTGAGAGATTTTGGGTTCCGGTTGATAGCTGCGAGTGACTGGTACGGCTAGTCTCATAGTCGACCATGGTAAGATGTGTATTGTTAGGGACCCATTGTGCATTGGTCGTGGTGCTGGCGACCTGGTTGCCGTAATTTTGGTTGGCACTTTCTCCCCTAGAGACGGGTGCCATGAATTGTTCCGGTGGTGTCCCGTAGCTCTGTGGTGAGGGCGGAATCGGGATTGGCAGGTGTCCACTTGGATTAGTCGAGAGATGTGATGAGACAAGATGAAAGAGTGACGCCTGTGGGCGGAGGCCTTTTAGTGAGATTGGCGTCGAAATGGTGGTCCTTAATGGGACGTTGGTGTCGCAATGGTTATCCCTGGTTTGGTGACCAGCATGGGATGGTTCCCCTGTAAATCTGAGTCTAGTGAGGTGATGACCGAAGACGTCAGGATCTTGTCATTTGGTTTCATCGTGCTCCCCCTGTAAGAGTAGTGTTGGCGTAATGATAGGCCTGGTTGTGGTGTTGGTCTATGCGTGAGTCAACGGATGACTTGCCAAGGTTTTGAATGTTCCCTTCAGATCTGGTGGAGGACCAGGAAAGAAGGAAGAACCTGAGCAAGCGGAGGTTTCCCGTTGACGTGTACCTGGCGATCAATGGATGGTCTTTTCACAGACAGAAGATGTTGTTGGTTGTGCATCGTGAACGGTGAGGGCCGTGTGCAGGTGAGACCTTTGGTGGTCATTTCTGTGATGTGCCTTTTCGGACGGGATTTGGGCTTTGTCGAAGTTTATCTTCTGACAGAGTTGGCACAGTGTTATGTCTAGCTTTCAGTTTGCCATGTGTGAGGTGATTCTTGTCGCTGAGCCGATGTTCTGGTTGCGGTCTGTTGAGATGGCTACGTGAGCTGGTGGAGGCTCTGCATTGGTTGTTCCCTTGAGAGGGAGTGCGACCGGTCAGCTGGCTGTGAAGCTGACGTGCGATTTGTCCGCCGACCATAGGATGGATCAGTAGTTGTTTCTCATGTCGAGGACTACCTTTCCTCGGTGAGCAAGACGGTGGCAGCAATGCCATGATTGGGTTGGTTGTGACTGAGGTGACGCCGGACTGCATTTGTTGGTGTTCCTGCTCTGATGGCCGGTGTGCTCAGCACGTAGAGCGAGGTGTTGTTCGTGATTGTAAGTCTGACTGCATCCCTCAAGTCCGGAGCTTTCGTGTGAATCAAGATTTTCTGTGCTGGGGCTCTGACGACGTTGTTAGTGAGTTATGGTGTTCTTCCCCCATGTTCCCGTGGTTGTCCCAAATTTCGAGGATGAAATTCCTTTAAGGGGGAGGGCTCTAATGCCCCAGATTTTTCAGATATTTTTTTCCGGTTATTTTAGTGGGTCTCGGAGTGTATTTTATGTTTTACACGTATTTTTCCCTAATGCGCCTTCGAAACTCTGTGCAGGGCAAACCGTGGCGTTCTCTGACTCCGGGACTGTACCAGCGCGTTGTGCTCCTCCCGAGGATCGCGGAGGTAATTTTTCGTAATTTTTGGAAATTCATATTTTTCCTATATAACCCCCCCAACCCTTTTTCTCTCTCCCCATCTCTCATTTCTCACCCTCTCTCCCTCTCTCTTCTCTCATGCTCTCTTTCTCCCCTCTCTTCTTCGGCGGCCGACGGAGCGAGGCAGGGGCGAGGTGGAGGTGGCACGGGCAAGGATGCGGGCGAGGACGGGCGAGGCTCGAGGCGGTGGAGGCGTGGCGATGCTCGGGGGCGCGTTCGTGAGCCGGCGAGGGTTTCACGATGATTTCTTCATGGATCGGCGTCCACGGCGCGTCGTTTCTTCGGTGGAGGTAGGGAGATGGACCCCCAGCTCGTGAGCTTCCTTTCCCGCAAGTTTTGTAGGCCGCGGTGAGTCGAGCGCGCGTAATCGGGGATTTTTGGGAAAATCCATGTTTTAGGGCTCGTGAGCCGATCTACCGTTTCATCGCGTTTTTGGCTGATCTGAGGCCTTAGATGCATGCTAGGGGCTATTTGTGGGCTTCCCCCTTGTTTTCCCCCTCTCCCGTGGAGGTATGGGGGCGTGGGATGATTTTTGGGTCGTTTCTCGCCGTCCCGTTCTCGGGACGGTGTGACGGTCCTTCCAGTGACCGTCACAGACTGTGACGCCCCAGGGTGGGTGCGTTACATGCCGTGACACCCCAAGGAGGGCGCGTCACAGGGTCAAGTTTCGTGGTCAAGTCGTCAGTCTGTCGCTCTGACGGTCTTACGATAAACTGTCAGAGGGTGTGACACGCCTGGACCTGACCGTTACATTCGTGTTTCATGATTTTGACCGATTGGGGTCCTGAGACTCTGATGCACCAGGGGTGGACCGTCAGAGCTCTGTGACGCCTTAGCTAGGGTGCGTCAGAGTTGACATATCCCTTCTTCTAACACACCTAGGTAGGTCCGTTACGGGTTGTGACGCCCCAAGGGGTGTGCGCCACAACCTATTTTGGTCTATCTTCTAATGCACCAGGCTTGGTCCGTTAGAGGCTGTGACGACCCAGGGTGGGTGCGCCACATCCAGTGTTGCCCGTTTCGTGTAACGCTCCTGTGTTGGACCGTTACAGTGCTGTGGCGGCCTAGCTTTGGACCGTTACAGCTGTGACGGCCCAAAGATGGACAGCCAGGCACTACGTTGTGCTGAAGTCATTCTTCGTGCTTGCCGCTATCATTTCGCGTTGTGTGGATCCCTGGTCGACCCGGTTGCGACCCAGAGGTCGACTTGCGGTCTCTTGGATCTCCCAGACACCTCGAGAATTTTGTGTCCGTGTTCTGAGGGTGTCGGGAGGACCGTGCTACCTCGTTTAGCGTGCACATGGGTTTTGTTGTGTCCCTAAAGTCATTTGAGTCATTCTATGGTCACTTGGGTCATTCGACATCATCCTATGGTCATATGAGTTATGTGGTATTCTTGGTTTTGATAATGGCTAAACACTATTAGTCATTGATAGTTTCCACTCTCATGTGACTGACACACGCGATGTTTTGTTCATGACAGATACGAAGGAATTTAGTAGAAATGGCAAAGGTGAAAGCTCAATGTTGTGCCCTCGCACGCGGATTGACCTGCGCGGTACAGGTGTTTCAATCCCAAAATACATATGAACACGCGGATCGACCTGCGCGGAAATGGCAAAGATGAAAGCTCAAAGCATATTCTAAGTTGATTTCAATCCCAAAATACATGAAATTGATGAGGACATGAATATCTTGACTTATGAACATGTTTCATTGGTCTAACACTTCATTTTTACAGGTACAGGTGTTTCCGGTCGACCTACACACCTTGGCCGGTCGCCAGATTTGCCAGAGCCTAAGAATTCCACGTTTACAGGTTTCGGTCGACCGCCCCTGCCTTTCCGGTCGACCGATTCTTCCAGAAACGAAACACTCCAGGAATTACAGATTTCGGTCGACCGCCCCTACTTTTCCGGTCGACCGGTTCTCGCAGAACCGACAAGTTGGAGATTTTACAGGTTCCGGTCGACCGCCCCATGAATTCCGGTCGACCGCCAGCCCCGATGCAGCCATGTTTGACTTCCAATTCCACCTCGTGGCCAGCCCCTTTCCATGTATTTGTTTAATCAAAACTCACCTAATCTCCCATGATTTGTGAATCTGGTCTGGGGGGTGTCCAAGGACCATTCCAAGGGTTATAAAACCAACACATGAGGGGTTAGAAACCCGAATGCTTCAAGGCTTCAAGGGAGATCAAGGGAGGCCATTTTCGAGGTACTGTAGCACCTCCGTGAACAGTGTTTCGGGAGGAAGTTCTTCATCCATCCAAGGTGATTCAAGTCCAGATATGAAGCCATCTAAACCTCCAAGGAAGAAGAAGGAATCAAGGCTCTCAAGGGTGATCTAAGTTGCATCATACATCTTCTACATCCTCTTCATCGACTCAAGAAGATCATAAGGAAGATTGAAGCTACATCCATAGTCTTCTTCATCAACTAGAAGAGGTTCAAGGAAGATCATCCCGCAAGAAAGAAGACACCGTCAAAGCATCCGATTCAAGCTTCTTCAACTCAGACAAGATTCTTTTCTTTGAGCATACTCTATATCTTGTTTGAGTGATTTCATATTTGTTCTCTTTTTCATTTCATACAAACAATTGAATCTGAGAATCGTCCCTATCGGTGGTTAGTAGGAAGGCAATCGGAGGTTGTCTGATATGCGTTGTTGACGTCCCTACCAGGTGGTTAGTAGGAAGGCAATCGGTGGTCTTTCCGATTTACGGTTCAGTGCGTGGCACTAGTGGAGTCTCACCGGATTTGGTGAGGGGTGGATGTAGGACTGGGGATTCAGTCCAAACCACCTTAAAATCTCATGTGTTGTGGTTTGTTCGTGTGATTGCTTCGTTCTAAATGCATGCTTAGGTTCGAATCGATATATTAGTAATCATCTTGCTAAGCAAATCGTTGTGTCCTTCATTTAGCTAGTTATATTCCGCTGCAATTTATCTCATCTAGCTATATAGAGGGTTACATTGCGAAAAGAGGGGCAGATCTATTCACCCCTCCCCTCTAGATCCGCTGTCCACTACACAACAGGTTTGAGAGTCCGGGTGACTCCTCGTGTTTCAGGCTTTTGTGTTACACTTGACCGAGTCACCGTGCGTCGGTGTGAGTGCGGCAAGGGTTCCCCGCACGTCGTGAGTTTCTTCGGGAAGAGATTTCCGAGTGGGCCATGAGTAAGGCCTTGGATTGCAAGTCCAGTTGCCCAGCCTAGGGCTGGAGGGTTCCCGCTTTTCCCTGAGAGTGGGATTCAGTTTGGCGGCCTGTGAGCTACCTTGGGAACCATGCTTCTGCATTTTTACGTGGCCGGGTACGTGGCCCGTAGACTGTGAGTCTCGTTTCTTCTCCGACCGTGGTCACCGTGCGACGGTGCTGGTTCGTGGGACGGTCCCCGTACTTCGTCGGGTTCGGACGTTATTTTCCATTGACTTGAGAGTCTACTCCTTCAGTGACCCTCCACTAGTCATAGCCTGCTTACACGTTTAGTGGTCCCACTAGGGAGTGGTAGAGAGGCTACCCTGAGGATGGTTTTTAGACTTGTTTCCGTCGGGCCCCAAGTCTTGCAGCCAGAGTCCGGCTGAGGGAAAGACTAGTTAGAGGCCAGACTTGGGACGTATGGTCTGTGTGTGCACACGTGGTTGGGGGCGGTTGGACCCATGTTGACGAGCGTGACCCCAGCTAGTCACTTGCTTGTGGTTACTTGTACGGTGTCTTAGTTCTCGTTGGGCCGGAGGGAGACACCTGAGGCGCGGACTAAGACGTTAGTGGATGCATCCGACCTTGCTTCTAGTAGGAGGTACTCCTTTCGAGTCGGGAGTGACAGACTGTCAGTCTCTGTGACTTTGACCTTCGGATTTTTGGTCGTGTTGATCGTTGAGTCCAGGTTGTTTCGCCGTGACGCGTGTGTCGATTTTCATGCCGTGAGACTGGTGCTAGTAGCTTTACAGAGGTTGTGTCTTGTTGGTGCGGTGTCCGCGACCGGGTGGTCGGGGTTGCACCTTGGATAGCGTGTCCAGGTTGGCAGTGTCCTGGGCGACAGGCCTCTACGGCGTGGTTGCCGTGGGTTTTTTTCTTCGGTAAGTGATACTAGTGTGGTTCGGTAGCCCCCGACCGTGAGATCGGGGTGTGTTTTCTGGTACGGTAGGTGTAGCTGTAGTGTCGAGTTTTGACCGGCCACCGGTTTGCTATTCTTGATATCGTTGTAGGTTTCCTTTTCGCTACCGCCCTTGTTTCTGGTTGGGGTTCCACGGGATCCCTACTGTGTCTCTATTTTGGAGACTCATCCCTGCTTTTCAGGTGTGGCGGTTCTTCCTCGAGGTTCGAGGGTGCTGTTCGGAGGTTCTCAGTTGTTAGCTCGCCGGGCCGAGTGTTCACTCGGCATGTGGTACGCTTTACTACTTTAGACTGTACTTTCTATTGGACTAGACTCTGTTGTTGTAGTTGTTGTTTATTTATTTCTGTTAATTGTCCTGCTTTACTTCCTATTTCTTTGTGCCTCCACACTCCTTTTAGCCCTTCCGAGTCCTCCGACTCGTGGGCGGCGGACCAGGATTCGAATGGTATAGGGTCCTTCCCGGTATCCGGATCTTGGGTCGTTACAGGAGTGGTCCGGAGCCAGTGGTGCATGCCATCCGAATAGTCAGACGATAGTGAGTATCGTGTCGGGACTGAGACCCGCCATACCATAAAGGTCATGCCGTTAATTACATTCCCTCGGAGAGGGAAAAACCTTTGGTTAATCGCCAAGATAAGGGGCCCCATTGGCATGAAAATTAAATTTAATGAAATGAGCGAAATTTGTATTGAAGAGCATTAAAATCCCCTATATTAGGGTGCAAAGGGGTATTTAAAATCTGTCGGTCATATATTGACCATTTCATGTTCGGACGGAAGTCCGTGTTGAAAGTGTAACAAAGACAGAGGTAAGACCCGTGCAAATGTCTGCCGAGTGCACGGCAAGTTTGATAAGAGATCGGGATTAGATCCCAGTGGAAATGGGTCCGATTTAGTGAGCTATTGGCTCGGGCAATGTCGGGTCATGGCCATATCGGGGTGGTCCCCGAGGGCCAAGCACGGCGTGCAGGGCACCGCTGATATCTCCTTCACGCAAGGCCTGAGGAGGCGAGGCCTTCCGGATCAAACGCCATTAATTCCTTAAGGGTGGCATTTAAGTTTATTTCATTATTATTATTATTATTATTATTTTATTGTCATTATGTTTTCATGGCATTGCTTTCATCGTTATATTATTATTCTTCATCAAAGCTATGGTTCATGGTTTGTCATTCATCATCTTTGCTCTTTGTTCATCTTTGTTCGTGTGGGTTTTGTTGTTTGATTTTTGGTTATTTACTATTAGTTTGTTGATCAGTTATTTATTTTATTTTGTTATTATTAGTTCTTTCTCTCTCTTTTCTTTTCTTTTTTTGGTTTATGGCAGATCATGGGGGGAGGATATAATTGCGTCGACGCAGGTTGATGGCTGCGTCGACACAGGGTCTCAACCCCCCTTTTTTCTTGCATTTCTTGCTTCTTCTTTTTTTTACTATTTGATGGAGGTTGAGTCGACGTAGGGATCGCCTGCGTCGACGCAGCGCACAAAGGGGAGCAGCCAGGGGGCTGAGGAGTGGCTGCGTCGACCTACAGCATTGGCTGCGCTGACGCAGCGTGATGAGGACATCCCCTGCCACTTCTTTTTTGCTTGGGACCCCCGTTGCTCGCCATCGACACATCGCCTTGTTCGCCACCTTATTTTGAATCATGATATGTATTTGTTTCTTTATTTTGGTTCATAGATCATGTAATTTCCCTTT